>CM049383.1:13862644-14292644 GCA_026937815.1 Etheostoma perlongum | reverse complement strand
ATTATCAGCACAATGTACTTAGATTTACTTAACAACAAGGTGGAGCTTTCAACTGTTATATAATGCTGCATAGTTTAATAAATAATAATACATCATATTTAAATTGTGATATTTATGATTAACACCTGAATCTGCAACCTAACCATATGTTTTACAGTAACTGCTTTGGGGGCCCTCTGCAAGTATTTTCAGGGTATAATACGTTAGGATAGTAACATATTGAATATTTTTCATAACTAAACATCATATTTAATTTATAGCTATTTGGGGCCCTTTGACATCAGGCCCCCAGGCAGTTGCCTACCTTGTCTAATGGTAAAGTCTGCTCTTCATGTTTTTTGCCATGAACCATAGTGTATTTCACCATTTTTTCTTACCGTTAATAGCTGAAACTATGTCATGGCAGGTGTATTGCTCAGGACTCAATAAAGCACAGTGTGAGTGTGGTTGATGAGATAAGCTGCAAACAGCAATACTACAGGCCAAGCTACCGGCCCGTTATAAATTCAACAAAAGTTGTCTTCATTCACACATCCTGTTGGCACTAATGTGTTGGATCAGCATAAGTGCTCTGCCATTCTTGTTGCATCAAGACTCAACATTCTGAAAGGTCAAAGGTTATAAGGTGCAGGTTCATAAGAAGTGTCAGAGGTAGGCTATTCACACAAACATACATATACTTCTTTGGTAGCAGTTAGAAAAAGTACAGAATTTGGTTGCACTTTATTTTCCAGTATATTAAAAACACAAAAGTCATAGTATTGTATTTAAAAAAAGTGATAAAAAATTTATCACAAAAAATGTATTTTGAAAGAAGTCATTGTAAAGTGTGTCAAAAAAAGTGATAAAAAGTCATAGTGAAGTATGTAAAAAAAAACGTCATGTTCATCAACGTGAAAAAGGTCATAGTATAGTATGAAGAAAAAAGTGATAAAGAACTCATAGTATAGTCTATTGAGAAAAGTCAAGGTAGAGTATGTTGCTAAATGTAAAAAAAAAGTCATAGTATAGTATGTCAATAAAAGTGTTAAAAAAGTCATAGTATAGTATATCAAAAAAGTCATAGAATGTCAGAAAAGTCATAATATTGTATGTTGAAAAAAGTGATAAAAAAGTCATGACATAGTATGTCGAAAAAATCATAGTATGTCAAAATAGTGATAAAGAAGTCATAATATAGTATGTCAAAAAAGTCATAGTATAGTATGTTGAAAAAAATGATGAAAAAGTCATGTCTACAAAATTGATAAAAAAAGTCATAGTAGAGCATGTCTAAAAAAGTCACAGTAAAGTACCGGTATGTCTACAAAAGTGATAAAAAGTTATAGTATTGTATGTCAAAAACAGTCATAGTATAGCATATTAAAAAAAAATGTTAGCTGACATTTTAGCTAAAGCAACTTCCAATTAAGCAAGATGACATGTTTTTTTATGATGGGGGAAAGCAGAGAACAAGGAGAACATGCAAACTATGAATGAAACATCTGTGCCAGCCTGGACTTAAACCCTGTACCGTACTGTTGTCAGACCACAATGCTAACCATTGGGCCACCACAGTCATAGTATTATCAATGGAAATAATTGATATACTGTATGTCAAAAAAGTGATAAAAAGAAGTCATATTATAGATTGTCAAAAAAGTTGTAGTATAGTATGTCAAAAATGTGGTAGTATAGTAAGTTGAAAGAAGTGATAAAAAAATCATAGTATGTTATGTCGAACAAAGGTGATAAAAAAGTCATAGTATAGCATAGCAAAAAAGATCACAATATAGTATGTCCAAAAAAGTGATAAAAAGTCATAGAAAAAAGACATAGTATTATGTGTTGAAAAAAGTGATCAAAAAGTTATAGTATAGTATGTCAAAAAAAGTCATGGTATTGTATCAAAAGTTATACTATAATATTGACAACAGTCAAAGTAAAGTATGTCTACAAAAGTGATAAAAAGTCATATTATATTACTGTATGTTGAAAAAAGTGATAAGTCATAGTATATTGTATATTATAAAAAGTGATAAAATAGTGATAGGATTGTATGTCAAAAAGTGATAAAAAAATCATAGCATATTATGACGAAACAAGTCATAGTATAGAATGTCAAAAAGAGTCATAGTATTGTATACCATAAAAAGTGATTAAAAAAGTCATAGTATTATATGTTGAAAAAAGTTATAGTATTATATGTCGGAAAAGTGATGATAAAAAAGTTACTGTATAGAATGTCAAAAAAGTGATAATAAAAAAGATATTGTATAGTATGTCAAAAAAGTGATGATAAAAAAGATACTGTATATATGTCAAAAAGTGATGTACTGTATAGAAAAAAGTGATGATAAAAAAGATACTGTATAGAATGTCAAAAAGTGATGATAAAAAAGATACTGTATAGAATGTCAAAAAGTGATGATAAAAAATACTGTATAGAATGTCAAAAAAGTGATATAAAAAAGATACTGTATAGAATGTCAAAAAGTGATGATAAAAAAGATACTGTATAGTATGTCAAAAAAGTGATGATAAAAAAGATATTGTATAGTATGTCAAAAAAGTGATGATAAAAAAGATACTGTATAGTATGTCAAAAAAGTGATGATAAAAAAGATACTGTATAGTATGTCAAAAAAGTGATGATAAAAAAGATACTGTATAGAATGTCAAAAAAGTGATGATAAAAAAGATACTGTATAGTATGTCAAAAAAGTGATGATAAAAAAATACTGATATGTCAAAAAGTGATGATAAAAAAGATACTGTATAGAATGTCAAAAAAGTGATGATAAAAAAGATACTGTATAGAATGTCAAAAAAGTGATGATAAAAAAGATACTGTATAGTATGTCAAAAAAGTGATGATAAAAAAGATATTGTATAGTATGTCAAAAAAGTGATGATAAAAAAGATACTGTATAGTATGTCAAAAAAGTGATGATAAAAAAAGTTACTGTATAGAATGTCAAAAAAGTGATGAAATAATGTTAGCTGACACTTTTATCTAAAGCAACGTCCAATTAAGCGAGAGGAACGGGACATGTTTCTGTGTAATGGGGAAACAAGAACACAAGGAGAACATGCAAACTAGGAATCAAACATCTGTACTAGCCTGGGTTTAAACTGTGTACCTTGTTGCTGTCAGACCACAATGCTAACCATTGGGCCACCACACTCATGGTATAATGACTGGAAATAAGTAATACATGTCATGGTAAAAGTGATATAGAAAGTCATAGTATAGTGTGACAAAAGAAATCATTGTATAGATTGTCAAAAAAGGTTATGGTATAGTAGATCAAAAAAGTGGTAGTATAGTATGTCAAAAGAAGTGATAAAAAATACTAGTATATTATGTTGAAAAAAAGTGATAAAAAGTCATAGTATTGTATGTCAAAAAAAGTGATACAAAAGTCATAGTATAGTATGTCGAAAAAAGTCATAGTATTGTGTGTCAGAAAAAGTGATACAAAAGTCATAGAATATATGTTTTTTCTGTGATGGGGAAACAAGCCATCATGCTACCATACTCATAGTAACATTTTTATATCAGTGATATAGAAAGTCATAGTATAGTATGTCAAAAAAGTCATATAGTGTATGTCAAAAATTGCGATTGTCGAAAAGTGATAAATATGTCATAGAAAGAAGCGATAAAAAATCATAGTATAGTATGTTGAATAGAGTCATAGTATAGAATGTCTGAAAAAAGTCATACTATAGTATAGTAAAAAGTCATAAAAAGTAATGGTATATAATGTCAAAAAAGGTCCTAGAACTGTATGTTGAAAAAAGTCATAAAAAAGTCATAGTATAGAATGTCGGAAAAAAATCATAGTATTGTAAGTCGACAAAAGGATAAGAAGTCATAGAATAGAATGTTGAAAAAAGTCATAGTTATAGCATTTTGAAAAAAGTATAGTATGTCAAAGTGACAAAATGTCATTAGTATATCGAAAAAAGTCATAGTATGTATGAATCTTCATTCACACAATTAAGAAAATAAAACTGTAGAAATTCTGAAAAACTACAGATTGTTTAAAAAAGTTTATTCTAGAGTCATACTTAATAGTTTATCTCTCTTATAGGACAATCTCAACATCGGTGAAGCTGCAAACTTCCTGGTCAAGCACATCATGGCCACAGAGAATGACATTCTGAAAAGCGTGGTACCAGACACCATCTCACCTCAGTTGGACGCCAACAGGCAGATGAGCTGCTCTGGCTGCTTCAAATAATTAAAGGTGGCGCCAAGGCAGAACAGACAGTTGGACAAAGAGGGACAGTCACACCACACAGTCTTCCAAGGAAATCTTAGTACCTACAGTACAGTTTGTCTTCTTTGGTGCATGTTTGTGGTTTGTTTGTGTTCTAAGTGCCCAATTACAAAGAACCAGAGCTTGCAAACTTTTTAGCCCTTAACCTGCTGGGCAAAACTGAACAAACAAAGCAAATGTTTGCAAAATGCCTCATGCAACACATCCAAAAGGTGTAAAGTAATACAGGATAAAAACAGGAGTGTTTTTATTGTTTCTTGCGAATTCAAGCAAGTGTGATTGTGTTACTGTTCTCCTTCTATATCTTCCTAAACTTTGTGAAGAAAAGAAACCGTGTGGGTGACATACAGATTTTCTTTATCATTATTCTGCAAGAGCCAAATAAATCAGTATTAACCATTTTCGGTGGATTCCAGCTGCTGGAATTCTGTGAATTTTGCACATACATAGTTTTTTTAAATTACAAGTTATTTACAGGATGCTTAATTGAATGTAATGCTGGTTAATGTATTATGTTATTCTGCTCACAATCTTTTCTACAACTGACTATTGTGTGAGCCTTATTAAGTCAGGCATGTTGAGTCGCAAAGCATTCATATTTATGGCAACAACTTGGTCTGCTGCAAAGAAAAGGAAAGTTAAACACTTCGACACACAAAGATCATGGCGCTTGGCGAGTTTAACTAGTCTTTTATAGCCAGGGGCAGATTCACTGGAGCAGTTCAGGTTGAAGTGATCAAAGGTTTGTCAGACACATACTGTATGTTTGTTAATGGAAGGGAGTGGTAGTCCTCCAGTCTTAAGTGTTCTGCCATGACTACTAAATATAGCTGCAACATCGAACCAATTTGTGCATGTGTGTTATTTTTCTTCATCAGAAGGACAATTGTGTTGATTTTCTGGATGTAAACTGGACATTCCCATTAGTTCACTTGCCAAATGGCCTAAACCCTCTGTATCCATGGTAACTACATAAGTTTTATCTCATATTTTCTCCTTTCACATTCCACTCCATCCTTTGTTATTGTTTCTTATACTGAAATATTCTCTGACCTTTCTAAATATGGCTGCTTTCAGTGTCTTATTACATATTGTATATCCCCTACACATGCAGTATGTACAGCGCATTATATAAACACGACTACACACCCAAAGATGCAATACTTATTTTTAAAGAGAAGATTTGTGACTTTATATAAACTAAAGTTTATACATCAAGTTCCTGCCTGGGTGCAAAATGTGCAAATCTGGTAAAATAGTATTTGGTTTATGTGGTGTGTTGCCATTTACACAATTGTACATTAAGTGTTTACTTAATGACATATGCGTCTTCCAGCTGCTGTTGGTCAGCTGTGTTTGCACAGTTTCTATAAGCCTGATTACAAAAGTGTCATGTGTTATTGTGGGAGTTCTTGGTGGTAATTTACAGCATGCATGCATATTAGGGCCTGATAGCCTCAAACAATACCCACTCCACAGGATTACAATTTCACATTGTTAGCTTGGCTCTTCATTAGGGTGTGTTAGAGTTTCTATCAGGTTCTAAACCATCTGACTAGAAAGAATTGCATGCTCACACACTCACACACATTCTGTGTAGTATAATACTTTGGGATGAATAATCAAATGTTTTGTGTCACGAATAAACTGCATGTATTTTTCTGATTACACCTCTATTGTGAAGTATTACAGTAATTAGTATTTGTAATTACACACATGTCCCTGTTTTTGTAGCTCATTAATGTAACACCAAAGTAAACTAATATCATGAATTAACCTTTCACCTGGAACAAACCTCATGATCACTGTAAAGCTTTTAATGTAAGAGACAGTGAATGAGCTTCCAAGTGTTTTATTAGTTTATACTGAGAAATTTCTGTGTGTGTGTGTGTGTGTGTGTGTGTGTGTGTGTGTGTGTGTGTGTGTGTGTGTGTGTGTGCATGTGTGTGTTCAAGCTGATCCAGGACTCTCAGGTTCTCATTAGGATGCCCATGACTACGTGGATTATTCTCTGCCTGGCGGATTAGATTTGGTCGTCTGCTTTTGGCTCACCTAAAAGAAATCACCACCAACAACTTATCAACTGATCCAAAAGCGTTTTATAACCACTTTGAAAGGATTTTGTCATCTGCATTCATCTTAATTAATTACATAAATAACTCTTGGCTTGAATATAGCACATGGTTTAAGAAACAAGCTCACTTAATAATAATGATGAAGTTGTGAGAGTGGGTGTCATTGTTTTAGGATTTTAATTACATTTCAAAAGATGCAATTAAAAACCAAACACTTGGAACAATATTCTCTAAGTTTTGGTATCTTAACTCTTCCTGTGACAACAGCTGGCACAAATCTAAATATTCATTACTTAGATTACGAGCCCAACATATTGTGTTCTCTTTAGTGCTCAGCTTTGCCAGAGAACCACCTACAGAAAACACCCACATACTCTCTCAGAGAACACAAGAGACAGAGAGAGAGAGAGAGGGGAGAGAGAGAGGGAGAGAGAGAAGTGGCGAAGCAGGCAGCAAGAGAAGAAAATGAGACGGGAGAAAAGCAATACTTAAAGCTTGCAATAACAAAAGGTTACAGCCAGCTCATCAAAGGTGCAGGTTAACGGAAGCAAACCCATTAAAGAGGTCATATTTGTCTAGCTTTGAAACATTTTTCAGACAGAATTCAACCATATTATAACTAACTCTCTCTTAGATCAACACATTCAGCCAGCTTAATCACATGAAGGCCAACAGAGTATTTTGACATTTTAGGTAATCCACGACAAGATGATAGACAATATGTGATCTGATCTCATCGAGTGTCTTCACCATCAGAAACTGCTCATGTGGTGCCATCTGCTGTCACATTAGTGACATCGCAGGCATTTTATTCATTTTAGGACAACTTAGTTGTAGATGCTGATTGATTGGAAACAAACAACCCACATTTTTCATTTCTATTCTATTCATTTGCTAAGCTCACCTTTATTTTAAAATGATGCTAACTGAACTTGTATGACCTAACATATTAATGATTAATTATGTGTATTGTCCAAGCTGTCTAATTACTACAGTAAAAACACAAAGATAAACACTGGTGTACACACAGAAACACACCTATGCAAATCCAGAATGACTGGATTTAAAACATAATCACAGCGTGTGAACACATACTTTCCCAAGAATGTCTTCTCCTCTTTAAGCCCTGGGACCTCAGCGAGTCTCGATTCCCACTCCCTGCTGCCAAAATCTATTAGGCCAAGTTAACCTGCTTAACCTTTGCCCCTATGGGTCTTCATTATAAGTTCATAAATAACCAGAGAGAATAACCGACAATACTGTGATCTACAGATCTTTGTATGGTTACGCAATCATCTGGGGACTAGTATGTAATGTTTTCTCACATAAAAGAAAATAGAGAGATAAAATAACTCTGTATTATCTATGTATAAAATAGCCTCCAGAGAGAGAGAGAGAGACAGAGGGAGACAGGAATGACAAAAGAGTGAAAAGAAAGAGAAACTAAAAAGTAACAAAGAGGCGACTAAGTGGGAGACTAAGTGGGAGAGAGTGACTGAGATTCAGGAGGGAGAAACATGTAAGACTAAGTGCAGTATGAAATCATTAATATATTAATATATATCCAGGTTGAAAGATGAGTCCTCTGAAGCCCAGCTATTCATCGCTCACACGGTTAACTTTACGGATGTTTTTTAATACGCTTAACTTTACTGATGTTTTTCAATACAACTGCATTGCACTAGCAATCATCTTCTTAAGTGGAGGATGATAACAAACATATTTTACTGTTCAATATTGATTGGTTAACTTTTACTTAGAAATGCAGGAATCCATTCAGACATTGTCATGGAAAATTGTCATTTTGTGGATTAAAAACAAAGGAACACAGTAGTAATAGTAGTAGCAATTTATGTAGCATAAAGGCTACTGTAGTACAATTCTACAGTATATAGCTCTCAGTGCATTGACTATACAGGCACTGCCACTAGAGGGCAATAAGCACCAGTGTTTGGAGTCAGCTTGGTAGGCAAAAAATACATTTCATAAAACCCTTAAACACCACTGTCCTCAAAAATACAATGTCGTTACTCAACATTTCCTCATGAAATCTATATATACCTGATTTGTTTTGTATTTACTATATTATTACATATTTCACACAAATAGTTCTAAGACCAGCTGCACTGTAATACTTATCATGAGTGAAAAGGGATCCATAGACATACTGTATGCACATGTAATACAGTGAAATTGAATCATGAGTGTCAAAGATCTATAAGCAGAGAGAAAATAGGTGAAAGATCATAGGTGAAACTCAACAGAAAAGCTACAGAAAATGGAGTAATGAATGGGATGCACAAAACAAATAAAAATAATTGTGTGGTTGATAGGAAACACAAAATATACACATAAATTATGCTTGTCCTGCACGCATCAACAAGTTCATTCTACCTTGTTTACTTGACCATTGACAGTAATTTAGATAATTTCTTGATGGGTAACACCATATTTCCATGACATATATTAGATAAGTTTATTCCTGCCATAGTCCAGGACAGAAACATAATGTGGGACAAATAATGGGAAGGATTTTCATTACACAGAGTAAGGCAGATTTTCTCCTGAAAGTGTGCTTTGTTCATGCATGAAAGCTCTTCCAAGGTGCATTTTTTTTTAGCCAGCACGTTCAACTTGCTGGCAAATTTGTGAGGTCTGTTTGGTGAGTCACAGCAAAGCTCTGAGAGCTGTGTGCAACCTGGTAGAGTCATGTCACTGTGGTCAGACTACCACAATGACAACCTGAAATATGATAGCTAGACATAGGACCAGAAGGTAAACATCAAGTCTATTTACTGAGTTGTCTGGTTTTGGCGGAAAAATGATGATTTGCATTGCACTCTGCATAAAGAGGGCAAAACCAACACTGTCTGCAAGAGGTATCTTATGTTGAATTGTCCTATTTCCACCTGAGAACCTGTATCAAAATAATTTTTTTAACAATTAAAGTACAGGAGGATGAAGTGTGTTGTCCTGAGGTAATCAACCAGTGAAGCACATTGTAAATATAGAAACAATTGGTCCCTTTGATATATGATTTAAGTTTTGATTGTCTCAGTGCTAACATTTTAACATTCCCATGCATTCCCAGGCTGGCTTCGTTGATTTATAAGCAGAAACCTTTCAGCTTTAACCAGAAAGCAAAGTCTAATAATTAATTTGCAAAGCGTGACACATTCGTTAAAGAAGGTCATCAGAAGACTTACTTAGTGTAAAAGTCAAATGAATGGTTTTAGACACCTGGAATGCATACCTGACCTCTCAAGGTAACACTTTACAATAAGTTACACAAAAAAGGGTAGTTAATGGTTAGTTACTGTTTTTGAAAGAGTAACGAATGATTAGTTACCCTTTTTCAGACTTATTGTAAACTGTTACCCAGGAGGGTAGTTAATTAAAGTTTTTGCTGCTTATATTACATTATAAATGGATCACAAGTATGACACTGCTTTATTATGCAGCCTGTACTCAGTCCATAGTCTGGGGTAATGTTTTCAGATACTGTATGATACAATACCCTTTATTAACCAGTTTGAGATCATGTGCTGTGTGTACTGTGTGTGTGCTAAAGTGAATCTTCACCATCTCCTGTGACTGAATCCTTTCTGGAGCTGCACGAAGCCTCCTCAGACGCCACATACTTATCAAGGCCCACAAAACAGGCCGAGAGTAAATCCTGCGGCTGGAGTGTCAACCCAGGCTGTAAAAGGAGTGTGTCTATGTGAGGAAAAAAGGAGGACGGAGGGCAGTCTGCAGAGGTGTATTTGGCTAACACCTGGAGCTGTTCTGGCTGCAGGTTGGCTTTGTTGCAGACCCTCTGGCACAATGTAGAGACACTGTGACATGTTTTCAACTTCAGCTGGCTCAGATGGTTCTTCTCTGTCATCAGTTTCTCCCTCTCCGTCTTCTGTGACATCCACATGCAGTACACACTCTGATTAGCATGTCTATAAGCAAGAAGTGGCTCAATCAAAAAATGTACTGATTCAAACAAAAACATTTTTTTACCAGCTTGTTGATTTCACACTGCAGATTATGTATGCAGTCTAGTTTCCTCTTCCGGCAACGCTGAGCTGCAAGGCGGTTTTTGCTGCGACGTCTCATATCATGGACCAACTCCAGCTGTTCATGAGTAAAGACCTGTTGCTTTAGCAGCTGCTGGAAGTCATTTCTGCTCAGATCCACAATCCAATCTACAGAGAATGGCAACTGCACCTGAGGAAACCCATCCAGGAAATAAAGGTTACACTAGAGAGTCATGCAAGCGTATCTGCATTATTGGAGGAGCACCCTTAAGGACAAATGGAGCCAAAATCAATGTTTTTTTTATATATATACTGCATATTTATTTTTAAATGATTTCATGTTGTAAATTATGTGGGACTGTGGCTATAGTACACATATACCTGCATTAAGCAGCAGTCTTGTAGAGGTGGGTTTGATTTGCTTGACTGACTATCATATGAAATACATCAAATATGAAGTCTTAACATGTATCTCTAGAGTCTGAAGAAAATTAAAATAATCGGAGGAAGGTAAAAAGTATTGAGCTTGCTGTTTATGGACAAAAAGCAGTAAAGTGAAAAAAAAGTCTAAATGGATGGAGTTCAGATACATAGTTATATTTTTACCAAGCTGTTAATTATTAACTCTAAAATTGAGGATTTAACTTTACTGGGTCATTGCCACTGCCAATGTGTGCAAGGAAATGTACACTCACCGGTTTATTGGAGCAGTATCAATCATGTAGTGTTTTATCTAGGGTAAATAAAAGCCCTGTCTCTCCTCTGAAATGACCTCAATATGTCTGCACACTAACTGCCCTGTTTACACAGTAACACCTACAACCTGTAGCTTGTGTTACCTGGTGTCTGAACTAATTAGCAAGACACAGATACATACACACACATCTTCTCTACTTTGTGATTTATTAACTTGGCACTAAAGTGAGTCTATTTCTTGTTATATAAATGCAAGCACTCATTTGCGTCTGATGTCATATACGTAACACTGGTAACTCAAGCAAACATGAACTTCACAATTAGGTGGCAGCAGACGGATCTATTGAAGCACAGAACACAACAAATCTGAAGTGCCTTTGCAGACTTGATTCATAGTTTAACTGCTCACCTGTTTTGCCCTCTCTCTTGTGTAGGTCTCACTGTCTCCTTCTGTTTCTGTCTCTGAGTCTCCATCCTCCTCTGAGTTGATGGATGACGCACCGGACTGAGATGCCCCCTCGCACTCAGACAGCTCTGCTCCTTTCCATAAACATTTGCTTTGATCCAGATCCTGGAAAAAGGGACAGCCGGTGCTTATGGAGCTAAGGTTGTGGAACTGTAGCCACTCTAAAGATGTGTGCTGTGCACGTCCACTCCCTGTATCAGAGGAACTTCCTGCATCAGGGTCCTGGAAGTTCAGCTGAGAAAAGCCCATGTCAGACCCCAACCTCTTAGCCAGATGCTCGGCCATCTCCCTTTCCACAGTGCTCCTTTCTCTGGCATCATTTACCAACAGGGCTGCTCTCTCCATGCTGCCTGTCTGTACAATCTCATCATATGTACTTTTCCGCTCAGCTTCTACCTGTTCGGTTGTTGTTCGATGAATAGATTTAGGTGATAGTAAACAGCAGTCCCTTGTTTTCTTGCCTTCTGTAATGTCTATGATAACCCTCGTGTGCCCCGATGACAGTGCAGGGCCCTCACCAAAGATCTTCAAGGGGCATTCATGCAATATTAACTCTGATGACTTTTCACTCAGCACTGTGCCTGGCTGTGAGGAGACTGCCTTGACATTGGATCTGTCTGAAGAGCTAATGTCTTCCTCCAGAACAATCTCTCTTTCCTTCTTTTTCAATTTTCTCTGCATTTCATTTGTGTCTTTCTCAATAATATCAACCTCCCCTCTGTACAAACCAGTCTCTGTTTTCTTGACATGTATTTCAGTTTCCCATGGCTCATCAGCCCCTCCTTTGTTTTGCTTGGTGAAATTTGAGAATGAATTTCCACAGAATGTAATGTCAGTTTCATTCTTGTTGTTCACACTGCTGGAGCAGGGCAAGCAGGAGAGGTTACTGTCATCCCTGATTACTGTTACTGGAGTGTTGAGACTTTTCTCTGTGACACAAGTTTCCTTTCCACAAGCCAGTTGGAACTTGCGATACTTAGGACACTGCATAAATTGGTTGTTTGTCTCTTCAACTGCAGGTGTAAAAGTGCCTGTACTGTTCTGACTTCCCATTTTGCTGTTCACTGATTTGTGACACCAAGCCGGTTCCTGCTGATACGGTGAGTCAGCAACTGGTTTTACTTCTTTCTTACCCAACAATACATTGTTAGAGTCAATGCCACTGTCTTCCTTTGATAATCGCCTCTTGCATTTCTTCTTACAACAGGTCTTTCTTTGAAATGGAGCAGAGCCATTGCTGCTGGAGAAGAACTTAGGGAGGAGAAAATCAAAGCATGCCTCGTCTAGGTCTCTGAAACCAAGAATGGAAGCTGAGTTACGTATTTCTAAGACACAATCTTTCCCAAAGAGAAGTTTAGATGTGTAGGCAAACTTCAGCAAGGGTTCAAAACCAGCAACTGTCACCTGTGAAAGAGGACAAGAGTGACAAAAATGAGCACTTTCTATCCTCTGGTTCCATTCTCAAAGCAATGTAATCATATAATATTTTCTGTCAAATAATCAAGTATACAATACTGGCCGGCAAAAGACTATAACTACTCTACTTAAGCAAAATAGAGCTAAGGATCGTGGAACTTTACTGACACAGCAACCAATAAATGAAACTAAAAGTTCCAAATAAGCTAAATACCAGCATGTTCTCCTATTACAGAATATTGTTAATCCAAATAAAATTGGTAAAAGAAACACAGTACTTGTGGAATCATAAAGAACCAAAATTAGAAATAGATTTAGTAATTGTAAAATAGCCTTATCAGCATGGCTAGGCCAACAGGATGATTCAAAATACTGACATGTTTCCTCTTGAGGATCAAACTGTTTGGACACTTATCGGTCTTATTTATTTATTTTATCTGATATTTTTTCAACTTGAGGACTATTCCTGAAGCCCCACTTGGAGTATATATTGTTGTACTGACAAAACCCTAATAACCAAAAACATTTAAATACTGATAAGCAAGTAAGAGTTGTAACACATGTAGGGCTATTCTAAATTTCCCTTTATAAGCAAACTGCAGCAGAACATTTTGTTTTCAAGGTGACAGGATATGACAAGATTGTAGACAGCATAAGTAAGTACACAATAAATACATCTCATGCAGTCGGCCTACCATCAACACTTGTTGAGGAAATAAACCTTTCAGTCATTTTTCTCACTTCACTTTTCCAAAAGGTTGTTCTTTGCAGCCCTGCTTGTGTGTGTCTAGCTACTCTCTAGCTGTACTCCATCGTGAGGTGACATCTCACCTCTGGTGGCAAAGTGATGACCGCTCCATGCTGGGTGAGGGAGGAGATCCTGTGTGTAAAGTACTCGCTACAGGAAGCGAGCACTGAGCGGTGGGCTCTGAAACTCTGACCTTCCACCACCACAGTAACATCACACAAAGTGTCCCGGCGACGCTGCTCGTCCAGGCAGCGCAGCACATGGGAGGAATGTACTGTAGATTCAAATGTAAACACAGACGACCGGGGGGCAGGCATGGCCATCAGGGACATCTACATGTACACACAAACACACAGTTATGTACACCATCTCCCCTCTATCAGGATACATGCTTAATAAAAAGTTATATCATAATAACAACAAAAACATACCTTATAAGGCTGACGTTATATATCCAAGTGTCTTAGAGTATTAAAGAAAGTCCCAGCTGCTGAGGACACATTCTAAATGGAATGCCGTCCAACCAGGCTATGATTCCCAGAAAGCCTTATCGCAACTCGGCTACAAACTAAAAACTGTGCTTGACTCAGTCATATGGCCTGTGTGTGAGCATGTGAGAGGGAGGGAGAGATAGAGGGAGTGAGAGTGTGTGTTGCAACAACTCTGGGTGTAACAGAGCAAGCGCTGACTCATGTATTCCTGCTGATATAGAATGAGCAAGCAGGTTTTCCCGTCCATATCAATCCCACCCTTGGATCCGTCTGCTAAACTAACTAGGCTTTTCCCAGAAAATCCCTTGATAGATTTACCCAGCACATAATTCAGAGACTGAGGTGAGGGTTGGGAATAAAAAGCCAGCATTAACAGTAACCAAGATGTTGTCTATTGTCTGTGTCTACAGATGCTGTCTGGACTTACTCAACTAATTGTAGGCAGTGCATTTTGATAACAAGTTGTGCAAAAACATAGAGTAAAGACAAATGTAACGGGCCACTGGTTGCAAGAAGAGGGAGGGTATTATGTTAATCTAAAAGTTATTATGTGTGTTTGTGTGTGTGTCACACAATCGTTTGTCAGAGAGAGAGAGAGAGAGAGAGAGAGAGAGAGAGAGAGAGAGAGAGAGAGAGAGAGAGAGAGAGAGAGAGAGAGAGAGAGAGTGTGTGTGCCTTGCTGGCAGTAGTATAATAGATTGGAACACAACTAATGTAATTAAATCCTCATGTTAATTATTAATTCAATTTTTAGGCTTTTGAGGTGTCAGCAACTGTTATTGGCCTTGTAAAAATTAACCAATTATCTGTGATGAATGTGGAGGAGCCCAAGGCTGCCAGAAAAATTGCCTAATGATAAACTTTGTTTGCAGGCAGTAAAGAATGCACAAAAGAATGGACTAATCATCACCACAACACACTGTTGCCAATGTCACATGATTTGAAGGAGGAACAGGGACGGCTGCCAGAGTCAAACAGACCAATCAAGTGACTGTTTCATAATTCCAGAATGAACTAATCTCCTCATGGAAAAAAAAAAAGAAATCTAGTTCCTTATTCTATGTAAGCACCACAATATGGTCGTAAAACACACACCAAATACAACAGCACCGGCTTGGAGAAATGAAACTAAGGAACTGATGCTGGTGACAAAATTAAAATGCATTTTATTAATAAACAAGGACGATAAGCAACAATTATCTTGTTGTATACTTCCCCTTCTACAGGTGTGTGACACGCTACATCAAAAAAAATTTACAACTCTTACAGTGTTTTGTCGCAGCAGATATTTATTGTGAAATAGATAATCACCCTTCTTCTTTTGCTGGCTTTAATTTCCAGATCCCTGACACTGTGTTAAACACTTGTCTCATTTCCTTTTTTTTTTATCATAACAGGAACTTGGAGAGCAGTTGTCAGGGAAGGGAGGGGGAGTCCTCCTCAAACTACAAAATTTGGACCACATCATACTCCCATTGCCTCCCTCCACACACCTCAGGTAAAAGATCTGAGTCTCCACAGGACCTGAGACAGATATTGGAATATCTGGTCACATTCACAGCAGCTGGCATTGTATAAATATATACTGTGATGTACTGCAATGGTGACCAGCAAAACTCAGAAAAGTGGCCTTGTGTCATAGCTTGGTAGAATCCCGATAGCTTCAAACTGATGACAGTATGTCTGTGGTTCAAACAAATGACTCAGACATGAATAAACACAACGCCTTTCTGTGTAATTAGCTGATTCACTGACTGTAGTTGTGTAGAATGAGCACTAGCTGAGTCTTTATTTCTGCTTGGGTTCCCGGTCTGGCGACAGCTGGATGTTTGGAGGTCTCAGATTCTGCAGAGGTCACGAGGAGTCCTGCGTAGTTTGATTGGTCACACACAGCTTCTCTAATTGCTGAGCACGCTCGTTGTGGACAGTCATCAAGGTCTGGTTCTCCTCCGTTAGACGCCGAAACTCTTCCTCTAGACGGGCAATCTCCATGGCAACCTCCTCATCCTCCACCAGCTCTGCCAGCAACTTACGCCTAAGTAGATGAGTGAGATAAAGATTTAAGCAGCAGATGCATATTTTTACTGTAATTTTACCACATGCAAATGCATAAAACTGTAGTATTTCTTCAAATTTTACAATTAATTGAGTGTCAGGTCATTTTTTTTCTGCTTAATCTTCCGTTGTGAAAAACTTTACACTGTCCAAGCACACACGGAGGCAGGGAAACACCCATAGAAGGTTCCCAGTTCAGAGATAAGCAGACATTCATACCTATGAGCAATTTAGTGTCTCCAGCTGTCTTGTTTCTAGGCTCAATGGAGTGTGGGGGGAAACCAGAGATGCCAAAAATAATCATTGCAACAATGCAGGCATACAGGAAGTGCTGAACTATGTGGAAAAAAAACATTGATCCTGCTTGCTGTTGGGTAACAAAGCTAACTGGAATAGGTGAATAAGACATTTGGTGTGCTGCTGTTGGGTACAAACCTTTATCATGAACTCATTGGCTAATGACAAGCAGCAACAGTGTAGAGTCATATGTGCAGCAGAATTTCACTGGAAGCTCTGGTATTGGCAGGATGACCGGACTTTGCCTGGCAAACAGTGATTTCACACTCTGAGAAGAAATCAGCCTTTGGACCTTGAAAGGCAGTGTAAGCACAGAAGCGTGTATGTAGGCTACTGTATGTGTACATGTTGACCTCACATCTGAGAGGGTGTGAATGTCAGTGTTGTATGACAGCTGCTAAGTGCCAAGTCACATAACAGCAGCATCAACAAAGGAAGAAAAGAAGTCTGTCTTCTACAATACAGGCTGTCTGTGGAGCTTTAATGACATCATTACGACAGAAGATGACTACTGTTTCTTATTTATTGGAGGTTGCAATTAGTGCTTTCAAACTATTAAAATATTTAATCGTGATTATTCACATTGTCATAGTTACTGTAACTCGAAATTAATCACACATCCTCTATTCGAAATGTCCCCTGATGAAAAATGGATCGGCTTGCTTTCTGCAAATGTGTTTTTTTTTTTTTTTTATTGAAAACAACATTAGCATATAGCCTCCTGGATAGGTCTGGGTGATATGGCCTAAAAACAAAATTCCATTTAAAAAAAAAAAAAAAAAAAATCAGATTTAAGAGATAAATTGATTTCGGGTTATATATTCAACAACAAAACGTATGCGTGAGATAAAGCTGTTTTCACACACACGTAGCTAATTCACTTGCTCCTCGCTAAAAGTTCAAATCATGTTAACGTTATTGCGCAACCTTGTCCCTATTTATGATATTTTTACCTGTTGCTGAGTAACGTTGTCAATATCGTGCAACCCTAGTGTGTGTGTGTGTCTGTGTGTGTTGGGAGTGGGGCTGCTATATATGTCAAGATCTGGGAGGCGATTGATGCACAACAACGTGGTAGTACAGTGTGTGTGTTTGTGTGTCTGTGTGTGTGTGTGTGTGTGTGTGTGTGTGTGTGTGTGTGTGTGTGTGTGTGTGTGTGTGTGTGACAGAGAGAGAGACAAATATAAAAAGCTTCAAGTAGACTCTAATAATATAATCATATTGTTTCTTGAACTTAAATATCTGACTTTACGGCCACTATCTGTTTCTTCTTCCCTATCATATTTATAATGTGTGATTGGCAAAATACCTATTATAGCCTACATCATATATGTGATGTAGGGGTATTTATACCTATTATAGCCTACATCACATATGTGATATTTATACCTATTATAGCCTACATCATATTTTGCAATTATAGCCTACATCACATATGTGATGTAAGGGTATTTTGCAAATACCTATCATTTAAAAAACGATATGCCAGATACGTCTGGTCTAGGGTCTAGGGTGACCAGACGTCCTCGGATTCAGGGGACAGTCCCCGTTTTTGGTTGTTTGTCCCCTAGCAAAAACATTAGCACAACATTAGGTTTTTCAATCAGATTGATAGTCAAACTGGAAATGTCTCCGTTGCTCTCCCTTTTCGGGGATTATGTTCCCATTTTTGATCTCGGACGTCTGGTGACTTTAAAATACGCCTAACCATGTGTCCTGTATCATAGCTACATGTATGAAACTTTGCAGCAAAAAAACGTGTGAAAATCAGTTCAGTATTCAGTGAGGGTGATTAATTAGACGCGCTGACAGCTCATTGCACCTGCCAAACACATTACACTGAGTGGAGCGGTTGACCGGTCCAAGATGGCGGCCCCACGGCTCGTCAGCGCCAGTAGGCAGTAGCGTTCAATGCGGCGTCTACTCTTTATATGTCTATGGTCACATCTATCAACTATGTCAGCAACTAGGTAAGATTTTGTTTTGGCTGATCTAAAACTGGTTATCTTATCCAGCTTCAGTAGCTCAATGTGTAGAGCAGGGACTTGGGTGTTAACTCTATATTTTTGCCACAAGATTGAAACCAGCGTGACTTAATTGATTATATTATTTTTACATCATTTATTTTTTGTAGGAGGCTGTGATCTGGTGTTTACTTAGACAAACATTTTCGCGAAAGTAGATCTGGGAAACAATTTGAAAATCGCAAGCCCAAACAAGTGTGTGTGGCGTGCCTGTTGTTTTGTTTCCGGTGTTATGTGCCTTCTGGTTTTTCCACCTACAGGTTTCCGAGCCTGTCCAGATGCCGTGTAAACCTATCAACGGCTACCCACGTTGACAGATTTGCTACAAATTCATAAACATTTGACTTGCCTTTGCATGTCGCACCTCAATATCAACTGTACTGAAGGGAACTGAATATCTGAGCATTGTACAGCGGGAAAATTGTGTTTTAAAAGAAATTACGATGATCCGTGTCGCGCTGGGTTCAAACCTTCTTCAGCAAAAATAATAGCATAAGAGTCCACTGCACCGTCCTCTACACCATCACACCATTCACGTTTCTGGTGAAAAAAATTTATTTTCTTTCAGCAGAACAAGAATCACAATTTAACAGAGCAAACCGAAACAACTTGTTACCTTGATTTAGGCTTAAAATCATAATTAAATTGTGTACTATAACCTCCTGCTACACCTCTGCGCTATCCGTGGGCAAGGACTCGTCATAAATGATACCAGGCAGCACACGGTTTGGGAAACAATCGGTCTAAAACAACTGGTTACCTTGGGCTAGCGGTAGTATTATTGTTTAAAAGTTATCATGTGAAAATTTTGAAACCTTGAGAAATGAAGAAGAACAGTGAGACGAGGAGAGCCAGACACTCCTGTGTCTGACCACAGGGTAAGATAAGATTAATTTGCAGCTGTGACTGTGTGAATGAGCTATTGTTTCTTTATTAAAACTCCAGTGAACTGTTTTAACCTTAAAACTTACTTAGTACACCCAGTTTCTCTCTAACCAATAGTATAGCAGATAATATGATGTACTAACCCACTTTAATGTAAAACAATGATGTTTAAGCCCACATTTATGTTAAACAACTATATACTACACCCATTATGTAAATCAACTTTTTGTATACACCCACTTAATAAAACGGCCGAGCAGGGAATGAAAATTTTGGAAGACTGCTGAATGTTTTTCAGCTTTATTCCCCTTTGCCAAAGAAAGCCAAGTCTTGTGTCCGTGAGTAATTTTTTCCACTCAAGTCCTCGAACCTAACAATAGTGTCGTGCTCAGATATTCAGTTCACTTCAGTACAGTTTATATTGAGGTGCGACATGCAAAGGCAAGTCAAATGTTTATGAATTTGTAGCGAATCTGTTGACGTGGGTAGCTGTTGATAGGTTTACACGGCATCTGGACAGGCTCGGAAACCTGTAGGTGGAAAAACCAGAAAGCACATAACACCGGTCTAGCTAGATCCGGTGTGGTGTTGTAGTTTTTCTAATGTTACTAGTTGTTGCAACAGTATGTGAAAAAACTACAAAGTTGTCTAGACCAAAAAGAAAGTTAATCTTGCAATAACAAAATTGACGCAGTTAAAATGGGTTTGCGTAAATAAGGCGTTTAACTCACAGCTCTAGCTGCAATATAAAATTATTTAAAGGCCTAACCCTTCATTTCTTTGAGTTAAATTCACACACACACGTCATAGGTTTACCACAGTGGTGAAAACATTTTCTAGCTGTGTTGTGGAAACAAATAACTTCCTGGAAATAACTTAATGGAGCTACTCTTTTGTTTGCATTTAGATTACAAATGAACCCTTTAAATCTTGCTTCTAGTGCTCTAGAGCACAACATTTTATTTATTGAGAAATTGATCTTGTTGAGTCCAAAATCAGATTTTCTGAATAATTCAGCTGTTGATTACAATAGCCTATACATTTGAAATCATTTTTCCAAATACCTGTGAAACCATGTTCAGACTATTCATTTCCTCATAAATCAGATCCACTTTTAAGAAGCAATATTTCAAATAGACATGACTACTTAGTGGAAACTTTGATCTTATCCAAGCTTATCTTTGTGTATCTACTAATAAACAATCCATGTTTATACATTTCCTTAAGACATATAATTCCATCTGAGTTGGTAAGCATATATATTTTTTTAAACTTTATGACACACGCAAAACATAAAGGAAAGGCATGTTTTTTTGGGGTTCCATGGTTGTGTTCAACTGTAATAAAAGTGCAGCTTCAAATGTAAGCAAAACGCAGTATGATTTAGAGTAAGTGATTAGTGATTTAGATACATTACTTTTATGCTGTTTCTTTTTCTTCTTATGTGCATACTTGTCTGGGGGTACATGTATGCATGTTTGTGTGACAGAGTGAGCCTGAAAAAAACGTCTTTTTCACAGAAAAAAATACATGTGGATATATGGAGGATATACAGTACGTAGATGGAACTTGTACAAAACACTTTTATTTCTTAGTAAATGACAAGTTATATACTACCACATTTGTTTGTTATGTCTTTTCTGTGCACCAAAATGTGTAACAATCTGAAAAAATGGAATGTAAAAAATCATTTCATACACAGCTGGTTTAAAAGATATATAACCATATTAAATTCATTATAAAAATTATTAAAATGATAAAGTCATGTTTTTACAACTCTTTCACAATAGGGCCGTGTCTTGTGTAATGTTTTTTGTATCATTTGGTTTCCAGTAATAGCCTTAAATACATTAGGCCTAAAATCAATGTCTGAGTCTATGTTTCTTGAAAGGAGTTTTCGAAAACTCATTTATTCCACTCCATCTTTGAGAAAATCAACATCTATGTTGACCCTGTTCTGATGGAATAAATATCTGTTCATCTGGCATTGCTTGATGGATTGCACTAAAAAAACTGGATAGTTGTAAGAGTTAAAATCCACCATACAGATGAGTGCTACTTACTACTGATCAAAAGCAGATTGAGTGAATTTTGGAAAATCCCTCTGCAGTGTGTTGTTCCTGTTGTTGTCCCTGCAACACTTCGCTGTATGTCCAAAACTCTCCTACCTTACTGTGTGTAATCATATGGGAAGTAACCAAATTTATATTGTATCGTGCATGTCTGTTATTAGTAAATGACCAATATGAGAATATCCACTCTTCCACGGAAATATATTACATTTTTTAATTAATGAAGTAACAGTATCAGTGACACATTTTATGGTATTTTTAGTATTGCTGTAAAAGCAAAATTTGTGACATTGCTTTCACTTCTGTCTAGTTGGGTCTTACTTTACTTTAAGTGTAAATTTGACTTTGTGTGTGTACGTGTGAGTGGATGTTGTGCTGCAGCGTGAAAAGAGAGAACCAAGAGTTTCTATCAACTCATCATGATCTTATCTAAACTCAAGGCTATACTCATCCCATCAGAGTCTGCATGCCTGTTTTCTATTTAGGAGCTGCCAAGTGGTGTAGGTTGTGTGTGTGCGTGTCTGTCTGTGTGCATGTGTGTGTGTGTGTGTGTGTGTGTGTGTGTGTGTGTGTAGGAGTGCTGGTGAGGGCCTTGAAAGTCCTGCTGCTAAGACTACCCACAGCTGTTGAGGGCACAGGGGACAGTGTGCACTGTGTGTGTGTGTGTGTGTGTGTGTGTGTGTGTGTGTGTGTGTGTGTGTGTGTGTGTTATTATAGGCGGCTGTTTATCTGCAGCAAGCATACACAGTACATATGTGCATTAAAGCATACAGTAGGTCTCACTCAATTACACCTGGCAAGGGTTGCAGTTAGTGTAATATCCACCCCAGCAAAGGTGCTAGTTTTCCCAAATATGATGCCCAATTTAACCCCGAAACCCAGTGTACAGTCTAACCTTCACATCCCTGTATACAACACACATGCTGGATTTTGTTTCTGATCCAAAAGTAATTACAGAAGTGGCCTTGTAAAGAAAATGCAGCTGATATTAAAGTCATACATTACCAGCTGTTCATCTTAATGAAAATGGTCTCAGTAGATTATGTGCTGCTGAATAAAAGCTATTAACAGGTGCCATCTGGTGGACATTTTGATCCAAAAAAAGTGTTTATGGGTTGTGTTTTAGTAGGGAATCTAATTCCTAATTTTAAACATTTAAACACAACCTATATTGTAATACATTATTATTATGATTATTATAACTCAATCTTGTTTGTTCTCCCTGAATCAGTGGGACTTAACAGTGGATATTTAAATGTTTCAATATGCCAAGAAGACGACAGGCAAAGCCACCAGTATATGCAGTAAGACTAGATGTGTTTTCTTCCAGCCCAAGCAGTGACACCGGACGTGATTTAAAGACACAACCTTCTGATCAGACGGGCTACCACTGCACCACAAGAGGTCCCGCTTAGTTAAAAAAAAGGCATTTACAGGGACTCACTTGCGGTCCTCAAGCACGGCGATCTCATGTTTGACCTGGTGGAACTCTCTTGCCATCCTGCAGTGCTCCTTGTACACCTGAACACTTTCTCTCAGAGACACACAGGGAGGCACTGGCTGCAAGAGGTCAGAGAGAGATATGTGACATCAGAGAGATGTATTAGTTTATGACTAAGCGAAACAAAAAAGATTAGAATATATAATAAATATATCATATAATAAAAGAAAATGCTTCAAAGCAAATTCCCTTTTTGCTGGCATTGTTTATGATTAAACATTATGCTAAATGGCTGCTAAAAGGCTAATTCTTATCATTTTTGGTGACCCTCTAAGATTTCCCACATTGCTCCAGTAGCACCGCTGTCACATGCTTTGATCCAAGAAAAGTCTTCTCCTAAAGTAATAAGAAAGAATATCCATTAAATTCCTTACTAGTGAAACATAAGATTGCTGTGCTTGAGGACAACAAGTAAAAGCTAAACTACCTTGTCTTCATTTAACTTGTATAAAACCAATAATTGCTTTATTTCACAAAGGGAGACTGTATGGCGCTATGGTAACGTGTCTGATGCCAGATCAGAATATTGCATGGTTAAATCATGTCAAGGTCACAAAAACAAAAACATTTACCATTCTAGAAATTTAATATGAATATTGATAATATTCTAATTATATGTATATAAGAAGAAAATGGGAACGACATGTACTCTAACATGTATGTGACCCTTGCACTGGCACTGGAAGGATAATTCAATGACAACACTAATAGCAGATCGAGCGCACAGTGTGAAGACATTGATCTACAGGGTTGAAAAACTAAATCCAAGTTTCTCCCGCAGTATAGACTCAAATGCTTCTAACCCAAACAGAATAGAGCTTCAGAGGAACATTCCACTTTGTTTCAGTAGATTAGCAATGGTATTTCTGGCTTGGCTTTCAGTTGTGACTTAGTCAGACAGTAAGTAGAGAGAGCAATAATGACATAATTAGTAATATTAACAAAGCAAACATTTTCAAAGTCAAAATACTATATAAAAGAGATAATTTATTGACATTGCATTGTTTGACAATCCATCCGAAAAATACAGCATTAAGCTACAAAACAGAGCCAGACATGCATTATAGTGCAGAGCAAGATTTGGAGTTTTCTTTTAAAAGGCACAAAATGCTATTTTCACAGTGGATTTAAAATCATTGCCATATCTTCTATACTCTGCCTCTCCCCCCTTTTGCTTCTCTGCCAACAATACTAAAATGTGTGTGCAATGTGACTATACGACATAACGTAGTATGTACTAGTATAGTAATACTCTATACCTGTAGTCGCTGTTCAAGATCCGGGAAAGTCTGAGGGACATCCTCCACATCTTTTGCATCTAATGAAAAAGAATACAATATTCAGACTTGAATAATCAGTATAATGATTGACATATACTGACCTATCAAAACAGAATATACAGGTGAAACTCAAAAAATTAGCATATGGTGCAAAAGTTCATTCATTTCAGTAATTCAACTTAAAAGGTGAAACTAATATATTATATAGACTCATTACATGCAAAGTGAGATATTTCAAGCCTTTATTTGATATCATTTTGATGATTATGGCATACAGCTTATTATGAAAACCCCAAATTCAAAATCCCAGAAAATTAGCATATTACATGAAATCAATAAAAAAAGGATTTTAAATACAGAAATGTCAGCCCTCTGAAAAGTATAATCATGCAAATGTACTCAGTACTTTGTTTGGGCCCCCTTTTGCTTGAATTACTGCCTCAATGTGGCGTGGCATGGATGCTATTAGCCTGTAGCACTGCTGAGGTGTCATGGAAGACCAGGATGCTACAATAGCGGCCTTCAGCTCTTCTGCATTGTTCGGTCTCATGTCTTTCATCTTTCTCTTGGCAATGCCCCATAGATTCTCTATGGGGTTCAGGTCAGGAGAGTTTGCGGGCCAATCAAGCACAGTAATCCCATGGTCATTGAACCAGGTCATCTGCTGGTGATCTGCTGGTGTTGGTCCACTGTGCTTTATTAAGTCCAGAGTCAGCGCAGCCATCTACCAGGACATTTTAGAGTACTTTATGCTTCCTTCAGCAGACAGCTTTATGGAGATGCTGACTTCATTTTTCAGCAGGACTTGGCACCTGCCCACACGGCCAAAAGTACCAAAACCTGGTTCACCTCAGCAGTGCTACAGGCTGATAGCATTCATGCCACGCCGCATTGAAAAAGGGGCCCAAACAAAGTACTGAGTACATATGCATGATTATACTTTTCAGAGGGCTGACATTTCTGTATTTAAAATCCTTTTTTTATTGATTTCATGTAATATGCTAATTTTCTGAGATTTTGAATTTGGGGTTTTCATAATAAGCTGTACGCCATAATCATCAAAATGATATCAAATAAAGGCTTGAAATATCTCACTTTGCATGTAATGAGTCTATATAATATATTAGTTTCACCTTTTAAGTTGAATTACTGAAATGAATGAACTTTTGCACCATATGCTATTTTTTTGAGTTTCACCTGTAGTATATTGATTAATGAAACATTAATTGACTTACTATTTTAATGATTTTATTTAATGACTACAAATTGCGTATGCTTTACTGCTGACCATTTTCCCAAGCATACAGCATGTATCCTGCAGTGCAATACATCTGGTGCATCAGATGATCATCATTGTTTTGTATAAAAGCTTAGCATTACTAGTAACTACTTTACAGATAAATGCAGTGAAGTATAAAGTAGCAAAATACTTATCTCAAAACTGTAAGTACAATACTTGGGGAAAACAACTTAATTATTATACTTTCCACCACACATTTTCTGATGGATTTCATGCCTTTCATCTAAGTACTCTGTGATACAATTATTATTAATATAATAATTATTATTTTAAATGTGGATTCTGTAGTTAATGAATGAGGTTTTTCTTTATCATTAAAAAATTAAAATAAAATGTTTATTGTGATAGATTATCTCCAAGCTTCAGTTGTCTGATGAAAAGTCCTATTTAAAAAGTAATCTCAACTTAATTTGATAAATCAACACAGTGCATAGTGTCTTTTTAGTTAAAACATTTTTGTTATAACATTGCTGCATGTTCTTGATGTACAGCCAAGGGACTTGTCCTACAGGCAGTTGCGTTAATGCCTTTCTCCACCTCATAAAATGGACCAAAATGAAACACAGTAGGGGCCTCTTATACAGTATGACGCCACAACATAGCAACACAGTGCTACACTTATAAATGAGCCATGTCCTGTTACTGTACAGCAGTAATGAGCTGTCACGCTGAAAGACATGCAGGTTGAGAACACAAACAGACAGACACAGTGGACAGAAAGAACAGACAGGCCAGATGTATGGATAGACAGGGATCCAGACAGACAGGCAGACAGAAACCGACAGGTTGTCTACACCAGCCTCTGCTTCGCCAGTAATGTCCCCCTGGAGTTGTGGAACACATGTGGAGAATCCTGTGATGATGCAACCTTCTAAAAGCAGAAGTATCAGTGGGCCAGCCTGCAGCCATGGGGCCAATTATGATGTGGAATAAATACAGTTCTCATGCTGTAATTGACACAGTGTGGGGTTATAACTATGTCTGGTATGAAGTCATGAAAGCCCTAGAGCATGCTCCCCAGATGGAGCATAGGTCTTAGTCCCCCTGCTGAGAAACACAAGTTCAAAGAGGCAACAACATGATTGTCTAGGGAATATCCAAAATTTGAATTAAGAGGGTAGGGTCAGATTGTGCCTGAACAACTCTGGAAGCTACAGCTAAAACTAAAACAAGGAATGTAAGCATGCAAATAAAGAAGGCCCTGTGCAGTTACTTTCATCCTTAACATTTATCAAAAAATGAACCAGTGCACAACTAGACAAAAACAAAACTCTTTGGAAAGTGAGGTGAAACTTAACTGAATCCATGTACATACTGTAGATGGTTGAGGTTGAAAGAAAAAGCAAGCTAGAAACAAAAGAACAGCAATATGAATGATTAAGAAAAATGAAAAGGCAATTCAGTAAGAGGACATGTTGCCATTGTGCGAATGACAAGAGAATGTCATGGAGTTCAATGAATCATTGCTCAGAGTGGGATTTGAGTGTCGTTCCTGCTATAGCCCTTCAGCTCACTTCCTAAGAGAAAGACAAGGGGGATCAGAGATGGGCGGAGTAGGACTGGAAGTGTTAACTGCTTATAAATATAGGCCAGTGTTCTAAAAGCTGAACAGTGAATCAGGCAGCGCGACACTGTTAGTATTAGAGAGGAAACCTGACTCTGCCATTGCATAGCCGCAGCTGCTGTCCCAGTGCTTGGCCCCACTGCAGTAAAACATCCTGACAGACAGTACCTTGCACCATAGGTAGGGTAGACCTTTGAGTTTTGATTAAAGATTAAAGAACTATACAATGCTGATAACATAAAAAGGTTTTGCAATTGTTTGTATGGGCGCATATAGTACATGTGCATTTTGCAAGCGCACAGCTGCACACATGCATGTGTGGTTGGTTTTTAAATGCTGTGGTCCTACTGAAATAGATGGAGCACATGGCTTGGCTACATCGTAGAAGACTGAGCACAGTTAAAGTGATAGGGTGTAAGGGAGGGGCGTGCTTAGGGCAGATTGTTCCTGGTCTGTTTTGGAGGGAGGAATGTCGTGCATGTGTTCCACACATACTGGAAATGCAGTGAGAGTAGAGCTCCATGCGATGGCAGGTGTTAAATGATCAAATAATTTGTTACCATCATTTTTTCAAATGCTGTGACACTAGGGTGATTGTGTATGTGTGTGTGTGTGTGTGTGTGTGTGAGGTGAGCACATGGTGTGTGTGTGGATGACTGTGGTATGTTTGTGTGTGTGTGTGTGCGTGCGTGTCTATGTGTGCACTTAATTTCTTTTGAATTATCCCCAAAGGAATCAATTACATTTTCTCTCAAATTAAGTGCCCTTTTCTACTCATTTTAAAACTGTGTGTGTGTGTGTGTGTGTGTGTGTGTGTGTGTGTGTGTGTGTGTGTGTGTGTGTGTGTGTGTGTGTGTGTTTACCTGATGTGTCCTCAAGGCTGAAGGCGATTCTAACTTCAGATTTATCAGGAGACACTCTTCTGGTTGAGGTGATCATTTATCCCTTCATGAGGCCACAGGCACAAAACAGAGCTGTTAGCACAATCAAAGGGGCTTAATGAAAGAAGAGTGATGATGTGATAATGAAACAATTAGTTGATCAACTGAAAACTGACAGCTCTATTAATAATGTAAGACATTTAGCTTCTTAAATTTGATAACTTCCTGCATTCCTCCATTTTATGTGACTGTAAGTTGTAAATCTTTTGGACAGAACAAGCAATTTGAAGAGGCCACCTTATGAACAGCATTTTCTCACTATTTTATTTATAGACCAAACAATATATCAGCGGATTAATTATAGTATAAGCCTTAATTTTATCTGAATGTGGTATGAAAACTGAGATGGAAAGCTAAGTAAACCATTTTTTTTATTTCAACCTAGTACATTATTGTAATGTTAACCAGACTAAACTTATTACTAAACTCAGCAGGTGTTGTGTTCAGTTGGAATGAAAGCATGCTTTGATAAAGCATGTGATTAATCCAAACCTAGGAAAGTATGGCAGACCTTATGAAAACACACACACACACCAGTTTCATCATGCATTTAGAGTTGCAGTGGGATTACTGTAAATAATTAGGGATCTTTGACAGACTGGCTCTGAGGTCTGGGTTTTGCATGCCCCTCACCAATGTAGGTATAGGCTTTTTATATCAGGGCATTTGCCTCCTTTAACCCTGTTTAACACCCTGTCTCACATATAACATACCTCAATGACCTTCTACACAAGCAAATAAGCACTTTTATAATTGTCTTTCTCAGTTGTTAGAAAAGGTTTAAAAGGTACAATTTTGAAGAATCATAACATTAGTACTGATAGAGTTGAAGGATGACAGTATTAGCTGGAGTAGCCTAATAGTACTCATATTGTAAGCTATAGAATCTATAATGATGGATTTTATTACATAGCCTACATATGTGCTATATCTATCTGAAAATGACCCATCTGGGCCAACAGGGCATTGTTACCTGAAGCAGCAAGAGCCCGACCCAGGAAATTCCGTATAATAAAGTTTAAAGTCAGGTAGCAGTGTACGTCCTCAATGTTGATTGTTGTCTGATCCCCGTCGGACCACCGCTGAGGTCTCTTCAGAAAAAGCACAAATCGTCTCTCAGCCGTTGCATGGCACAATTATTGATCCAAAAGCTGACCTCCACTTCCCTCTTGAGACTCCAACTATATTGTTTTGTATAAAAAAGTTTTACAACATAGTCAAGGCGTCCACCACAATGGTGTCAGTCAAAGGGTCTCCAGCAGCTCAAGTTTGCGTGGGCATGGACATGTTATCCATGGACTGCAGCCACGCGGCGAAGAGCAACACAGCAGGGCGCAGGCAGTGGAGGAATGCCGTCCGCTCTCCCCCTGTGGCGGCCCGGGCCCAATTAAATGTCTCAGATGACATGACTTTAGCTTGCAAAAATGCCCATAGCAGCAGCACTGTTTTGAGTGACATGGTCATGCCGCTGGGATGGTCTTTGGCTTTGCAATAGTTGGGCAATGAGACAGTTGCTCAGAATGAACATTTCATGCTATTATAGCTCTGGGGAGAGAAATGGAGCATCCCAGAGTGTTTATCTTTTGGGGGGTCATTTTGGCAATTAAGTGCAAGAACACCCGAACAAACGTGATATACCAAAGAGGAGTTTCTTGCAATACATAGGCTACATCAATTAGATCATCAAATTACTACATCAACTTTTTTTACGTTTTAAAGGGACATTGCCAAAGACGTGCTTTTTGGGCCAACCGCCAAACCTTATTTTTTAATTTTTAATTTTAATTGTTTTATTTTTGTCTGGCCCATTAACCAGCCATAGACCATTAATATACGTATATACAGTCTATGGAACCGGCCAATGAAAGTGGTAGGCCAAGATCGGCGGCCAATTGTCTTTTCAATTGACACTTGGCGGGCCCAAAACACTTTAAAATATTACATAGGCTAGGTTTTTCCGAACACCCCCTACTCTCACAATGAAATGGAGTAGTCCGTAACGGCGCGGCGCGAATGATAAACACACAGTGACAGAAGAACAGGGAAGTACACAAAGCAAGACGAGCAGTAGCAGGACCTTCATCAGCTCCCGTGGCTGATGATAGTGATAGTGATGGTGGTGGTGGTGGTGGTGGCGGCAGTGGCATGCACAGTGAGGAGGAGACTCAGCAGAAGAGGGACCGAAATGAGGGAGCAAGGGTACAACCGGCAGTAAGCACAACTCCCCTTAAAACACTTTGCCCCTTGACAAAACAGCCAAAACCAAGTGGTGGACAAACTGTTGATGATAACACTTTTAAAAGTGAATAAATAAAAGAAGTAGGCATGCTACTGTATGATTGCATTAGTTTGGCTAACTGAGCGTGTATATGAGACTGATGTTGTTCTCACCGGGTTTTTTAAAATTATAAGGCTATATTAGCCTACCTTTCATTCAACAAAGTAGCCTGCTTCTTAATAAGCACCACCTTAAGGTTCATCAATCTTTAAGCTTGTGCATTTATGTCCTTAAACTAGCCTAGATAAACGTTGCACATCAAACAAACTTTCTGAACGAGACTTGTAGGTTTTTTTGTCTGCATTGGCAGACAAAAACTCATGAAATGATTATATATATCTAGAGCTTGCTTTATGACTCATGAAGAGAATACCGTTTTATTGTATTAATAAATGGCGCTTTTTAAAAAATGTTAATGTGTCTACTCTCACTAATTCTTGCTGTCTCATGGCCTTAGTAGTTTTAAGGAGTAGGAGTTGGTAGGCTATACATATTCAGGGGAACGCAAGGACGGTTGGTATTTGTGATCTCATGTGATCTCATGTCTTGGCCAAAATGCCAGGGCCGATTTTTGGTCCCAGTCCGTCCCTGTAAATCTGTGGCTCTAGAGAGGAGGCTTTCTAAAGTCTGAAAAAATAACCCTGACAATGCCATCAGTCCGAATAAAACATGATTCAGGATACAGACATATTGCTTTTAACAAAAAGACTTACAACCTGTGGGGGTGGAGATTGATATGTTTGGCATTTCCCAGGCATGACGGGTCTGATGAAAACACACTATTTAGTTGCATAATGGGAAGAGTGGCATTCTATGTTTTTGGAGTTTGACCCATAGGTCTAAAGATCAAGATATCTCCGCCTGTGGCGTTTCATTTTTGACCTTTCTTTTTTTTTTTTAAATCGGTCTCTTGCAAGTCCCACAACTTTATAGAGGTGCAATCCTAAATTGCTACACCCCTTTTACATGATAAAACATGTACATGCCTGTTTTCCTGTATTATCACAAAGCTGAAAAAGGGCTATTTTAATGACGCTGATGATCTGGAGATTTGTTTTCACACGACAATGATGATTTGCATTTCATCTTAAGTGTCCAGAGTTGCTGAAAAGAAACAATTTATATTTACTCTCAACTTGAAACTTGAGTAGTGCATCACAGTCTGCCCTCCATCTGGTCTGTTTATAGGCTGAATGTGCATGACAACAATAATCCATAATAGACCCAAACATTATAATAAAAATGCTAAACTGACCTTATAAGCCATTGAGGATGATTCTGGAAGCAAATAAAGCCCTTAGGTTCACCAAAAGAATTACTATTCAGGGTGTCCTCATGTTTTGACTTACCGCAATATTCAGATTTTTTTATAACCATGAGGCCAGTTCACCTGCACACCAGCAGATGAGAGCGTTGCCCCTGAATTATTTTACAGCCAAGATATGAGATGGTAGGAGAGAAAGAAAGACACAGAGATAAATTATACTCTGCACCTCCAGGAGCCTTCCTCCTTCTCGTTTGTCTTCATTGACAGGCTGTTGACACAGACCTGCCTTATCAGCCTCAGAGACTGTTCATCTCAGTGATGAATGGGACACACTTAAATAGCTGCCACTCTTTTACGGTGGAGTTATGTTTTAGATTTGAGTCTTCTGTATGTACAGATGACAGCCTCGTGAAGGGATATGTGAACAGGTTTGACGGATTTATGTGAGATTTAATATACAGTACATAGAGAATAATTCTAGAATACACAATGTACAAGAGTTCTGATGTAAAATGTATTCTATATTGCAGCTGTGTTATACAACAAATGTATCCTGTATACTTTAAGTCCAATTGAGAGTTTCTGTGCTTTGCTGACCTTTTCCTTTAAATGAATGCAATAAAGGCAATATAGCGCCCATTTTGGACATTAAAATGTCAACAGGCTCTTTGCTCTATCTCTCCATCTTGACATCTCTGGATTTTTCTCTCAATCTCTTTCTCTTCATCTGTGCAAGAGGTATAGAAGTATGGATCATAATCTCTGACCTTCTTACTGAAAACACAAACTGACACATTGCTAGCTCTTTATCTTTCCCCATTTCTCTTTTACCTCTCCCACCGCCACCAAGGTTGAGGGCTTTTCAGTGATACAAATAATAGTTTCTGTGGGTGAAACTAACAGGGACATGAACACAGGTGAAGACAGAAACATTGTCCAACAGCAGAACATTGTTCAGGTGAGGTTAGCTTAGGTTAGTAAGAAGGAGAGTCCTGCTCAGACGTGCATAATGCCGAGGCCAGAGTTGTAATCCATGAAGGATTAGATAATGATAAAAATATATATATACTGCCTTTGGTTTTGATTAAGAATTATGGGGTTAGAAGATTAGAGACAACCAAACGCTATTACATTGGACTGAGACCAATCCCAGAATTAATCTGAATACCAAAAAGAGAAAACTCATTACATGAAGAGATTAAGAAAAGCTCGGTCCAATTCTCTTAGGATGCACACAAACCCGTGCACACTATCCACCGAGAGAAATGTCCAAACCTCTGACTCCAGTCATTTATAAAAGAAATTAGATCCATTTATTGCTCTATGCTCTTCAAAATGTCATCACATTAGCTGGTAAATGCTAGGTCAGTTTTAAAAGTCCTGACATTATTGATAATGAATTGTATTAAGATTTAATGCTTTAGGTGCCCCATTAACATTCTTCTTTCCAATTTCCATTAGTTAGTTTCAGACCAAATTTAGGACATGTTGACATTGTCCGTATAATTGTTAATGTTGAATGGTTACTGTATATTCTTTGTTATTCAGATTTTACAGATGGTATTTCATAAATGTCAAGAATATTGAATTGCAGGCTTTAGACTTCTCCAAATAACATATTCTACTAACAGAGTACAAGGTGCAAAGTAAAGGGCTAAAGGAAGGATAGTAAGTTGATGCTGCTAAATAGAAGAGATTTAAAGGTTGGGCAAAGAGTTGGCAAATGAAGCTAGACAAAGAGCACGAGTAAAGTCTTAAATTCTCTGATTAATTTATTTTAACCTTAGGTCAGCTTCAAAGGACATTAACAACCAGAGGATTTGGAGAAGCTCTAAATGTAGGATTGAGCCCAGAACATGGTGGAAATGAGATTGTCAATGAAAATGTTAATTGACAGTCTCTATATTTATGCTGCAGAGGGGTAATTGTGTGGCAGCTGCAGAAAAAAAAGTAAAGAGGTTTAAATCTTCCTGCTTTAAATTAGTAAAAAAACGTGTGAGTACTGTAAAGGCAAATTGAATGTCTATTAAAAAAAAGTTTTGAGGAAACAGCTTTCAGCACCTATTTCAATCAGGAGAGACTAAGGAGATTTCCGGTCAATTTCAACATGTAGCTCTGTATTTTTTTTAAATCTGTAGCGCTGTCAGTAGCAAGACAAATGAACACAATCGGTGCTGCCTACACAGAGTTATCCTCCTGCTAGATTTTGCACCCAACAGGCTTAAACAGGGCAAGTTTTAAAGTGTTTTTAGCCTATAAACATGCTTAAAATGCCATTACCAGTGCCTAGCCATGTGCAGTTATTCCTTCCAATGAACACAGTGAATTTGACTGCAGTAGATGTGACAGAAAGGCATAAAAGTTGTGACAATGGACTAGTGTGGACTTCACCGGAAAACAAGAAATAAACAGAAGTATGTGCACTAGCTGAATGGAGCATGCTTAAACTTGCCCTGTTTAAGCCTGTTTAAGCCTGTTAAAGCCTGTTGCCAACTCTAGCAGGAGGATAACTTGGTGTAGACTGTACTGATTGTTTTCATTTGTCTCACTACTGAGAGAACTACAAATTTAAAAAACAAAAACAACAACAGAGCTACATGTTGAAATCAACCGGAATTCTCCTCTAATTTAAGAGTGAAACAAGTCCAATGAACATGGTGCATGATAGGTTGATATGTTAGAGTCTTAGAGGGGGGTTGGTTGCTGTTTGTGATTTTGAGCTTGAAGGGTATAATATAACAGCAGGTGTGTTCCTGACTTCACTTACTTAGAGGGCCTCTCTTTTTACTAGCCAGGGTTGGCTCAGCAATCCGCTCTGAAGCTACTTGTGCCGCCTGCCAGTAGGCACACAAAGAAACATGCGCACACACTGCTGCCAAGCATGAACAACAGCAAATCAGCCGAAAGCTTAGAAAATTCAAAAATCTTTTTACTGTGAAAATCAGTGAAGTTGTCAAACAGGTACACAATGGGTATCTACACTCACCTATAGGATTATTAGGAACACCATACTAATACTGTATTTGACCCCCTTTCGCCTTCAGAACTGCCTTAATTCTACGTGGCATTGATTCAACAAGGTGCTGAAAGCATTCTTTAGAAATGTTGGCCCATATTGATAGGATAGCATCTTGCAGATTTGTGGGATGCACATCCAGGGCACGAAGCTCCCATTCCACCACATCCCAAAGATGTTCTATTGGGTTGAGACCTGGTGACTGTGGGGGCCATTTTAGTACAGTGAACTCATTGTCATGTTCAAGAAACCAATTTGAAATGATTCGAGCTTTGTGACATGGTGCATTATCCTGCTGGAAGTAGCCATCAGAGGATGGGTACATGGTGGCCATAAAGGGATGGACATGGTCAGAAACAATGCTCAGGTAGGCCGTGGCATTTAAACCATGCCCAATTGGCACTAAGGGGCCTAAAGTGTGCCAAGAAAACATTACACCACCACCACCAGCCTGCACAGTGGTAACAAGGCATGATGGATCCATGTTCTGTTTACGCCAAATTCTGACTCTACCATCTAAATGTCTCAACAGAAATCGAGACTCATTAGACCAGGCAACATTTTTCCAGTCTTCAACTGTCCAATTTTGATGAGCTCTTGCAAATTATAGCCTCTTTTTCCTATTTGTAGTGGAGATGAGTGGTACCCCGGTGGGGTCTTTTACTGTTGTAGCCCATCCGCCTCAAGGTTGTGCGTGTTGTGGCTACACAAATGCTTTGCTGCATACCTCGGTTGTAACAAGTGGTTATTTTAGTCAAAGTTGCTCTTCTATCAGCTTGAATCAGTCGGCCCATTCTCCTCTGACCTCTAGCATCAACAAGGCATTTTTGCCCACAGGACTGCCGCATACTGGATGTTTTTCCCTTTTCACACCATTCTTTGTAAACCCTAGAAATGGTTGTGCGTGGAAATCCCAGTAACTGAGCAGATTGTGAAATACTCAGACCGGCCCGTATGGTACCAACAACCATGCCACGATCAAAATTGCCCTTTCTTTCCCATTCTGACATTCAGTTTGGAGTTCAAGAGATTGTCTTGACCAGGATTGGTTGATTAGATAATTGCATTAATGAGAAATTGAACAGGTGTTCCTAATAATCCTTTAGGTGAGTGTATATCGTGTGTAGATTCAACTGTGCAAACTGCTCAGAACAGTGAACTACAGTCATGAGGAAACAGCAATGGTTTACATGAGAGAGCTCTCATTCTTGTTGTAATCACCTGTTTTAACATTATTAATGTTGAAACAAGGCTACGACTTTGTAAACTACATCTACAGTAGAATGCTTTATGTATAATGCAGTCACATAAAGACAAGGTTGATAAGGGAACAACTTCTTATAATTCTGTGGCCCACAAACAAATCTGATGATTTGAGAGCGACCAAGTAGCAGTCTTTGAACCAAGTTCCATCAGTTTGTTGATCCAAGGCTCACGTGCTGGAGTCCCGTCTCGCTCTTTCCCTCTTTGCAGTGCGTTTGGGTTGACAAAGGATGCAAGCTGTCCTTGCTCCACTGTGGGGTCGCAACCTCATCCGGATGCCTTTGTAACACTGCAGGGAGATACCCAACTCCTCCATCAGGGCGCTAAAAGACATGCACTGCCAATGAAAAAGACAATTAAAGGCCTGGGTTAAGACACAAATAAAGCAGATTTCCAATATAGCCATTATGGCCTTTATTAACTCTGGCCATGAGTTTAATGACTGTGTGAATGTGCTAACATAAAAAAATTACTGTTGCTGCATAATTGGATCAATTAGGGAATTATTGGATAAAGCATTCATTGAAAGCTAGAAGTTTAATCCTAAAGCAATGACATTTGATACAACTTTGCAGGAGCTTGCCTGCAGCTGAATGTGAGCCAGCAGCAAATTACTGAAAGTCACCACTAAAGTCTGACCAGGCAAACATCAGAAATGACAAAACACACATGAAATGTGGTAAAAGACTTCTGTTGTCTCATTCTTAAATCCAGTTACACAGACAAGAGATAAAGGACAATGTCTGCTGTGCAACATAATGCAAGGAGCTCATAATATGGTAATAATTTGAAATTATCAAAGAGAGTGCCATCTAAAATGAGAAGCCTAAGGCTTATTTGATTCTGCAGAATAATGCATCGCACTGAACTCATTAATTTTCGATCATGTTTATTTGCCTTTCATTTTGCTCTCCTCCAGAGGAGCGTTTGCTAAATTTATTTTGCAAATTATCATTCGCAGCACAAAGACATCCTGTTTTTATCTATTGGTCTTCGCATCCAACGACCATAGGAGGTCTTCCTCTCTAATCCTCAGGGTTTGCTTTCTTCAACGAATGTGGCTTCCAGCCGTTTCCCATGGCTACCTGTAACACTAACAGTGGGAAAAACCTGGTACCAAGCAAAAACTGCAAGTTGAAATTCATGCATGTTTTGTCTTGGTAGAACACTGTAAAACATAAACCATACTTACTTAATAAAAACTGAATCAAGTAAGAACTTGGAATTAATTTACTTGTAAAACCTCACATTTAATGTTTCCTCTGTAAGCATTTGAAATTCACCTTTGGATACAACCATAGATCTTGTTGATTCTGGTACCTATTTGTTTATTTCTAGTAGTTTACACAATTATCTTTTGTATACTGATTTTACACCCTTTATAACCTAATAATCATTCTACATAGTGGTTTATATTTTCTACAACTGACTGAAGATTTGCTTGTGTTGTATTTTACTACATTCTGGAGAACGATAAATCTTGCGACTAGATGAAAAGGTGAGTCCAGGGGAGACCCTGAAAGTCAAAATCCCTTTGTGATCCCATCTATCATTACTTCAGTTTAAATGTCCTGCAGTCAGCAGATGTTATTTATGAAATTACAACTGTATTTTTGGCTTTGGATAGGATCCAGGGGATATCTTAACTCGACAGATTGTTCCATTTGTGTTATCCAAATTTCAGCCAACCAAACAAGTCTACCAATGAGCTTAATGAGGAGAAAAATATTCAAATACCTTTTCCTATCTTTTGATTTCCCAGAGGGCATTTAGTGTCTGCCTCTAAAGTATACACAAATGCCTACTGAGACTTTACTGAATGAAGCAAAACATTTAGGAAGGCTACTTATCAAGTGGAAGCAAGATAACAGCAAGGCAGCACCGCAGAGCTCTGCACTGTTTATATGAACTTAAATGCCACATTTTACAAACTATCCTGAATGTGAATAAATGTGTGCTCAAAAGGACATAAACAGGTGACTCACACATTGTATATAATAACTTGCACCTAAAAATAGTGTTTTACCTATTCTGTATTTTTAGGCTTGTATTAGTTAAGTGATCCTTACATGCTATATAACAAACACATGCAAATAGGAGGCTTTGCGTGCTTTTGTTATAGCATGTAAGGAGCATGTACCCCTCAGGGGGTGATCCCTTATGAAGCTGAAATGCTTACATGGAAGAGAGATGCATTCTCTTCATGAATCGTTCGTCTTAGTTCCTAAGAAAGTAAAGTGTATGATGCTTAAATATGCCCACTTGTACAATATAAAAAAATGAATCTTAATAAACACAGTCATAATATAACATTAGGAATACATTTGAGTAATTTAACCTTGTAGTTGAGAACAGTTCAAACCATTAGTAATGGACACAGTAGTGTGAGCACGAGGGTCAAGTACTGGAGGTAAAATACTATCATAATTGGGATTGGCTGACACAGGTGCAGATATACTGGGGTATTTTCAGCAGGGGCAGAGAGAAGGACACCTAGTTACAAACCTATCATCTAGTGTGTATGTGTTGTAAATGTGCTGCCATGGCTACTCTGTGTCATTCCCCAGTAGCCTGCCGCTTTCCAGATCAGTAGATAAGGAGGTGCCAGAAGAGGAGGTGGAGCCACGCTGCTGGAACTGACGGGACTGCACCCCATAAAAGAAACAGAAGGCCTGACGCAAGCATGCATGAAAAAAAAAGAACGGATGAGAAAACACAAAAAAGAAAAACAACAGAAATCATAACAGACATGTAAAAAACAAGTTAAAATGTGACAAAGAAAATAAGAGCATAGCAAATAAGACACAACTGCAAGGCAAAGCAAAGAAACTAATCATGTGAATGTTATTGTTTTTCTTACATAGCTTCGCCTTTGATAATAGAGTGAAAAGGGATGTTCTGATTCTCGAAATCAGATAGAATTCCTGCTTTGGCTAAATAAAACTAATAGTAATTATTCATATCGCATTTGTGCTTGATTAGAAGACAGAGAAGATATAACTAATCATTGTGATTAAGTTCACTTAGTTCAACCCACTGTTTACTAGGACTGTCAGACACTGATAAGTCATAAATCCATCTAGTCACTTTCTTGTTAAAAGCCGGAAGCGCAAATATGATTGTGAGTAAATTAATTTTGATCAGGCAAACATCTAACAAGCACTTCCACAGATAGAAAATAATACTTAGTAAGTGATAATGAAAAACTGAACAAAGCATTTTCTCTGAAAATGTATGTGAGAATAAATTTCCATTAGTAGAATTATTCTTACAATACTTGATTTGAGATTTGTGATTTTAAACTGCAATAAAACCACATCCTTTCTTAAACAATACTTAAAAACAAAGATCTCATTAAGAATGCAAGTTTCCTTAGAGCAGCTCTGGTAAACTTTAATCTGGTTAATTGTCATCACTTGGCCGATGAACAGCAGTTCCTCACCCACTCACCTCCTCTATGTCGGCGTTCCTGCGAGCCTTGTAGATGAACTCTCCAATAGCGACAAACACAGAGAGAACCAGACCAGCAGCGAGGACGATAAAGATACCGCCAATGTTTTCCACGCCCAAAGCATTGGCCTCTTTGTTGTCCTCCTCTGGGCAGCCATTGCCTCTCCACCACTTCTCCTTCATCATGTGCAGCTTCCCTTCCTCCTGCAGCTGAAGGATGGCAATGGTCACTTTATCCCTGTATGGAGACCCTGGCGAGAAAGAAGGCAAACAGAAAAAAACATTATATACTGACAAAACATTTATGAATAGCCTACCTTTAAATGCCCCATTATTAAAACAGACCATGGCAGCCCTGGGGAGGCGACCCTCTGTTGACAGTGTTTTATTGAAAGGATTCTGTGTTTTCTGTGAAACGTTTCAAGGAAACTAGGTAATAAATCATCCAATGTCGAATCATGAAGATAGATTTTTGTTTTGAAACAAAATTTTGAACTGAGCCATGTTGGTTTTAAAAAAGCTGACTTTTCTGAAGGAAACGGATCACTTTATGAAATATGGCTCACAATTAACTGTATGTGACAGGAAACATGAATCTACATGTATCTTGATGATATAAAGGTCCAATTTGCATTTGTGATGTTTATTGTTATTCAAAATCATCTTCAAATAATATCACTGGCTACAAGCAGACCTGACGATAGGTGAGTACAGAAGACATGGATATGGCTAAGAAGTTGGAGGCCAAGGAAATAAACCACTTAATAGTTTTGAGACAGAGGCTTCTGTCGCCAACTCATTCCCCTCTACTATCCTCCAATGAGACTCCAGGGCCTAAAACATCTGGGACATTAAAGCCTGCTTATCGCATAACAAATGAGCTGAATAGACTCAGTTGTCAGATCAGTGCAGCTCAGCCCAGGCACATCTGCATCTGCTCTGAGAGGCATCATCCAGATATTCTGGCTGGATGTATAATGTAGGGGGTCAGGTTTTAACTCATAGGTGTATTAAGGTAGTCAACAAAGTAAATACCTAATACTCAAAGTTGTGTAATCATTTTAATTACAATAATTTTCTGGAGGTTTAAATTGTTGGGGTCAAATTGCCCCCAAGGATAAAAGATGTTAGTAAATTTGAAGATAAAAGGAGGGTTAAGCTTTAATCTACACCTGTAACGAGTCCCTGGGCTGTGGAATGCATCCTGCCATACATCAAAAGCTACACAACTACAAAAGCAATATGTTAATTGAAGGGGAAAAGTCATCAATGGACACTCTGCACTTTGCCTAGCAGCTAGACTGCATGGAGAATGGCATCATGTTTATGCTTTGCATCATGTTTTTTATTTGGATTTAATGCTATATCACCTGGACAACAGTTGGCCACAATATGTACCAGGTGCATGACAGGCTGTCACCTATCTCACATCTTGTTCACCCTTCACATCTCTGCCTTCAAATGAAGCTTGCTAGTTCTTGTAGCTTGCACCAGCAGGGAAAAGAGGGCTGGATACAGACAAATGATGAGGCCTAAACCACCTGCAGCTCCACATCAAACTTGACTGGATGAGCAACTCAACTGCCCTCTATAAGAGTGCCAACTGAACTTTCTGAAGAGGATCTGGTCATTTGCCAACTGCAGTCCTATACTGCAGATACTTGTTCACTCTGTGGTAGTCATCATTATATCCTACACAGATTGGTTCAGGGTAAGAGCAGCTGAAAGCCCTAGAATCAACATGCTCATCAGGAAGGTCGGAATGCTGGTGCGAGTGGAACTTGAGTCTCTGACGGAGGTGCATCAAACTACAGAGAATAATTGGTGATGGTTCTCACCCCCTGCATGCCATACTTACGTCTGCTTGAATCCTACAGAAAGTCCTTTGTTTCTGTGGACAAAATGTGCAACTCCTCCCCCTGCTGCTTGGAAGAGAGCCCTGCAACCTTTGACTTTTGTTTAACATTACATTTTTCTTGTATATCATTTTATTTATAATTGCACTTCTTACACTTTTACATTGCATCTTCCTCTGTTGTAAATTCATATGAGTAATCCTTTGTATGGTTATTTCCTTTAGGATAAATATTGTTTTATCATACCAAAGAACAGAGTTGATAAAAGAGGTAATAGTTGCTATGTAATAATATAGAGTATTTTGTTGACAGCCAGTGAACATCTCACAGGAATAATATAAATGAAATAAATGGGGGTTTCCCGACCTGGCTTAACTCCATTATCATGCCCATACCATACATTTAAATGTATGCCCTGTACTTGCCAACTTATGCTTACTGTATGTGGAGAACGTTACTGGTGAAGATATGAAGGTTATGCTCAGCTAAACCACCCCAGCTTAAAAATACATTTTAACTTGAGCTACATTTTTTTTTTACTTCTCGAGAGGAAAAGAGAAAACACAAGAGAGACATGATGTTAAGGCCAGCTTCAGTAAACATCTGACTGCTGGCACGGTCAAGCAGGTTGACTTGCTTCCAGTTAAAGTTCTCAATCCAGCAAACTGGCCTGAAACCTTGCAAACATTTGCAGTGAACAGCTGGCAGATCTTTTGGATGGACTTGCATTTGCATGTCGAGGATACAGGATAGCTGCTCTTTACTCCTAAAGAATGAAATTTCTAAATATATTGAAGTCAAGACATTAAGTCTCATTTTCAATAAAATGTGGAGTTTCTTGAAAAGCTTTGCTCCATTACAGTAACACGACATTTAAATGTGATAGTTTCTTGACCTACAGCTCTTTGGGGCTTTTTATTCCACACTGACAATGATGGTGGTGATGGTGGTATAGACACACTTTTCTCCACGTTTACAATCTCTTACATTGTCATTCTTCTTACCGATAGGTGTTCCCACTCCGTAGCCCTTGGAGTCAATGAGACCTCCGATCTGTGTGAGGTTGCAGTTTCTCTGGCTGATGTACTCAATGCTAGTGGACTCCATCAGCATGGCGTAGTCTGTCGTCAGAACCCTAGTGATGCCTTCCCTGTTGTTCTTAACCAATGCAGTGTTCTTCCTGCTGCTCATAAACGCCCACATCTTCTCATAGGTGGAGATCTTTGATTTCTGCCAAAGAAGCCAAACAGGCAAAATTTGGTAAGAAGTGCATTTGTACTCTGTACTGTATGTGTGTGTGTTTGGACGCACACCATACATGGACTTAACTATATATACATAAATATATATATAAATAATATTATATTATATTATAAACATATATACGTTTAAGAGCAGGATCTATCTTTGAAAGTGTGCATATGCATGTGTGTCAGAGAAAATGGGCCAGCTGTGTTCTAAATCTCCTAAAGCTGATTCAATTTGTTCGAGCCATCAACACAGCCTGCTTCTTCCTATCCAGGGAGCCATAATCACTAGCTGCAATCTGGGAGGATAAAGTACTGCATGGATCACCCCTGCTGAGCCACCAGGATCCAAGGGAAGTGGGTGGTGGTGGGGAAGGAAGTGACAGTCCTGCTTGGGCACATTAGTACAGCAATATATATTATATAATACAAACTAACAAGTTAACATGTGTTTAACTTCAACACAAAATGCAAATACAAGCAGTCCTTATATGCATCTTCTCCACTTCTCATAATATTCTCACCTCTTGATGCGTCTACATTTCCTTTCATTAAAGTAAATGTCTTTTCTCTGCTTCAGTCTTTCAATTTTTTTCTATTTCATGGGATGTTGGCAAATATACAGGATGATGGAGGGAGCAGCTGAGAAAACCCCTAATGACTGTGAATTTATGGAATTGAAGGTTCTGTTCCACTGAACCATACTCACATCTAAAGGTAGGGCAGAGATGACAGAATACAAAGTTACTATTATGTGAATTTACTCAAATGACCAGACGGGAGTAAACTACAAATTTATTAGAGATGAGCACACACATTTGAGACTATGATGTCCAGAGGTTGATATTAATATTAGTTGATGTGGTACTAAGTAACCGGAGCTATTTGTGTTGTTTATTTAAATACAAAAACACAGCATAATTTGAGTACATAATTTAGGATTAAAGAAATGAAATGAGAAACATGCATGTTCTTGGTTTTACTAAAAGACAAACATTTTATGTAAGAAGGGGATATTTAAAGATATTTATTTAAGGATTGTGTGCATTTAATTTGGGGAAATTATATTTGTTATATGGATGAGGGCTTTATTTAGACCTGCTGCAATACTTATTAAATTTACCCATTTGTATAATATAATTTGACAGTATCTACAACTTAAAAAACAGTCACTGTTGCGTAATAATTTCCACTATTACTTTTTCTGCTGTGACTTTAATAAGGTTAACACGTAATTAAGAGCCTACACCAGTTTTACCTTAAAGAAGGTCATGGTGGATCCATCCCTTACTGCCCCATATTCAATCCTGGTCTGCTTGGCCAGGTCGTCTGCTGAGTCGATTGGCGCATCCATTCGTTCCACAGTGAGGAAGGCAGCCAAGTTGGCCGTGTATGAAGAGATGATGATTAAGGTAAAGAACCACCAGATCCCCCCAACTATACGAGTGGACAGAGCCTTAGGCATCAACTCCGAGCCTGGAAGCACAGCAATTGGGGACAAAAGGTTCAAAAGTAGCTTAAATCAGTATGTGACAACCAGAATGGTAAGAAGTGCAGCTTGTGTGTGTACTACTTTACTTTGCAGATGCTCTATAAACAAAAACTAAAAAAGCATCTGTATTCTTCCAAAGTCAAGTACCCTGGTCCTCTTAACAACTGGATTCACACCAGAGCTCCAATTGGTTTTCACCTGTAATAATAAAGTGTGCACCTCTTCATACATACAGCATGTAATATGTAGTTTGCTACAACAAAAAAAAAAATAAGATCAATATGAAAAAGCAGACCTGATAGAACTTCAAAAAAATAAATGTGAGGGACAAAAGAAAGTTGAATACGAAGCAATTGAGGGAACATATGCCCAAAACAAAATGAAAAATAAAATTGAAAAAGCAGAATGAGAAGAATCTTTTCCTCTCTGTGCAGAGAGAAAACACAATGAAAACAGATGTGTGTGATTGAAGAACACATTTAATTTGCCAGGTTTTAAACATTTGTTGCTTTTTCAAAAACTTTTTCACTTGGAACTATGCTTTTATGGTAAAAGACAGGGTTGGTTTGATAGCCATGTATCTAAGGTAGTAGTTACTCTCAGACACAGTATCCCACATAAAGCTCAAGGCCACCACACTTGCTTGTCTCTTTGTTTACCAATACTGTTGCATTTCACAAATGTAGCTTGCTGCCAGCATAATCATACATTTTCATCAGCTTCACTATTATGTTGTGGACTGGTGTTGTCAGTAGGTTTGTTGGCCATCCAATCAGGCATGTCGGGCTTAGCCTGCCCAAATCTCCTGCCTGGAGGGAGGTCAAGTCCCCATGAAGTGCAACATTATTGTTATTACAGGGTATGGTTGCAATTAATGGGGACTGGATCCAGGCTACGTGGAAAGGGCATTCACAGAAAATAGAAGGCAGATATTGATGTTTTGAATTACAACAGCTTAGAGCAGAGTTTACAGTGTCAGTACAGACTTTACTGCTGTACAGGGAGTTCTCTAGACAGCTATACAGTATAGCAGTTTCACTATTTGCTATTAGTAAGCCTCTAAACCTGCAATAATTGATTTTGTTAGTGTTTCTGACAATCTGACAAATTTAAGTCCAATATTTAATCTCCTTTAGCTCCACTCTGTCACCACCTAGTCAATAACATAGTCTGTCTGCTGTTTGGTGCTGGGTAAGGTAGTGTTCAGTGGGTTATGTCAAAGATTTTTAGCTTCCTACTGCGACCCAAACCAACACTGGTGAGAGCGGTGAGAGTGAACTAGAGCCCGACCGATATAGGATTTTTAAGGCCGATATCGCTACAAATATTTGGTGATTTAAAAATCCGATATATCGGCAAATATATATTTAAAAAAGATATATACATATCATTAGTTATTGTAGGTATTTATGAATGCTCACTAAAATATGATAATACAGTTTAAAAACAGAACATAGGAATATCAAAATATATTAACATTCTGATAAATAAAATGTATAAAAATGCAAACTTGTGATATGAAACTTGAAGTCCTTTGAACAAAAACAAAAAAAGCAAAAAAATAAATAAAAGAGATGCCAACAGGGACATTGTACAGTGCCCTCTGGTGGACAAACTATGCAACACCAACACTCATAACATGGTTGAAGGGTGTTTCGTTAATTTTTTTTTTTTTAATATTAATTTATCGTCCATTATAAATGCAGATACCGATAGTTTGGAAAATGTCTAATATCGGCCCGCCGATATATCAGTCTGGCTCTAGAGTGAACTAATAAATAAAAACAGGGAAATTGTGGGCCTGAATGGGCTAAATAACACTATAAAGTTAGGTGATCGTCACTAGAAGCAACTGAGACTGTCTTCCCAAGAAGAACAGCAGCATCAGTCGTTTTAACAAGTGTTCCAAAATGTTTGTGAAAACGCTTCTACTGTAGAGGGAATGGACAAACAATGTAGGCTACTCGGAGGACTTTTCAGAGCAACCCCTTTCACATACAAGTAAACAATCCATTGTTAGTATAAAACATATTCATTATGATGATTGCTTTAACTTTGACCCAAAATACCTTGCCGCATGAGAGCTCCAACACCAAACCAGAAACTGTTGAGTAAAGTGAAATTGTTCTGTATTAGAGTCGAGGACGGGTTACATGGATGGGGGTTGTACCACTCGTACGGAGTAAACCTGCAAGACAATTAAAGAATAGAGAGAAAAAGAGATTAAAAGGAAATTCCAATATCAGAAGACAGATGGAAAATCTAAACAAGAAACACTTCCTCTGTGTAATGTAGCTAGTCTGCACGGGGGGCGCACTGACAACGCACTTCACACACAGGCTTCCAGTTTATCTACATCACAATCTACATGGTCCACATTGATTTGCATTTTGACTTTTACACAAATATATCTCAGGATTGCTAGGTGCAACCCACTGGAAGGGGGCTTTACACACTGCCTGAGAGGAAGCTGATGTACGAGCTTGCAATTACTTTGCACAATGAAAGCCAATCTGGCAGTTGACAAGCAGCTAAATCACATTTGGTTATTTTAGAATAGCAATGGAAGATAAGAAATGTCCTAGAATACAGTCATGCCAATTATTCCAGACTATTGTGATTATTGTTGTGTGAATTTTATACAAGAGCCATGACTCAGTGCTCAGTGCTGGCACCATCTTGCAGTTTTCTTGTCCGCTTCACTTTCAAATGATTAACAAAAGAGCTTGTGGTAGAACTGATCCTGACTTTGGACAGCTCAGTAAGCAATCCCCATCTAGCCTATATATCCGACAGTATACATTCAGCAACACATTTATTTTTCTATCCCATTGTTACGTTCTCTAATGCTACACCCATCATACAGTGGGTACGGAAAGTATTCAGACCCCTTTAAATTTTTCACTCTTTGTTTCATTGCAGCCTTTTTCCAAAAATCAAAAAAGTTCATTTTATTTCTCAGTAATGTACACTCAGCAACCCATCTTGACAGAAAAAAACAGAAATTTAGAAATTTTTGCATATTTATTAAAAAACAAAAACTGAAATATCACATGGTCATAAGTATTCAGACCCTTTGTTCAGTATTTAGTAGAAGCACCCTTTTGATCTAATACAGCCATGAGTCGTTTGGGAAAGATGCAACAAGTTTCTCACATCTGGATTTGGGTATCCTCTGCCATTCCTCCTTGCAGATCCTCTCCAGTTCTGTCAGGTTGGATGGTAAACGTTGGTGGACAGTCATTTTCAGGTCTCTCCAGAGATGCTCAATTGGGTTTAAGTCAGGGCTCTGGCTGGGCCATTCAAGAACAGCCACAGAGTTGTTGTGAAGCCACTCCTTCGTTATTTTAGCGGTGTGCTTAGGGTCATTGTCTTGTTGGAAGGTAAACCTTCGGCCCAGTCTGAGGTCCAGAGCACTCTGGAAAAGGTTTTCGTCCAGGATATCCCTGTACTTGGCCGCATTCATCTTTCCCTCGGTGCAACCAGTCGTCCTGTCCCTGCAGCTGAAAAACACCCCCACAGCATGATGCTGCCACCACCATGCTTCACTGTTGAGACTGTATTGGACAGGTGATGAGCAGTGCCTGGTTTTCTCCACACATACCGCTTAGAATTAAGGCCAAAAAGTTCTATCTTGGTCTCATCAGACCAGAGGATTTTATTTATCACCATCTTGGAGTCCTTCAGGTGTTTTTAGCAAACTCCATGCGGGCTTTCATGTGTCTTGCACTGAGGAGAGGCTTCCTTCGGGCCACTCTGCCATAAAGCCCCGACTGGTGGATTGCTGCAGTGATGGTTGACTTACTACAACTTTCTCCCATCTCCCGACTGCATCTCTGGAGCTTAGCCACAGTGACCATTGGGTTCTTCTTTGCCTCTCTCACCAAGGCTCTTCTCCCCGATAGCTCTGTTTGGCCGGACGGCCAGCTCTAGGAAGGGTTCTGGTCGTCCCAAACGTCTTCCATTTGAGGATTATGGAGGCCACTGTGCTCTTAGGAACCTTAAGTGCAGCAGAAATTTTTTTGTAACCTTGACCAGATCTGTGCCTTGCCACAATTCTGTCTCTGAGCTCTTCAGGCAGTTCCTTTGACCTCATGATTGTCATTTGCTCTGACATGCACTGTGAGCTGTAAGGTCTTATATAGACAGGTGTGTGGCTTTCCTAATCAAGTCCAATCAGTATAATCAAACACAGCTGGACTCAATGAAGGTGTAGAACCATCTCAAGGATGATCAGAAGAAATAGACAGCACCTGAGTTACATATGAGGGTCACGGCAAAGGGTCTGAATACTTATGACCATGTGATATTTCAGTTTTTGTTTTTTAATAAATATGCAAAAATTTCTAAATTTCTGTTTTTTTCTGTCAAGATGGGTTGCTGAGTGTACATTACTGAGAAATAAAATGAACTTTTTTGATTTTTGGAAAAAGGCTGCAATGAAACAAAGAGTGAAAAATTTAAAGGGGTCTGAATACTTTCCGTACCCACTGTACATTATCCCAAGCATCTATCCACCCTCTTACCTGGCAATCACAAAGAGCACACAGCTAACTCCTGTGCAGGCTAGCAGCACGTACATCCAGATGTCCGGAGACAGGGGATTAAGGAAGGAGAACACGCCCGGATTGGTGCCATTAGGTTTTCGATAGAGGATGCTGATACCTAAAGTCATAAAGGGCTTGGAGAAGTCGATGACTTTCTCTCGAACGTATGTGATGGTCAAGGGGGCCACAGCAAGGTCTGCAACCTTGAAAATCCAGAATACAAAGTAAGATACTTTAGGGTGAACGAGTTCTTTTTTCAAAGTTACGTATGGCTTCTTCCTGTATTTGTTTCTAATAATACTTTTTTTATTATTATTATTTATTAAGTGCTTTTCATGGTACTCAAAGACACATTACAGTAAAAACCAGCACATAGATCACATTAAAAAAACAGATAAGCAATTAAATCAACACATAAGACAAACAGGTTGTGGCGATGGAGCAGGTCTGTGAGGTAGGAAGAAGCCTGGTTATGGAAGGCTTTGTGGTTCAGTAAGAGGACTTTAAACTGGATGCATTGGGAAATAGGGAGCCAGTAGAGGTTCTGAAGGACAGGAGTGATGTGATCACGGGAACGGGTGTGGGTGAGGAGCAGTGTTGGGGTAATTACTTTTAAAAAGTAGTGTTTGCTCGTTAATTCTTAAAAAAGTAATCTGTTACTTTACTTACAGTAGTTACCCCCTATGGCAAGTAACTTTTACGTTACTTTTAAAAGCAGGAGTCTCTCACAAAGACTGAAGTTAATTATACAAAAACTATCTTTGACCATAAAGCCAATCTATGGTTTATCAGTGAAGTGTTTGAACTACACTGCAGACTGGATTCTCTACTTAACAGAGAGACGGCTGATTCATTTTGAACACGTCCAGCTTCTTGTGAGCACGCAGTTGAGAAGGCAGTGTCGCTGTCACATCTGTTCCTGGGAAAAGTAACGTTTTGTTACCAAATTTTTAGTAGTCACGCGTCACACTACTTTTTACCTGAAAAAGTAGTTACGTTACTGCTTGTAAAGCATTACACACAACACTGGTGAGACGGGCAGCAGAGTTTTGGATGTATTGGAGTTTATTTATGGATTTTGCAGGGTCCACCATTCCATGCACTTCTTGACAATAACCGAGCAGGATAAAAAGTGTGTTCTGAAGAAGAGTAACTTTTTAGAGTGGGGTAAGCAGCGTGCAAACAAATTGTTTATTTTCTGGACTGTAAACACATCACCTTTCAAAAAACAGGCTTTGTTACCATCTGTGAATTTAATTATGCACTACACATTACGACCCTTTAGGTGCAGAGCTGATTCATGAAGCGGTGGACATTTTTAAAAGCGCAACCCAAACTTCATCTGGTCTGGAGCAGATTAGTCATGAAGAAAAGTAACTAAGTACATTCACGCAAGATCTGGGATACTTGTACTTTACTTGGGTATTTCCATTTTATGCTACTTTATACCTCTGCTCCACTCCATTTTATTTATTTTATTTTACTTTTCAGTTTAGGATTTTCCATTATAAAAACATAATCTTATAAAATACAATGCATTGTTAAACCAATGGGCCCCAACCTTTTTGTCTTATGACCTCTACAAGAGTCCAGATGTACAGTATATGAGTTGTTAGCAGTTCCACCAAAGAGAGAGAGATTTATCTTTCAAATTTTTCACAATATAAACTAGTTAGACATTAGTACAATAAAGAAATGCAGGTTTATTTGACAGAAATTACCCCATAATCATCTCACAACCTCTCAGATTTAATTGATGGCCTTTTAGAGGGCCCGGACCCCCAGGTTGGGAACCACTGGACTAAACTAGCTTTATAAAGTATTAAAACAGTAAATTACAAACAACATAAACATATAATAAACATTCATTAATTTACTAATGTCATATATCTATAAAAAATAAATAAAAAAATAAAAAATCAGTTACATGGGACATTTATCTGCAAAGTGAGTACTTTTACTTATGATACTTTAAGTACATTTATCTGATATCCCTCTGATTTTTTACTTGAGTAGGATTTTAACCCTTGTGTTGTCCTGCCGGGTGAAAAGTGAAAACAATTTTCCCCAGCTACCGCCAGTATATACACCCCTTATACCAAGTTATTACCATGTTTTTCAAAATTCATGGTCAATAAGCCACATTTATATGATTTTATACCTCATTTTGTTAGTTAAAAAGCAGAAATTCTGAAATATTTTGATAATTAAGTTAAAATCCGAGGAAGACTTTTGTCAGAGTTTTGTCAGGAATGTTTTTTTTAACCATTTCAACCCTTTTTTCTATAATATAACATCCAGAATTCAATGATATTGCAAAGAATGTTGTAATTAACCAACTGCGTTGTTTCTTTTGGGCAATTTGGTTAAAGAAACCCATGTTTTTTGAGAAGAAACTTTTTTTTTTGAAATAAACGGGTCCAGTTTGACCCGAAGGCAACAGGCGGTTTAAATGCAAGACTTTTTCCACTGTAGTACTGGTACTTCTACTTATGTATCTAAATACGTTTTCTACCACTGAGAATAGGTTATCATGGTGGTCACCTTCATGAAGAAAAAAACAGGGTTATGCCCAAATGTTGCTCTCAAAATATCTGACTGCTGTTAACTCACGTGGTCTATCAGCTCCCGCACCATCCCATTCCACTCTCCCTTGTCATTCTGGGCTCCGTATTTCCCATCAGCCACCAGTCTGACTTCATACGTGAAACCCAAGATGTTGGAGAGCTCTTTCAAAAGGTCCAGACAGTAACCCTCAAAACGATCATTTCCAATAAGCTCCTTGTTGGACTTTTTCTGCATCACATATGGATTTTCCTGTACAGCAAAAAAGAAAACGCTGTATTTCACTATTTTCAAGCATTTCCTTATTCAGATTCAATCATTTCTATGCTAACTACTAAGTATAAGCAAACTGAATTCGAGGTTCACCACTTCATCATGTCTCAGAGCAAATAATCCACAGATGAGTAGCAAAATGTCCAAACAGCCAATCCAGATGTGTTTAAAAAAATGGGTCTGAAAATTCTATAACTTTGAAGACTAAGAACCTACTTAAATATATTTTCTTCTAGGATACATTTTCCTGTGTACATGTATGGACAGTGAGCCTAACAAATAATAATAATACAAATTCAAACTATCCTAGTAGTAATTTTCCTCTTCTTCACACCCCTCTTCTCCTTCCCTTCTCATTGTATTTTCTTTTGTTGTCCCCTGCATTCTACACATCCCATATGCACTCCCCTTCTTCTCCCTATGCTGTCCTCTGTTTAACCTTCCTCCTTACCAGTATTGTGGTGACAATAAGAGTCCTGTTAGCCAGAGAGTCTGTCACATTGTTATTCTTGTCTCGGTTGGGCTTCTCCGTCAGGTTCATACCCCTGTATGAGTTCCACACAGCAATCTGAAAAAGCAAATGGAAAAGGCATTTTTTTCTTTGATGAGAAAAGATACTATGGAAAACAAGTGTATAGATATTGACTTCCATAGGCTGTATTTGGATAAATAATGATCACTGACACTCGTTGCTGTGTTAAAGGAAAGAAGCTGATTAATCTTATTATATGCCAACACCATTAATTTAAAGCCCAAGTTAGACTCTAAGTCAGTCAGGAAACTAGTAACTGCTCAGATACACTCCACATTAAGAATCAATGTAGTAGTAAAAGTAGAGGTTAAAAGACCTGACACTCCTGGATCATTCTCCCACCATGATGGTGAGGATTTGGATATCACACCAGCAAGGACAGTATGCACGAACAAGGGCGGGACCAGAAAGGGGGGATAGAGTAAGACATGGTGTCTGCCCTCCGTACTCTCACAGTAACTTCTGTCCAGTTCATCGTACTAGGCGGTATAATCCAGAGTTATCAGATTAGAAACTGGCATGTGGCATTTGGGTTTTGACCCTTCCAAATCCCCTCACTGGTTAAGAGCTGATCAAAGCTCTTAACCAAGTCAAGCGGGCTCCTGACATTAATGCAATAATGTTAAGTGCATTAAATGATTAAGCTTCATTGTTAATAGAACTCAAGCTTTTGACTTTAAGATTAAGTCTGCAAACAAAAAGTAATGAGTTTTTGGTCAGAAACAATAGAACCAAGAAACAGAAATTCCCTGAGATAGAGGATGAGTAGTAGTGAATGAATCAGTACATCTTATTAAACTGAGCACTACAGAAGAAACAGTCTTATTTGTCACAATTTATTTTGCAGAAAGGGTTATGTGGGATTATCTGTTGGAACAGATAAAATGTTTTTCACTCCCCATTACGTTCTATTTGATTCTGTTTACCCAGTCAGACAGACAGAAAATGTGCTCACGTATAACCTCGCTAAAAGCACTCTATATCTACAGCGTGGCACTTTCGCAAGGGTCCACTCTGCGCGGGAGTCCATAAATCTTCTTATCTCTGGACACTGCAGATGAGGAACACAATGGGGTTGGATTTAATTTAATTGTGTTGTCCCTAATCTTAAAGATGAATTGGCAGAGTGAGAACAATATTTTTGGGGAAGTGTGAAAGGTATTTTCATCTCAGATTGTGAGGTTTCACATAGCGTAGCTCATGTTGTATGCTATTTTGGAAAACATTATCCTCTGTGCAATATCAACTACACAATTAGTCAGTTTAAGTAATAAAGTAATCTGACCAAGCCAATGAAATCAATGCTAAAATATAGCCTAGGACAACCACACGGTATACAGTCATCATCTTTTAAACCTCTAAGTCAAGGATTTACTCTGTAGCCTCACAAATGTATCATGCGTACCAGAGCAGCTCCCAACAACAAAGTGTGCAATAAACACTGACAGAAATTCTCTCTCATACGCTGGGAGTAAAATGTTATCTATAAATCCTAAAGCTCATCTCCATCCACAGCCAAATCAGACTGGAAAACCGTTACCACAGAGCAAGAGACATTCTAAACCAGGCCAAGAAAGATGAGAGGGGAAAAAAACAACAACTTATTTCCAGAAAGTCAACAACTTTAAAAGAAATATTTTATTTCCTGGGAGACTCTCACTTTATTTAGTCCCATCATCCTCTTCAGAGTGTGTGTAACACTCCAATGCCCAAGAACTAAGACGACTGCAACAGACTGATAATTCATTTTTCATGTACATAAAGTCAAGCGTTTTATGGGATGTGCTTACCATGTTGTGGTATTTCCTCTGAGGGGAGACTTTGAGGGCTAAAGGTACTGAACTGAATTAAAATCACGGTATAAATCACTGCTTCTGCATCTTGACAGCTGCTGCCTCCATACCTGTCTGTCTGAGTTTGAGGAGATATATATATATATATATATATATATATACACACACATACTATATGAATGAATTCAACATATTTTCTTTTACTCATCAAAAACTTGGTTTCAAACTAATAAGTGGAGGTGGTAAAGAATATTTAATTTGCACTTTAGTATTAACAGTATATTTTGTAAATCAAGAGATTAGGAACAAAGCTAACTCAGTTTGGCATCAAAATAATGATTAGATAAAAACAAAGTTGATTTGTGGCCGGGTTTGTTCAGCGGGTAGAGAAGGCACACATGTATTTCAAGGTTTATGCTTTGACGCAGAGGTCCAGGGTTTAAATATGATTCCTGCATGTCCTCCCCCTCTCTCTCCCCTTTCTCACCTAGATGTCCTATCAAAAATGAAAGGTGAAAAAGCCCCAAAAAATAAAACAAGATTGATTTGATACACAATCTTTAACGATCGCATTGGGGTGATTATTCAACTTGTGCTCTGGTCTCAATCTGCTCCTCTTGCAGGAAGTTTCCTCTGCAAACTGAATCCCTCTTGGCTGCAATTAAGTACTGCTAGTGTATGATTTCTATGAAAGTATGAAGGCAGTCTAATAGCAAAGTACTTCATAAGTAGTGGAATGACATATCTCTGCAAAAGTGAAGGATCGGTGGGATAAATTGTGAAATTACAGGACTTATTACTTCTTATGGAGGTAGTGTTATGTCTACTTAAACAAAACATAAAAAGGTAGATCTTTTTTAAACAACAGCTGATGAAGTTTATTAAAGTGTCAGAGCAATGCCTTGACCCAAACATGGGAAAAACTGAAATTTCAAATACATGGCATTGCTGTAAACAAAACCAGTAAAGAGAAACAGGGTTGACAAGGCAAGGAGCAGGGAGGTGTGTTGCATACAGAGTGAGAAAAGAGGTAAAAAGGGAGGCAAACAACAAAGGCTTGAACCTAACATGGCACTGGTACAAACCTTGATCCACCTTTTTGTAAGGCGACTCCCGTCCTCCACAATACCCTTTTGAAAATGTGAAGAGGGCAACATGAAGCACAGACAGTGTGGGAAAAAAATAATCAGTTGTTTCAGCATTAATAGTCATGATTGGACACATTCAAACTAAAAAATAAATGTGTGGATGGATTATGGGAAACAAATTCTCTACAGCACCACTCTCTCTCTCTCTTTCATACACACACATGCCTTAATGGAATAAATCAGCAAGGTGGAAGCAGCATGAGAGTGGTGTAATTGGCTGTTTCAGGCTGCTGTGCTCACCCTGGCAGTGCCGTCCTCTTTGAGGCTGATGATGTCCAAATCAAAGTCTCTCCTCAGGCCATCTGTCTTATTAAGAACAATGTGCCCTGTCAGTCCATCCCACTGTGCCTAAAGAGAAGAGACGCAGAAGGAGAGAGAAGTGGAAGATAGTCTCAAATGGCATTGGAGTCCTTATTGGAGCAGACACCCAGGTGGGGAGGTATGTGGACCAAGGCAGAGAGAAGAAGTCAGTGTGGACAAGCTGGAAGACATCAGGTGAAGACTGGAATATGTCTACAGGTTGTTCTGTGGTACAATATTAAATATGCATGAAGGTTTATGCTCATGATATTGATAACAATATATGTAGACCTACTTGCATATTCATACAGAAGGGGCATCATTTATAGTAGGGGCATTCATTAATAGTTAATTTGAGTCAGTATGCATGCATCTTGGACATATGAATTACTAGTTTTTCCTCTGTGGACAGTTCATTTTCACATCTGTTAACATCTGTGCATACAGTATATTTTACAAGCTGTAGGGTTTTTACAACACACCTAATTTCAAGCACATGATTTCAAATACTGCACAAAGTGACTTAACACATAAATACTTTTACACATAACTAACATAAATTTGTTTTACTTATTATATGCTGCATATACTGGCTAATTTTTGATGTCTTATACCTTTACATATGTGAATAAAATACTGATTATTTTCTTCTTTTTGCTACTTATTATGAGAGTGCAAGGAAGGTATACCTGTACATATACTAAAAACATGTTACACCAGGACAATCCAAAGTCCATGTGAGTATGAACTGAAATGTATGTATTGCTGCAAACCAGCTTTTCAGCAAAACCACATGAACTGAATCGGAGAATAGATTTTCTGCACTTCATTCATATCATTTAAAATCCAGGATTAACTTCTTTTTTGTTTTTTCTGTCATGAAATGATAGATAAATAGTCATTAAAATTGTATTCAATTAATTTTGTCCAGAGAAACACACTTGACTATTGTGCTCTGATATAACTAGAGGGGAGACATGCAGGTTATAGTGCCCAGGATTTAATTTCAGTCATTGAAATGAAAGCTGTGTCCCCATTCTGCACTCTCTTGTCAGAAATGTTTTTTAATTAAGTGCTGTGTGAGAAATTCTTCTGGTTCTCGAAATCAAAAAAGCTGTTATCTAGTGATGAATAGCTCACAACGACAGATGCTTCAAAGGATGGGCAGAAGCAAAGAAAACGAAAATAAGCTGATGAGAAGAGAGAAATTAAGATGCAAAGAAAAAGAGAAGGAGAGAGAGAGAGAAAAAGGAGGACTGAGGGCATAAAGAGGAAACTATGAGTGAGAGGATTGAATGAGAATGTTCCCTCTCCATGGCGGGGAACTGTCATCTGCTGGCTTTAAGACTTAAGAGATCAAAACACTCATGCACCAAAGGCCTTATACAGTACAGTGGCTGTAGGCAACCAGTCTGACAGTCCGGCCAAACCACATGCTTTCAACTTATAAGTACATAAATACCGTATTTTTATATGTTGTGTGCTTTTAGAAGCAATGCATGTCCTGTCAGAAGGGACCTAAAAAGTAACATATCACAGGAGATGATCTGACATCCAGTTTTGCCGAGTTCCATGCTTGCAAGAGAGGCATTACATAGGAAATCTGAAGGATCTTGTGCTCATGAAGCCCTTTTAAAAACACACTGAAACACATCATTACAAATGCATGGTGGTCAAGCTAAAAGCAACAGAGGTTTCTTAAGTCATGCTGCTGATGTAACAGGGTTTTTAGTTCTCTGTGATCCAAGGCCTTATCTGACACCGACCTCTTTGAAGAGGTTCATGAAGCGAGGTCCAAAGCGCCAGGGTTTGTGGCGGTGACACTGCAGGGAGCTGACGGTCATCTGAGTGGCCCGCTGCGAAGCAACGGCAACCATGAACACTGCATCATACATCAAGGCTGCGTCTGTCTGTGGAGGAGGAAGATGTTTTTTCCCACACTGCACTCAAAAGCCTATGTGTAGTACACAACTAACCATCAGCTGTAACATTAAAGTAAGGAACCAAGAGAGCATGTCTTGAAGATAAAATGTACTCCAGGCAAATTGAGCCATTACAATATATATACAATTATGAAATACAATACAACTGAGGAGTACAGCTTAACATTCCTATCATGCTGAAATACTGCTCCTGCTCAGAGTTACGGGTCAGTAGGTGTTTGCAGTATTATTGTATGCAAAGTGCACACAGCATGCAAATGTGTATCAATGGCTTTAAGCAAAGCAGGTGTTTGTTAGTGCTCTGTAATGTAAAATAACAGTACAGGGCTCACAGTCATGATTCCGTCCATCAGGCCACTCTCTTGTTTGGGACCCTGCAGCCTTTCCATGGCCCATTTGTCCATCGTGGAGGCTACCCATGGGTCATCTACGTTCAGCAGTCTGAAGCCGGTCATGTTTACCCCACTGTAGCGGTACGGCTCCAAGTCCAAGGCAAACAGATCCTGCAAGGGACAAATGAGCACACAGGCGATGAGCTTGGTTTTACACTGTCTGGTATCTCCCATAAAACAACTTTGTTCGTACAGTTTTTTAACTCACCAAAGTTGTGAAGAAGAAATGGTAGTACTCGGTCATCATTCCCATTGATGAAAGCTGCAAAATGAGAAGAAGAAATAAAGTACCAAAAACAAAATGCCAGGCCACATTGCTTATTTCAAATATGATGAGTCCTCCAGTGCTACAGCTACAGTGTCACATCTTCAATAACAAAATAATTTGGCAGGTCATTTCTCTTTTGTGGGGTGCATCAAATGTGTTATATATTTATATGTTTGGGTTTATTTGATTTTATGACATTCAAAATGGAGTGTATACATAAATAAGACAAAGAACAAAAACTATTCATGAATTCCACTTCAATTTAGTTATATAAATGAAACAATGTGCGGCATGATAAAAAGCTTAAATTAAAGTTTAGACCTTTGAAATCGTCAATATAGATACATAAACAACATGAAAGAAGACCTGTTACAGAAATGGATTTATGACTGTTCACCGTTCAAGTCCATCCGGCGTGTTGCAACTGATGCAAGGATAGCCATAAATTCATTTGTCAGCATGTCTATTTATTTCATAAATCATCAGCTATCGCACTTCACTATCTGTGTTGAATTAGCTAAATAGGAACATATTCCATGTGATGGGAAATTATTGTGGACCATTTTAAATTCTTACTTTTATAAGGGAAGTGCCATTTTATTATCATTATCATTCATAAATTATCATATCCTGTAATACCTATCATTCAAATATAAGCCTCAGTAAATAAGGTAATAAGGTGTGGCTCCCAAAGGACATAGCCTAAATGCGTTGTAAAATCTGTAGAACAAAATAACGTCAAGACACTTAGATCAATCCCTGTACAAACCTGCTTGAGTAGCTCTGAAGCCATGCGATAGGAGCAGTCAAAGAGTATAAAAAATTCCTTGTCTTTCTTCAGTTCCTTGAGCAGTGGGCGGGCATCTTGGTTACCTGGGGTCAGCTGGCGGATTTTGATCTTCAGGTTGAACTTTGCCGGAGCCTTGATCAACTCTTGCATTCGCATCAGACCTACAAAAAATACCAAAGTAGACGTTTCACTTATCCTTTCTTAAACAATTGTAAGTCAGGGCCAAAGACACTTGACACAATGTCCTGCTTAACTTGTATCTTCTTCTACTTTTTTTTTTTTTTTTTTTTTTTAAACCCATCAAAGGCAATAGCCTGTAGGCCTAATCCGCATTCCTGTATCTTGGCTGTGTGTGTGAACAAAGTGATTAATTATGCAGGGGTGTGTCTGCGTGACATTTCAGTAAAATACATTTCTGAAAATAAAAGATAAGAAGGAAAAATCAAACATTTTATCAGAGCCACTTTATATTTTCTATGTTCTGAGCAGGCACTCTATATGGGACACCGCTGGATTTGAGACCAACAGTGTTGTGGTTTGGCTCTCTGTGCGGCAGCTGTTTGATATGAGACACTCGTGCCCTGTCACAGATTGGGTTCACTAGCCAGGACTAGGAAGGTGGCCACGGTAGACAGTGGAATTGCATTTTGTGATTAATTATAACCTTGACATATGAATGTATTGTAAAGTCCAGAAAACACAAGCTAGCACTTTTGACCTCTTCTCCCAATCATAATTCTTTACTTCAAATACCACACAATGTTATAGTTGGTATGCAGTAATGCGCTGGAACATACAATCATTAGCAATTATCTTATTATTATTATTATTATTATTATAATAATAATAATAGATATTCAGAAAAAGTGCTTTTTCCAAAATCCTTTTGTCAAATTTATATCACCTGCATCCTGCGGATACTACTTTGCTTCTGCAAATCCGCTTATATTTCCACATAAAAGGCAGAATAAATCAACCAATTTACCTTCCATTATGTCTCTTTCCGTGCATGGCAGAATCTAATGACTTTTTGAAGTATATCTGTGAATCAGTTTTGAAAGTGACGGCAATCAGCCCTACCCGTGCTGTCCTCATAGACCACCGTCAGCTTCCGCCATTTGAAGAAAGTGACCACGTCCAGGATGGCCCTGGCAATGGCCGTGTACTCTGGATATAGGTTGATGAAGAAAGTGTCTTTGTTGTCCACTGACGGGTGTTTCCAGCGGGTCTGAATGTGAGGGACCTCTAGAGCATTGCAGATGGACTGAACAGCACTGACCGAGGAGCTGTGAGAAGGTCCAAACACTGCGACCACCCCGAGCGCTAGCTGGTCACACACTGGTGGAACAAAAACAACACATGTCAGATGGTTGTTGTTACATGTTGTTTCTCAAACAAAGTCCATTGCAAACCGTGTGTCAATCACTGCTCAGGCACAGGCATTCATTCTCCCTTGTGGGGGTAGGGGCTTAGGTGACTCTTTGGGCTTTAGCAAAAAGGAGGGGGGGGGGGGGGGAATAAATGCATCTCATATGTAGAAAAAAAATTGAGGGTTTCATATTTTGTTCACGGAATTAGAAACTTTATAAATAAATAAATACATCCATGTTTGGAGAACTGCAGGTGCAGAGATAGTAATAATCCCCTTTCCACTAAGTAAGCTAGGTTAAGGTAATCTTATTGATTCTACGTGCATGCAAACTGCCTGCAGATACATCAAAAATGATTTGTCCCACTCTGGATAAGATCATAAAACAGAAAACTTAAACCAAAGAATCCCTTGAAATGATAGAACCTCTAAGTTCCCAGAGCTCTTGCCATACACAAAAGAAACATGAATTATTTAAGTGATAATGTTGTCATCACTTACTGTAATAACAGGAAAGCCCTTAAAGGAACATGCCACCGTTTGTTGAAATAGGGCTTAGCACGGTCTCCCTTAGCTGCAGATAAGTGGGCCAACGCATTTTTTGTCTGATGCAACACCGGCAGCGGCGCCGCTAGTTAGCTTAGCATAGAGAATGGAATCCTATGTTGTTGTTAGTAAGTTGTGAGTAAAAGTGAGCCAACAAAAAAACAACAACAACCTAATTACTTCTTGAGGCCTGCATATTCACAATGAGTACAAATAGCAATGCAGATTAAGACTAGATGATTTCCTAGGCAGATATTGACTTGTGACAGTGTTTCGGATGTGCTTCCACCCAATATAGTCCCAAATCAATATCTGTCTAGGTAATTGTCTAGTCTTAAGCTAAAACAATGCACGCACTGAGACAAAATATGCGTTGCCCATCTATCTACAGGTAGGGGAGACCATAATAAACCCTTTTTCAACAAATGGTGGTGTGTTCCTTTAAGCTTAATGTATCTACCTCCTGTAATTATTTCCTACCTCTCCTCGAAGCCTCAAAGCCATCAAAGAGGTTGATCCTCTGAATGTCGTAGGTGAGAGTGGTGTTGGGAATCAGAGTCTTGTTGCGGTTTATGTTATTTACAGCAAACTTGAATGCCAGTTCATCCATACTCACTAACTCACTCTCCCGGGTCTCAAAAATTCCCCCTGCACATGGAGGACAAAAGACAAAAACACTGTCATTGTAACATACTCTGTGACAACAGGTATTTAATTGATGGATTCTGTGCTCCTGTGTGGGTTGAGAAATGCTTCTGTTTCTATAGAAGTCTATGGGAAAATAATCTTGCTTTGCCAGATCCTCCTCCAAGCGAGCTGAAGGAGGGTCTGGCTACTCTACATAGCATTCAGGGATGGGAAGAAATAGCCATGTTAGAGAAAACTCAGATTGGACAGATGGTCTAGCTTAGGGTGACCAAACCTCCTCTTTTGCCCAGACATGTCCACTTATCATGTACTGTCCGGGGGGGGGGGTTATAAATTAAATAAAATGTCCGGTTTCCACTGTTTTCATGGGACCATTAAGTGTATACTTAAATTGACTGGCACTTTGCACACAATACTACGGTACTTTGTTGCGTGACGTAATTTTTATGCAAACCCAATCTCCCAGCCCAGGAATTCCTACAGAAGCATGCAAATGAATATCAATATTAATTGCTCAAAGATAAAACATCATCATTTTTCTCAGAGGTATCAACTACATTCTTAACAGTTTGTTTCTCAAAGTAGGAGAATGTCATACGGAGTTGCTTTTCAACTGTTCTGACTAACAATAAAGGGACCCAAGGCCACACACAACTTACTGCATGGGCCAGCTTTCAGCAGGCTTTGAAGTAACAATGCTGTTCAGAGAGACTTCTAAAATTGCCCCAAAACTCCTTATCAACATGCTGTCATCCGGGTGCAGAATATGTGAAGTGTGGACTCAAAGGCAAGATGAAATGGAAGTAACCTAATTGCTACCGCAGTGTGAAGGGGCAGGAAAAAGGCTTTAAAAGCTTCTCCTGGAGGTTCAAAACAGCTTTTGAAAGATGAGTCAAGTCACTCAAGACACAAACCAACAAAAGAATAAAACATTGGACAAGGAATTGTCAGGCTTGTAGTAATATCTTTCAGGGTAGTTTCCTTAGTATTAAACGGCAGGCTCACTGATTCGGCAGATGTTTGCTCAGCCTGAATCTAATCATAAAACTGTCTATTTTTTTCCTATTATGTCTTCAGTTCTAATACAATGCTTCCTGTCTTTCCTCTGCTGCATTATAATTAAAAAAACATTATAATATTGCTTAAAATATAGTGTATGGTTTTTGTGTAATGATTGTGCCCGTATGGGTGGTTTCCATTGTCCTTGAGGATGTTGCTTGGGCCAGGCAAAGCACATTATCTTATTTTAGGCTTATTTTAAGGATAAGTAGGTAAAAAAAATGTGTCTGCATAAATTTGTAACAACTATGTGGTGTCGTGCGTGTCCATAGTACACTATGGCTGAGATGTAGGGCTGGTATCATATTTTTTATACTAATTCTGATATGGTACACACTTGAGTTTTGGCATCGATACAAAATGATACCTTTGAGGAGCGTGAACTGTAAAACCTTTTGTTTAGGGAAGCTTCAGGTCTCAATTAAATGATCTTGTTTCACCATGCCAGCTTTTGTTTTTTTGGCCCAACAAAGATAATTTGAAGTGCATTCCAGTTTCTCATTTTCACAAAACGTTTGCAGTGATAAAAGGACCACAGGAACAGTCTCAACAAGTGGACAATTCATTTAACCTGGTTAATTCTTGCTTGTTTACCAAGACACTATAATATGGCAGGCAGTGGGGAAAAATACTAGGACTTTGCATGCTTGTTAACAACTGCTGGTCAAGTACTGTACATGTAGTATTGCCTGAGGAGCCCATCTGCCGTGTCAGGGTTAGCAGAACTGCACACACTGCACTTCATATAAATGACCAACCTGATTTAATGTCTGGCTAGTGGCTAAGTTGGCAATCATGATCAATAGCTGATATATGTCACTCCCTAAATTGACTTTTCTGTAAAGCTTTGATTGGTTTCCACTGCATGCATGAGGAATATGAATTTGTTTGCAAACTGCCACAGATTTTCACACACATTGACACAATGTACACACACACACACACACACACATATATAGATACATATATTACCTGAATTCAAAAACACCTACAGACACTCAAAATATGTCACAAATATGTCCTTGTAAATATAAAGTCAAGTATTAATTATAATCAAGAATCATTTGACCATTAACATAAATATGTAATTTCTTCCGCAATTGCTGTGATTACCAGGTACATACTGTAGCTGTAATTGGAAGAAACAGACGCATTGAAATGTCAATGTGGTACCCTACAACAGATAGATGAGGAATTTGCCTGACAAGATGTTTTTTCCACATCTAATAGAATTAATGTACCTCTGAGCACTAAAAGCATTCATTCCACTCCCAAAATAATAAAGAATAATTTGCCTCAGAACATGCATCCATCTGGTCTATAAAACAGCCTAAATGGGCGTTAAAAGTTTCAGAGGATCCACGGGACTCCGTAAATGTCTTGTGTTTTTGCTGGTAGATTTTATCTGCATAAAATATACGCATGCAAGATGGACTGAGGCTGGTTAAACACACAAAGGCTCATTATGCCTAAATTGAGCACAAGTGTAAACATAAAAAGTTGTATTTTTCCATTTGCCTTATTGGTGAATAATGTTTGTGTAGGATTTGTGTTATTTAACAATGTTTTGTGGTATTTATTTTTCATTAAATGATTTTACATTTTTTGTACCAGAATATTTTTTACATGCAGATAACAACTTTGCAAACCTGAGGAACATGACGTCCTGTTCCACTGAATTTTCACACTTTCAACAAAAGAGATTTTAGAGGAAGAAAAAAAGCTAATTCATATTTTCTTCTTGTTGTGTTTGACCTCCAGATGGTGATCACCAAGAGGCATGCTGTAGTCGAGTCATCTTTTATTTAGCCCTACATTTTCAGTGGAGGGCAGATACACATCAAACTGCCTCTCAATACCTGAAGTAGAAGAAATGTGGCTCTTTCTAACAGCTCTGGGAGATCACTGAGCTGGACAAGAGCATTCTCCTTTTTCCTGACAGGAACTACTGACACCTGTGTCTCTCTGAAAACAGGGAATGTCATGCACTTTAGCTACAGGCAGCAGTTAATACATTTGGGACGGCAGAAAGAAGCGGCCTCAGGTGTCAAACTAAATGACTGACATTTCACTGTGCCCTCCTGGCTGAGAAAACACAGGGAAAACATTTTGTTCCTGACAACAAATCAAGGGAACCGCACAAATGGACAAACAAGGCAAAAATGCAATCAGTGATGTCAGAGGGGAGAAAGAAAAAATAAGAGACAGACAGAAACTGAAAATGACTGCAACGGCACAAAAAAGACTAGGAGTATTCTCTGAAAGTCAACTAGACTAAATCAATGTATCCGTGTACACTTGAATAAGTGAGAGTGATGTACAAAAAGAAGAAATCTAGAACATATGATGCTTCTGGTCCAGAGATCAATGACAATGCTAAAGTTATTCGCTGTAAAAGATCTAGTCACAGAACTATTCGCTGGAGGTTTTTACAATGACTGCAGTACAGTACACGACAGTACAGTATGTGTTGAAATTTGGAATCAGGCTGGCAAAAGAAATGCAGATTCCTTTTAGGTTGAGGGTTCCACAGGTTCCAAAATCATTGTTTTGGGTCACTACAATCAGACAAAGAAAAGGAGGCACGGATCTCTATTTCACTGCCCATCCTGAACTCAATCTGCACATCACAAGAAGAGCCTCAGGATTAATATGTACAAATTGATACCAATGTAATCAATGCAATTCCATAAAAAAATATAGCTCCCTCTCCTTTCTCACAATAAAATGTCCTGGGTTTCTGGCAACATGATTTTGGCAGCCAACTCTACAGTCTCTCTGTGTATATATCTTCGACAGAAGTGAGGCCAAGTTTCCAAAACTGGCAATTTGGCTGAAGAGAGATTCATTTGTTTTCCTAATGGCCAGTTTTTGGAGAGAAAAGAACTAATGAATAAATTTAAGCAGGCCACCCTTTTATAAATGTAGGTTACAGCACCAACTTAACTTTGATTTAATAGAAAGCAACACCTGGAGCCAAACTTCTGTGATCATACACACACACACACACACACACACACACACACACACACACACACACACACACACACACACACACACACACACACAGTCTTTTAGAGTTTTGTGTTGGTAAAGGAGGTCTGAGCTGAACCATCCAAGCTGAACTAATTGGTCTTTAATGGTCTTGAATATAAATGTGTGACCCAGAGCTAAACTCCAGATCAGAAACCCTCTGCACGTGCAATTGTGGACCAGATCAGATGAACAAATGCTGCCCATGCTAAAAAAGAGATCTAACTCATGGGTGAGCATACATTAAAGGATAATTCTGGTCAAAATTCAACATTTAGCTCTGTTATTTTTAAAGTTGGAGTGATGTCAGTAGTGAGACAAATGAAAACAATCGGTGCAGTTTACACTGTGTTATCCTCCTGCTAGATTTTGCACCCAACAAGCTTAAACAGGGAAAGTTTTAAAGTTGTTTTTAGCCTCTAAACATGCTTAAAATGTCATTACAAGTGCCTCCACATGTGCAGTTATTCCTTCCAAGTGAACACAGTGAATCTGACTGCAGTAGATGTGACAGAAAGGCATAAAAGTTGCATTAATCGAGTACTGTGGGCTTCACCAGAAAACAGGAAATAAACAGAGGTATGGATTAAGACTGGCATTTTGAGCATGTTTATAGGCTAGAAACACATTTAACACTTGCCCTGTTTAAGCCTGTTGGGTGCAAAATTTAGCAGGAGGATAACTTGGTGTAGGCAGCACCAATTGTTTTCATTTGTCTTGCTATTGACAGCACTACACATTTTGAAAAAACAGAGCAACATGTTAAAATTGACCGGAATTCTCCTTTAAGATGTTATCACGATATACAGCCTATAATGGCATTCTTATATTCCCTTATGAAAAATATATTTTTCATAAGTACCACTTCACAAGAACCAATGAGAACAGCCTGCAAAAACACATATGATTTTAGCTCATCACAGATAATATCAATAAGGATGTGACAAGATTTTTTTTTCCAACTTTAAAACCTCTTGCTCATACATGTCTGGGTCACATTTTGTTTGCATATGTACATATGAATGCTAAGGAACAAATCTCACCAGATGCCTTCCCATCCTCAACTATATAATAATATCAATATTAATGACAGTATGAGCCATAAAATCAAGTATTGGCTATCTTATGCAAGACATTAACACAACAGCAACAGTAATACTTTTTGAAAAGGAAAAGCAGATATACAGTTGAGGGCTTATGTTAAAAAATCTTTTGGTTGAATGATGCGTATAATTACGTGCAGAATTTGACACTGGAAGTCTGTAATCTGAGTCTAACATGTGTACGTACAAGCAGGCTTTGTAGCATTACAACTAGTTTGGAAGTTGATTATGGTCCAATATGCAATTTACACAAGTGAGATGTGGAGAATCCTCCAGTGCACATACACTAAGAAAGTCTGTGAAGTAGGGGACATCTTGTGTCCAGCAGTTAAACTTTTAACACATTTTCATATTCATTCTGGATTTTCCAATGAGGGAGAAGAGAAGAAGAGTAGATTATCAATTTATCAGAAACTCAATACAGACTGTTTGGACCCCTAATCCTCCAAGCTAACAAGAAAAACTATTGCATATCCAAAAATGGGATAATTCACCTACATGTTTGTCAATATCAGCTGATAGGGTGCATGATTTGAATGAAAATGCCCTGTGTCTGGTGGCCAGAGGGGTAAACAGGGAGGAATCAATAATCGATTTCTTTCAGCTGGGTGTGTGTGTGTGTGTGTGTGTGTGTGTGTGTGTGTGTGTGTGTGTGTGTGTGTGTGTGTGTGTGTGTAGCATGTAGTAGTCAGATCGAAATTTAAATGATTCAAAAGATATTATTGCTGAGCTTCAAGCAAATCCTCAGATGGAAAGGAGGCTGAAAGTTCAGTAAGAATTTTAGTATCATAATAAAACTCTTCCTTTTGTCAATGCATTTTTGACAAAATTATGATTAACAGCTAGACATGAATGCTAAAGATGAGTGTACATTTCAGGTGTAATTTAAATTTTTTTTTTTTTTAATGAATGTCTGACTATTAGGCCTACAACGACCTTTGCTTTGTGCATATTTATTGAATTTGTGGACTCAATAAGGGCTGATAGGTGCATTTAGGTGCAATTAACCAGCGGTGAGTGAGGTTATCAGAGTGTATTTGTCGTTTGATGAAGGTAATCTTTTCCTCTGGTCTGACACATCCTTACTGACAGTAAGCTGTAACCCAGATACTATGAAGAACATGTCCCATAATCACTTTCATGGGATACAGGGCACAAAATACCACTGAAGTGCTACCAAATATGATGAGGGAGAAAAGAGAAATCTATAAACAAAAACTGTATTTGACACAGACTTGAAATTGGATGTAGTGACAGATGCTCTCCTATCTCAACAGTAAATGGGACAATTCATACGGCATACAGTAACTCTTGGTTCAACTCGCCAACAACACCGTGCGTGAACAGCAGTTGCGCTTACCGATTCTGAGGACTTGTGTTGAGCTCAGACAGAGCTGTGCTGCGAAGAAAAGATAGAAGAAAAGTCTCTTTCTTTCGTCCATCGTGCTCCAGGTGAACTCAACGCGTGTATTGACACCATGACAGAAAGAAACGGCCTATTTCCAGTCGCTGAAACACCTGATGTGCCAGCGCGTAACTCAAGTTTTATTCCCAATTCGATCCTTTCCACTCTGCATCACATCGTCGCATCAAATAGAAGAACAATGATGACCACCAGTCACGTTAATCCAACTTTCCTGTACAAATTCAATACAACAAGTCACATTCTATGAATCTGAACTGGCTGCGAAGAAACAGTGAACCAGAGTAAACACGTCCACGTTTACTCACCAGTCAGTGCGCCTCCAAAGCCGCAGGAGCTGCGGTCAAAGAGAGCGCGCTGTGTGTCAAGAAAGCCGTAATGTATTTGACTTCCGGTACAGTTTTTCAAAATAAAAATAAATAAATACCCATTTAACCTATACCTGGTTGTTGAGGTGTTGTGGAAATAGACACTTAATGGCGTCAAATCAAGTATTTGTTACGCCACTGTCCACAGAAGTGATGTGTAGTTTGTGACCAGTGTTGGCTCATATGGCCTACAGGTAGGCTACTTGGGTTTGGCAATAGTTGTCCATAATATATTCAATCACCCTATTTTGACTTTGTTTTACCCCACAAGAATAGAGATTTGCACCGTTTGAAGCAAAATCTCTTGGAAATACATTAAATCAAGTAATATTTGTATTGAGAGGCCTATTTCCCCCAAAAATAGGCACTTGTTTTTTCAAACTTGATAGACCATCTTTTACACTGAATGTCCTCATGGTCTAATTCTGGTTATCTGTGGATAGTTTAGCTGCATTTGGTTTGGATTAAAGAGCAGATGGATTGGCAGCGGTTCTCTCCACCGGTCCTGATGAGAGGAGAATAATCTTCAGGTTACAGGATGCAAGATTATCTCTCACTGCAGACAAGCACAGTCTTTATCTGACTGGGTCACCAGATGCCTTCCCATCCTCAAATAACAACTACAGGACATGGGGATGTATTTTATATTAATAATGAGAAAACAGTCACCTGATGCGGTTTAACACCCACCCTCCACCTGACAGAATACCTGTTTTCATTATGTTTTCCATGTTTTCTTATTTTAGTAGCATACAACATGTGGGTAGGCAACATCTGTTCTCTTCTGGATTTCTGTAGTTTGTTAACTCTAGACTGTTATGTGATATTGTGACATTTGAAAAAGGCAAAAGATTCCAGGTGCCAGCCATCTCAAATTCTTGCTCTCCTTGAGCAAAATCCGCATTACGTCAGAACTGACATTTTATTTATCACGTTTGTGAATTCTCTCAAAACTGGGAGCCAAAGTGATCTGAAAAAAGAAAAGAAAAACAGCCACCTTCTACCTGGAGCTCTGACAAACTGCCTATAGACAAACTTAATTAACTCAGAAAATGACCATCCAGCCTCTCCAGAAGGAGTCCTTGGGCAGAAAACTCACCTGATATGAATATAGAGCAGAATTGTCTCTCTGGTAAATACCAAGCATATAAATGTTTGCTAGAGATGCAGAAATAGGACTAGTTCATTTTAAATTAAAGAATACATTTTATAACAGAACATTATGGACACGGGAAATTATGTTCTTAGTCCACTCTGGTTTTGTGAATTGACTTTCAAAGACATTTTGTCTTTGTGTATATTTGTGTCCATTTTACTTTGATTATATGGGATGGCTTTTACTAAATACCATGCCACAGTTTTACTAAATCAAGCCTCCACTTCCTTTTAAAGTTGTACCTGCTTCTGCACTTTCAGAATATTTGTTCAGTTATCAAAACTGATCTGATCCTTTGTTTCATCCTGTGCAATACTTTAAATTCAACACAATTTTAGACTGCAATTTAATCTTCAAAAGCATCTTGCATCAATGATTTGATCAACTGAATGTGATCTTCCAATAACCTCAATGAAGCGGGTCTGATGTTAATAAAAACAATAAGTATCTCTTTAAAAGGAGGTACTAAGCTTTGCATCAGTGTTGTAGAGGAAAGCACCAGTTTGAATTCAGTCACATGGGCAAAATGACAAATTAGCACTTCTACACAAAACTTAAATTTAGAAAATTTATTTTAGACTTAAAAATGATAATACTCCACAGTTGTATGTACGGACACAGTTTTAAAAGTACAAAGGGAGGAGTCAGGGGGTTCTCACAGGATTTTCCACCAAGGCCAGGTGATTGTACATCACAGTCTGAACATCCCTACTGGGCATCATCACCCAGAAAGCTCAAATCTAAGAAAGTAGCATAATAAAAAGACAGTAAGAACATCCAAAGTGTAATATCCCCCCCCCCCCCCACCACACACACACACAGTTGGGTATTAAGTGCATGTTTAATACATCCATTAAGGTGCGCATGACAGTGTTGAGCTCAGCAATCAGCGTGTTGTTGTGATGGCAGATAGTCAAATAGCACAGCCTGGTGGATATGGGAAGAGATGCAGGAGGGGTGAAGTGGAAATATACGTAGTAGGAATTGATGTCAAATGTCATGGATGTGAAGTCTGTCTCAGCAAGCTTCTCTGTGGTTGTGATGCTGCTTGACAAGACAAAAGGTCAAAGAAGCTGGAGTGAGAAGATGATGTCTGAATCAGTCAGAGGATGACAGGTCAACTGCATGATCACTCCTCTCCTGGAAGTTACCGTACAGTCGCTAACATGGCTCTGTACCTACTTTCAAAAACAAAGAAAAATTCAAGTAAAACAGGAACGTTGGAATTATAAATCAGGGATGTGGGTCATGAAGAGAGCATGGCCTCTTGGGCAAAAAAGCATCCAGTATATTAATAACCTTGATGAAATCCAGTTACCAAAATAACAATGGCATATTTGAGCAACAAATTTATAGACTGGACATTCATGTTAAGGGCAAAAGTGTTGGCTCTCTTGAGACCATTTCTGGCACCAAACACACAAAAGGTGGTTTGTAATACTGGACAGCTGAGTGTGGTGTAAACATTAAAAAATACAGTAAAAAAGGCAATTATTAAATAAAAAATAGGTAGACTGTCTTTTAAAAAGGAGATAAAAGTGAGCTTCAAAGCATTTTCATACAAGGAGGTTAACGGCACTGTATTGTACTCCTGACGATACACCAATGTGCAGCTGATATTAAGTTAAAACAATTAAAAGCACAGTAAAGCTAGTTGGATCTCACCATCTTTTACACAGCAGTCGTTCAGCCAAAAGCCCCTGAAGATAATTTCAGTAACACACAGCCCTTGAGTGTTAAAATACAAACACAGTTTCTGAGTCAGAAAAATATAACACCCATATTCCTGTGTTAAAAAATAGACATTTTTGGCCAGAAGATCACAGTTCAGTGATGACGTCTCTTCAATACAACGTGTGCACGGTACAGAAGCTGCTGAGAGTCACCTTGTCTGTGCTCCTGTGTACTTTATGCACTTACAGTGATCATGCACACACTTGCTGGTTTACTTGCGTGCACATGCAGTGCTGTCCTTGTTCATACGTTCACATACAATTCCACAGGTGTGTGTAACGCATGTGTGTATGTCCAAAACAGTGAGGACCATGTATTCTTTTGGGTTGACGTTTAAGCAGTTTGGGATGAGAATCACAGAGTATATTTTACTTTTCCTTATTTGCTTGGTTTCAACATTTTAGGATTGTCAGAACATGGGAGATGCAGGTGAGGTGGGAAGAAGAGGGTTGTGTAATGACACAGAGCTAAGGTTTAATACCTTCTATACACAAACACCTCCACATTCTACATATTTAAAAGCTTGTATCTCTCCCCTATTTTCTTGCACTCCTACAGTATGTAAAAGTGTCAGAAACCACCGTTTCTCTCATTTCTTCATCTTGTCTTCTATAATTCCTAATCAGAAGACATTACGGTTGCACCCGTTAGCAAAGTCGTCCCGCCGCACCCAGATGGCATCGTGGTCCTTGTTTGTGGCCCCCTCCACAGCACACTGCTTTAAGGGGGCGCGCTTTAGAGTCGGGGTCACACAGCGGGACAGAGAGACACTGCAGGAGGTAAAAGAGTCAACCGAGCCTGAATCATCACCATGCTTTATTCGATCAACTTCCTCCTCCTGCATCCTACTCAGCATGATCTCACTTTCAGACTCCACTCGTCCGTTCAGGTTGTGGCTCCTCACCTCTCTGCCCTGTAGGTCAAGCCCCCCCATCCTCCCCTCCAGGTCGGCTGGTTCTGCCGACGCGGCTCGGACAGACTTGCAGTATTCGTCGTCATCGCTCAAAATATCAGTCTCCTTCACCTTTCCCATGTCGATGCCCTCACCCTGGTCTTCGTAGCAACCCAGGTCGAACTGCTCCTCCACCCAACGGTCTGTGTCCTCTCCTTGGGGTTTCTGGGATTGTGGAAGGGCATGCTTGGACAGTGATGAGGAGGAAGGGGATGAAGAATGGTGGAAGGCGTCTGAATCGCTGCTGTTGTTGTTGCCATGGAAAACCAGGTCGGTGTCGATGGTGAAGCGGTTCCTTACCAGCTTCCGGCGGGCAAGCGTTTGTGATGGAGCTGATGCTAAATAGACAAAAAAAAATAAAAAAGGACACCATATTTTATCTTGTTTAGGTCATGTAAAAACATTGTAGGCCCTTCCTGTCCTGTGAACTGGAGGCTATACTTCATATAGAGTTTGTCACCTGCTCTGTTCATGGTGGGCCGCGCCCCTTTGAGGGCACACAGACGTTTGCCCCCAAATGGGGCATACTGCTGGTTGGGTGGCAGAGACTCCGTCTTAAGAAGCTGCCGCCGCTGTTTTTCCCTTAGGATAGAGTGGACTGCTTTCAGGAAATCCTTCTTACTATCTGGAGAACTGCAAAATGAACCAAACATAATTACTTAAAAATAACATACAAGAGAAGAGTCTTTCGGTCAATGTTGCATACCATCAGGTCACATGTTTTGAATACATGTGTACAGTTTTGGAAACAAGATCATACCTGCAGCACAACTGGAAGGTTCTCTCTGGTCGTCCTTCAGATTCAGATCTTGTGTGAACAATCTCGCACACCGCTGTACCCTCAGAGTCTGAGAGGGGGGAGAGATGAGGGGAAAAGAGAGATGTGATCTACATTTAGAAAAGCATTCAGTTAATTTCCATCATCAATTTCTTTCCCCTTAACAACAGGCCATTAGGCAGATAAACGATAACACTTGAGCTAAATTGCCGAAGGATGATTTAAGATTGATCTAGGGCATTGCACGCAGACTTACAATAGGTATCCATTTTATTTAAAAAAGGTTATTTTGTGGGAAAGAAAATCAGCAAGACAGAGAACTTCAGAGCCTGTGCAACCACTGTCATCAGAAACAATCTTTGTGGTTTTGGATGACAGAAGCCCTCACATGCAAATCTTTTACTATGACCTCAACATAAAAATACAGTATGCATGTATTCCTAAAGAACAATTAGTTTGGGCTAACATGCACTACAAGTGGTGTGCAAAATTACTAGGGAAAGGAGCAAAAATCTAAGGCACAACCAACATACTAATTGTAAAGTCCAACATCTCCCTTGTGAGTATATATTAACTTTGATTAATGACAGACTTTTGGTGCAGATTCAACACACAAATTATAATAATAATAATAATGTGTAATACAAGTATGCATTCATTAAGCACAACCTGTACCACGTGAAAAAAAAATCCCAGTTTCCCCACTGAACAGACTTTCATTATGGAGACATCTGGCTGACTGATAATATCATTTATGAGATCTATGCTTCCCAAGCAAGACAAATTAAAATCTCCACATGGCACTTCAAAAAGCTTTGTCTAAACATTTAAATCCTTGTACAACACATATGTTAGACTAAAGACTGGAAATTAAAATGTTTTTCTGAAGGAATTTGATCGTACAAGTCATTTATTCCAGTTATGCTGCAGCTTTCTCACTGAACTAAAAACCTGAGGAAAAACAAAACAAATGTATCAGTGATTTGGTACCTACATGAAACTCTTTCTCTCTCTACCACCTACATCACTGTACTAGGTTGGGATAGAAAAAGTGAGAAAATGAATTTGGTGTGTAAACCAACTCTGGGATAGACCATTCACTAAGCTAGAACTGTCTGTAATGGTGAAACAAGATTCAAAATTACATTTACTGAATGATAATGTATTTAAAATCGACCTACTTGCAAGGGCACGGACTTGCAGAGAGTCCGTTGCAATCATGTGACGGAAACGGAAAGGATCTTTGTCATCACTCACAGACGCACGGTGAGATGGACCCTGAAAGAGAGAGACTCTTGTATATCTAAAACCTAAGCACTGCAATACATCAACATGACAGCAGAGAGCACAAGAGTGACAGAAGACACTGAACAAGGGGAACAGTGAAGTGTGCATAAAAAAGGTCTCTTCAGTCTATTAAATTTCCCTCATTCAATTAAGTATATTGTCCCATGATAAAAGACCTTAACTTCTTTGTGGTCTCAATGTGCCATCCAAATCATAAAATAGGAGTTTTTTTTTTAACTATATAAGCTTCAGCTTCTTCACGGAAAGCCCAGAGCCCCAATCTGCACTGTACATCCTACAACAGTGTTTCTCTGTCTGGATAAATCAACAGAAAAAGCGAAAAACAGTACTCACGATTTTTTTTCTGTGCTTGGAGCTGTCTTTGTACACAAATACAACCGCTGTTTTAAACACTAAAAGAGGACAAGGGAGAGAGGTAAACTATTAGGAGGGTCCGCATTCATGCATTACATAAATCAAAAGACTTTTCATTAAAAGGATTTACTACAATGCAGTATGTCAATGGACACTTGAAGTCACTTCTTTCTTTTGAAAAAGAATAAAATAAAAGCATCAAACTCCTGGCATGCTATATCAGCAGTACAGTAGGTAAAAATGGACCAAAGTCACGACATTGCATGCACAAAGCCACCACATCCACTCACTATGGCCTTGCCAGCAGAAACCCTTATACCATGTAGATGTAATATTTATATCCAAAAGGTGTCTGAGCCGAGTTCAATTTTAAGAAATAGGGCACTTCTGGGTGTGTGAGAAAAACATATGATCCATTAGTGTAAGGATAGCATGCTGCACTTTATGTGAAAAGTAAAAAAAAATAATATATCTCTTGTGTTATATCCCCAACTGGGTCCTTGCTTCCTTTTACCAATGCTATTTCCTCACCAAGTGAAATAGCACCAAGTGTCACGCTATGCATGACAGTATTATATAGGATACTGTTAAGTGCCATGTGCCTGCATGTGTAAAGATGCAACATACAGTGTTTCTCCAGAGCAGAGAACAGTAGACATACAGTAGCATAGCTCTTTTGTGGCTGAAAAAAAAAAATGTAACTGGAAAATATTTGCCTATTCATCAGTGTGAAAACATCACACACACTGTTTTAGTATTCAGTACACGGGAATGAGCACATTACACATCATTTATCCATCTGAAATCCTGCAGACGTAACAGGATTTTCACAGTTATATAATGTTTAGACCAATCCACTGTGTAAAGATGCAAAAAGCGAATGTCATCTAAATGCAATAAAGTCTACTTTTATGAAGCTTGTATCATGTATTTGGTATATCATTATGATATTAGGATTTACTTCATGGCTGTTGAATTCAATTGCATTGGGTATAGTTAGGTAAATCTAGAAAAAAAGCCTTTAAATGCATGAAGAATACTTCTAGTCTAGATTACGTAAAAGGTCTCCTTTCCTGTGTAAACAAAACAAAATATTTCAATCTAAGAAATCTATATACACAGAAAGTCAATAGTATGGCAGAATTAACACCACAATATAATCCAAAATCCACATTAGCCCTTACCAAAAGCAGCCAAATCAGGGTCCTTTTTGCTCTTGACCAAAGAGCCTGGAGGGTTGATCCACAGCACGGTCGAATGTAGCAAAAGATCCCCCATGGAGAGGTCAGCCACCTGAAATAAACAGACATAGATATATTCCTTTTAATTACTGGAAAATCCTTTGGATTACTGATGGATAACCTTGAATGAATTGTGCATTATCATGTTTACCTCTTTTTTATCCGCCGTCTGTTCGTTGATGAGCTGGTCAAAAACAGCCCCGTACTCCTCATGAAGCTTTTGCATCTCATTGATGTGACTTGCAACTTTGTTCATGGTCTTTATTGCAACTGGATGGGACAAACATTCATCATCTCAAAATCATTACCATAATTTATTGTACCCTCAATAATTGTAGTTTCATGGGTCTGAAGCTAATGTTAAACAGTTTGACAGCAGTTAAGTGCTGCATCAAAAAGTATATGTAAATAATAAATAAAAGACACTGGCTTACCATCCAGATGGTAGTGTTCCTCACTGTCAGGGTCAGTAAGAGAGTAGAGCTCCTTTAGCAAAAGTGGATACTTCAGGACCCTCTGGATGGGTTTGATCAGGTAAGACTCCAGAGTGGAGGAATGTTGCTGTCTGGGGTTTCTCTCAACCAGGAAAGCCTTGAAATCTGGGTCAGTCTTTGCTGGAGGAGCAGAAAATATGAGAAATTATATATAGAAATATGAGCATTTATTCATTTTGTACAGTTGGCAAGGAAACTACAAGGAGAACTTGCAACTTAAGATGAAAAAACCATAAACAGGTGGCGATTAAAGTGTCTGTATAGGTAGTGACTGTGGTAGTAACTGCAAAACTCCACTGTACCCTCAACTGTGTAATCACACACGCTGACGACTCCAGTTTATGTCTCACTGTGTAGATACTAGTTGCAGTTCACCCTCTGTACAGCAGGGTATGTAAACAACACATGCTGCCTGTGCTACACTAGTCCCTCAGCTATCAGCTGCCACTGATGCTAGAGATAAACTACCATATGACTATCAGGAGTATGAGGTGGTTTGGTGCTTGATGCCAGTCAATGTGTGCATGGTTTACCTTTAGCCAGGACCTTTGGGACCTTGGTGTGGCTGGCGCAGAAGGCGCTGTAGATCTTGAAGCGGTCGGCATAATACAGGAAGGAACCACCCAAAGAAAACAGCACTTTCTGTGGAAACAAACAAGCATGTCATGTTATCACAATAGAAATATTTATTTATTAAATCGAGGCTGCACTATAGTATACTATAGGGAATTACTTTTAAGATTATTTTTGGGCATTTACGGCCCCTATTTTTGACAGGACAGATAAAGACATGAAAAGGAGAGAGAGGGGGAATGACCTGCAGGACATAATTGAACCCGAGCCCGCTGTACTAAGGTGTAATCCTCTACATAGGGGCGCCCGCTCCACCAACTAAGCTACACCCACTTTTTTACTTTTATAAGCAAATGTTTGTCCCTTTTAGATGCAGAGTTCAGGAGATCAATGTCCCCTCACCTTAAACTGATCAACCCTTTCCAGTCTGTCCAGATCTGGCACCAGTCTGATTCCATCTTCCAGCGTCCGGAGAAACTCCACCTGGAACTCCACCATCTCCCCGAGGTTACCAAACAAAACATCCAGCTACAACACACACACACACACACACACACACACACGGAGCATCATTCTATGTCTCTTCTGTATTTCTATTCAGTCAATGCTATGTATATCAACAATTCATTTAGTTTTTTTTAAATTTTTGGATTATAAAAGATCAAGTAGAAGTACCTCATCCTGTGTAAGGAAGCTTTCTTTCTGCAAAGGTGTCAAGTAGCATTCTATTAGACAGTTCAGGTCCTGAAATAGACAAAGAATAGGAATAAGATAATCAGTAGTTCAAAGAGGAATGAGAAAGGGCATGTGTGGGCGTCTGTTTAAGGTGGAGCCATTACTCAGAATGTTAAATAACTGAAAGAAATCAGTTCTCACAGGTAGGAACATAACACGAAAAACATACCGTACCAATGTTCTGCTCGCCTATTAAAATTATTATGACACGCCCAACAACAAGTGGTGTAGTGTAGTTTTACCAGAACACTGTGTTCATTATCATTAAAACAGATACACATATGATCTATTAAGTCTCAATTTGTAGGGTAAAGATAGTCTTAGGAGAGCTCGTACTGACTTTGACATAAGTTTTCTCCGTCTCCACCAGCTCATTGATGACCTTGCGAAGTTTGTCTGCATGGGAGAGCTGTCTCTGGGTGGCAGTGCCTGCTGTGGGCGGAAAACCTGACACAGGGCTTGGGGGTAGGGACGACAAGGAAGACGATGACGAGGATGACATAGGGCACTCCAGGGGATTCATGTCATGGAGACTGCGGCAAAAAGCAGTCACCTGCTCTGTGCTCTGTACAGAAAGAGACAAAGAACATGTCATATTCTACACATTTTTCCGATTGCTTGAAAAGGCTAATTTCATGTAAGAAAAGGCTGCTATTAGTACATTTTTGACATGTTAAAAAAAATTTTCTCATCAGTGCTACTATAAAAAGGAAAGGGAAATATAACAGACGCAAAAATAAGAAATCATGTATTGGATGTAAACTTGCAAAATACGATAAAACTATATCACACACACCAATATTCATAATGCTCATACAAAGATACATACTATTGGGAAAAACTCAGAAGCAGCATATCTCATTTCTCATACGTGAAGAATGTTTGGGAGACCTTGATGACTTACACAGAAGCATTTCATAAACACTCAATTGAGGAGACAGTTAAGCAGGCAGTACAGTTTAACCAGGATGTGTTATTGTGCAGTGCCGTCCCAACTCTCTGAAGTTCCTGTCCTCCTGAAGGTGTATTTAAACTCATGCTGGAGGCGTTAGGTTTAAATGAACCTTTAAGGTAAACAAAGATAATGCAGTCCCACAGATGCTAAAGAGAGTCTCTCTCTCACTGTGTGTGTGTGTGTGTGAGAGAGTGTGAGTGAGTGAGTGATAATTATACATTAACAGGTTTTGTTATTAGAGACTGGCCCAATATGCTCGTCCCCCGAACTGCAAACTATGAATGACCTGATGTTTTCCTAGCTTTCCCTTTAGTCTCATCGTACCACAACATGTGGTTTCCGGGAAAGCCACCACACATACAAACTGGAAAACATGTACCTCCAACAAAACATACAGTACATTCTTGCAAAACCTGCCATAACAACAATGATCTACATCCCTTTTTATCCAAAAAATACCAAGCATGAACAGACTTGCCAGGCCAAACGGCTACAGTAGTAGGCCTATATTTAGAAATAGGGAGGTCTTCCCCTCCGCTTCTCTCTAGCTATACCGACCAATATAAGTTGATATTTCTGCTACTATTAAAAATAGTCATATATTCCTTTTTCAGTACTATGCTTTGCAAAGAAATGGGCAATAACTTCTGAAAAAAGCACAGATGCATCATGTTCCATGCAACAGCAGTTTGAGAATGACAAACAAGGAACAACGCAAGAACATAAATAGTGAGGATCAAAAGGTTCTGTGCACATCTTTTATAGTACCAAGGCTGTGAAGGTGAATGCAACAGTGCGTAGGCATTGCAAACAGCAAGCTAGGGAGAAAGTGACATAGTAGCATCATCAAAAGTCAGAGGCTGGATGTTATAAGGCACATCTGAAATGTACCTGAGCAATACAGAATAACTTACTTCTGTGACACAGAAAACCATTATTGATCTTTCCAGTGTATGAATTACAACCTAATAATTAACTACCGGTACCTATAAAACACAAATACCACTATGTTTGGATTTATAATCAAACATTGGTAACACTTCAAAAAGAAAAAAGGGTACACAAAAATGTAGATAGTTACTGAGTAACAAATAAGGAGTAACTGGTTACTTAATGAGTTAATTAACTGTAATTCAATGATTAGTTACTGGTAAACAGACTGGCAGTAACTGTATTAATGAAGTCAATTCTTAACTAATTATTCATTAACCACTCAGTATGATGCATCACTTTATATCCAGATACGTATGGTAGTCAATGCTCAGTAAGTTGCATAAATACAGTAATTAATCAGTGCTACTCATTAACTAACCAGTTGTTCTTCAGTAAACTACATTGTTATGTACCTTATTATAAAGTGTTACCCATACAATGGTAAACCTGTGATTTCTTGGGATTGTTTGCACGCCTTGTCCAGGCAGGCTGATGCTATGTCTGTTGAGAGATGAGAGAGGGATGTTCATGTAGATCTTTTCACTGTCTCTACTCAGCAAGGACTAGTGCATTAAAGAGACAATTAGAAAAAAAAATGAATATCCTTGAAATGTGGGTAAATGAATCACCTCCGCCCACATGCTGATTGCAAGGGATTCATACTCATGTCTCATTCAATGCAACTCCTGTCTAAAACACCACACGCTTAATTCTCGCCTTAACAAATCTTTCCCTAATTGCATTGTAACTCTCTCTTTTATAAAAAATGTACCTTAAAAAAAAAAAAAAAAAGCGGTGATTTGGTAAAGCAGGACAATAACTAAGCATTGCCTTTCTTGTGAGAGATTTAAGATTCAAGCACAATGAAACCACAAAATGGCAAAACTAAATGCAGTGAGTGACAAAAGCAGAAGCAATCTAATTTTCAGCCATTATTGAAGCATTAATTGTTCCAACTGAACCCTGCAGTCATTGATGTAATTCATTGAATATACTTTAGCAAATGTATATAACAATCTGTGACAACACACTGTGTCTGAATGTGTTCCAACTGAGTGATTTACAGACAGCTGGTGGACATGGCTTGTCTTTGCTGATTCCATGGCTTGTCTTTAGCTAGGCTTCAGCAATGGCAAACACAATTTTCCATTGTGGTATTCAAACCAGTTCTGACACACACACAGACATGCATGCAGATACTGAAAAATTGAGTCAAGATGAGCTTCTTACCTGTAGGAAACCTTGGGGGTGTCAAAAAAAAAATTATACCATACAAAATGTAGGTAGGGCATGTCATGCTAACACACATGGTAAATATAAACATACATACATACGATAAGCTCCGTAAATGGCTCCCACAAGTTCCTTAAGACAAACAATATGCAAAGTGAAACACTGACCAATGTCATCAACAGTGTTGCCGCTCGTAAGAGAGGTCTTTCCCTTGACAACCTGAGTTGTTTTAGTGACAGCCAAGTGACAGATGGAGCAGCAACAGAAACAAATGGCCGTGGGAAATGGAGACCGAGGGTGCATTTTTCTTTACCCTCACTACTTAAGAGGGGAAGAGAGTCTGTGCACAACTTTTGAATCTACAACTTATTTATTTTTTTGAAAAGGAGAGCATAAACATAATACAGAAAATGCTGATACACATTAGTTAGTAATTAGACTGATTTCAAAAGTATTACATTCAATATTTACATTGTTCAAATAGCAATTGCATAATGCAATGTTTTATTCATTTAATTTAAAAATAAACAGGATGATTAGTTCTGAACAGGTCATGTAATCACAATGTGTGATCGGTCACAAGGCTTCTATTAATTGTTAAAATGGAAATTTGTTGCTCTGCTGGGAATTGAACCTCTAACCTCAGCACTGCTGGCACCATCACATAATCACGTCGGCAAGCTCATATCCACAACACAAGCAATCAGAGACACACTCGGCTCACCAGCTGTAACATATCAGATGGATTCGGTCGAGCACCTGAAGTTCCTGCACCTCCTAAAGGCTGCAATGCTGGCAGGTCAAACGGGTTTCAACGACAATTCAGATGTCCATTCCCTGTCCTGCTTTTCCAGTCCAAGTAGCTACCATTCGTCTGTGCCCCACAGTGCCAGAAGGATTTGTTTATTTACTGTATCCTTCTCCAAAATGTAAGAGATGTATGGATCTTGAACGTGTAAAAGTACCTGCTATTCAACACTCAATGCTCTGTAAAACACTATTGCTGGTAAAAATTACAGCTAAACAAATAGGTCAAAAAACTGAGTGAATAGAACAGATTGCCACCTTATCCTAAAGCATCTTTCCAACCTGTCTCTGTCTAAATCTGGACTGGCTCTTCATACTCCCGTCTTCTCTTCTTCTTTCTCTGTCGTTGTTGCCTATTTCACTTCTGGCCAGGTGCTTGAGAGCAGCAGCAACGGACAATACAACATTAAATAAGACCAAACATCACATCCTCAAGAGATGAAAGAAAAGAGAGGAGGACGGAGAACAGGGGAGGGGGCAGTGGGTGGTGAAAGCCAAACACAGGAATACAGGAAAAGCAGGCATATCTTCTTCTCACATTGCAGCTCACAGATACTCGTCACCACTTACGAAAGCAGCTTTATTAAACTCCCCTCTCATGTTTCAAAATGAGTTTTCAAAATTCCAGAAGTATCAACTCATCTATCAAGATCACATGATCGAACGAAACAAATCCCAACACCAATATGAAATAAAAACATACCCAGCAAAATATGAAATGCCCTAATGCACTTAACATCATCTCCTGGTAGTCAAAGCAGCTTATACAAGTATATTCTACAAATGACATGTATGATCCAGTTCAGACTAGATCTTCAAGTTATCCTAACATACTGTAATTGCTTCCATCTGAAGCCGGAAAATTCACTTTCCATTGCCACATTTGTCATTCCAATGACGGCTCACATAGCACACCACCTGCACAGTTGTCTTTCCTGAGAAACAAGAGTTACATAATACTTGCAGGAATAATAACCTATACAGCCCAGAGAACAGAGATAAGAAATTTAAAGGCTGCAATAATGAGGGGAAAAAAAAATATTTTTTTTCCACAAAGTTGGAATACTGGTTGATACATTCCACAAGTTTCCACAAGCTGAAATAGATCTTTTCTGTCAAAACATCATGAAAGATAAGTAACCTTTTGTCAAATGCAAGGGTGGTTTTAATGATGTCCATCAAGTCTGATAAAAAAAAAAAATAAAAACAACTCCAAATCAGTTAACAAATAATATGTATGCATATACACAGACCAACACACATGCACACATATGAGAGAGAGAGAGAAAGAGCTCTGGAAGCAATACCTTTTCTTGAGTCAGTCCAGCACTTGCAATCTTTACGCCTTCAAAAAATGTACTACATCCCAGACCGGCCTCAGAACACATAAGTACAGCATGAGAGAGGAGCGTGGAGGCAAGCACAAACCTGCCCTCACACCAGTCAACTGAACAGTGAGAGCCAGTATAATCAGAGATTACACATACCCACATAACCAGACAAAAACACATCACACACACATTTATATACACTTGGTATATTGTATGTAGTGACATGTAGTATTTTACACTATGTATATAAGTAAATAAAAATATAGCAATTGTGATGGCATGTACTCATACTCAAGAGCAGGCATGTACTCGTCAGTGAACAAAGAGAGGGGGAGGGGAGGAAAAGGAGTGACAGTCTTGAAGTTCAGTTTCGTCTAAAATCAGGGAAACATGCAAATCCATAAATCCCTGCGTGGAATGATGGGATATTCGCCATAACAGACAGACAGAGAGACTAATCATTTAATCTGATGTGAAATGATGTTTATGTACTGACATTAAGTCTTTATAAATATGCATGAACATTTAGGCAGTTGATTTGCGGACTGCAATCTTAATTCTGTTTTTCATTTTTAAATAGAAAAGGCTATGTTTTCTGACCTCATATTGCCCATGTCTGTATTTCTATTGCCATTATGTAACTGAATATGATTAACTTGAGTGTGAAAGAATCAACATGCAAACATGTATATAAAGCCATTCAAATTTTGTTATGGTATTCACCTGTAACCATTATAATATTGATGTTTTAAAGCATTTATATGGTAGACACTGAGAACTAAATGCAGTTATTTGCATGTGTGGATGAGATTTTATTTATATACACATACACACACACACACACGGAATGCAATCTATAAATACCTGAATACTGAAATATTCCATTCAATATTGGTAATTATACTTTGAAGCAGATCAGTTCTTAGTTGTATGCTCAGTAATGGAAGGCTTCATTAACCAGCACAGTGCTCCACCTAGTGGAAGACTGAGATGACAGCACCAACTAGGACAAAGCTACAGCACCTGATTATAGGGCAATGAGAAAAGGGAAGTAAAACAATGATTTTAAAGAAATAATTGTAAGGCTAAAAGTCACTGGAAGTTATTTCTGAAGTTAGACACTGTATTTAGTAGTCAGTAACTACATTAAACAAATGCACTGCATGCAAGGAGCTATTTAACCTGAATTATACTATCAGGAGTCAATCAAAACATATCTTGAAGAAAACTACCCCCCTTCCCCACTGAATAATTTGCATTTCTCATGTCAAATAACCCCCAAGCCAAATTGAGAGGTTTGTAAATTATAACCAGCACTTGTCAGTGAGGCTGACTACACCTTGGAGAACACCAGCAATCACTGTCATCTCTATTATCACTGTTATCTCAAGCAATCACCATCTTATACTCCAGTTGGTTTATCATATTGAGGAGGTGGCTCGGTGCTTTGTCTAAAATAATTGAACCTCTGTGTTTCCTCAGGCTAGCCAGACACTCATTTATCGCCACTAAATGATGTGAAACACTGTGGAGATTGAAGTAATTAGAATGGGAGGATAATTAAAATTGTCCCACTTTACCTCTTTTTTTCTTAGTCTGCCACAAGCGGTGGGTGAAATGAGGTAAGACACAATCATAGCACTTTGGAGGCTTTCCAAAGAGGAGAGTGGTGGAACAAAACCGTGATCAACATGAGCATAAAAAAGCCAACACAAATTTAAGAACATAAATACAATTGTTTGAGGTTCCCAGGAATTCTGTGGCAAGTTTGAATTGTATTTGTTGACAAGACTAAGCATCCAAGTGCTTTAGGCTGAGGTCAGGGCCCACAGGCAGCAAAGGGAGCTGTTTGAGTCAACAGCAGCCTCATGTTGTTTATGGTAAGAAGGAGCAGCGTGGGGTTAGTGAAGAGGAGGAGGGTAAAAAAGGACAGGAAGTCCCAAGGAAACTGGAAGGACAGGAGAAAAGAAAAAGCGTTCTAAACAAAGCTAATGAGACAAAATGATCAAATGGAGAAAAACAATGAGATGTCTGACACAGGACAGGTCACATTGTTGCTCTCAATAATGGGGGCAAAATATATGACAATAGATCAATTAAACAAAAAGTGTAGATGAAAATAAGGATTGAAAAAGGAAGGCCAAAACAGACAGCATATGGAAATGAGGAGATGAACCAAACAGCACATATTAAACTGGAGCAGGAGGGGAGGGGGAGGGGGGGGGGACTGAAAGGTGAGAATAAAGATCATTCATTTCCAGAGCTTTAATACTGTTTCACTGTTCTGATGTACTGTTTTGCCTTGCATGTACGGCTTTGTTTTTTCCTTCTGTTTATGTGCAGCAGCATCTGATAATAAACCAAAAAGGACATGACTAAGCATTGAACATCAACGGACAACATTAAAGACAGGGGTAAGCAATATCCCGTTCAAGGCTTCATTACTGTGTCTCCAATGAGACTACACTGTATCACATGTGGGATCTAGTGGTAAAACACAAACATTGTATTAATTTCCTGCTAACTGAAGACTGTTTTTACTTAATTTGCATATACAAATGTGCCCTTATTTAATGGCAATAAGATGCTACAATTAGCCTCCTTGACTGTAAAAAGCATACGGCTACTCTGACAGTGCACAACCTTTTCAACATTAAAATGATTAAACGGCACACTATCAAAAAGAGCGTTACTATAAAAAAAAAGTGTTAATATAAAAATGACATGCTGCATTTTATTGTTTCACTGGGTAGAATAGATTTAAATGGATTTGTTCTTGCAAAAAAAAAAAGAGCAACAAACGTTTTAAATGTTAATTTGGAGCTGTGCAGAGGTTCAAACTGTTCATGTTTTCCCCACATTAACAAGAGGGAACTATGCAGGTTTTTTTTAGCTTAATTTACCTTAACCGAATAGCTTCGGCATCATCGGAATTGTTATGACTTTTTTTTTGTTGAATGGTGGTGGTCTCGCCGGACTCAGCGTCAACAACGTATGGCGTGATATTGGGTCTCACGATGTAACCAATTGCTTCACACCACTGCACACATACGCCCATTCAGGAACCGGCTAATAAGGTAGCGATGGAGTTTTAAGTTTTTCACACTATTGTCATGGCAGACAAAAAAAAAAAAAAAAACAGAAACTTAGGAAAGCACTGTCAGAAGAAAAGATAAAGAGAAAGTGACAGACTGAACAAGCAAGGAGTCTGACACAAGTAAACATAGGAGCTGCCAAATGTCTATTCCAAAGCTGTAGGGGGAGCTCTATGGAGAAACCTGCAAGCAAAAAGCCAGAAAACAGCAAAAGAAATTGCATTGCCAAAACTGCACAGTGCCCCTTTAAGTGTTCCAAATGAGACTTAAGCACACCTCTAGTCCCTATCCAGCCATCCTGGAAACCCTGTCTGTCGGTATTTCTCTCCTCTTCTCATACTTTGCTTACAACGAATAATGGCACATTGGAGTCATAGAACCAGCACTGGACTGGAACCGACTCTGACCTCACCCATTAGTTCGCCCTGGAGACTGAAGCTCACTGACACAAATCCAAGAGGGAACACAGCGCTGTCCCTTCCCATTCCTCATCTTTTGTTCATATCTGAAGAAAAAAAAATGTTTCCGGTGGTAACTGGTTTTCAGACATTGCCATGGTAGTGGAAGTGACAACCGTATCCAAGGGAAACTGGCTAGCCACACGGCGTGTCCCAGCAATCACTGACCAGGCCAAATATAATCTTAATTAGACAGTGATGCACTCACTCACCTGTCTATATCAATCTCTGTACTGCAGATCCCACATCTGTTCATGAGCTGGGTCTGACACTCAGCTATTCAACACACCACAAAGTAGTCACGTAATATGTTGTCAGTACTGTATAAAACCAATCTGTTATTTATGCAAGAATGTGATAAAGATTACAGTATGTTACAGGTGTCAACAAAAATTACAAGTGTAGTGCATGAATCAGTCATCGAGTCAGGCTTGAATTTATTAACACCTTTATGAATGTGTGACATATGGTGCAATGGCTGTGCGTGCGTGTCAGACCACTTTTGTGTTTCTCGTCTCAGATCTTTCAGTCCCAAACCAGCCTTTGTGTAAAGGTCACGATTATCACATGAGAAAAGAGCCTCTGAACTACTTGCCAGCTTTCTGGCTACATGCTACACACACAAAAAGCACCTGACACGGCTGAAGAAATATTTTAGAAAAGACCTGCCAGACGTTTAATTATAAACACATGGGCTCTTAGTATTTCTTCAAATGTACATCCAGAATGTTTTGGATTGTTGCTCAGTCCCCCCCCTCCCCGACAGATCTGAGATTAAAAACAGTGATAAATTAACACACTGCTGCTGAATGTAAAACATAAACAAAGTCACTAATGGAGCTAATCAAACACCCGGATTGATCCACAGGTCACAAACACACACACATACATACCAAAACTGCTGGTCTTTGTCTTTGCAAAACCACATCTGACAGGGTGTGTATGAAACTCCATTCTTTATAAACTAGACTGTTAATCCCCAGCTCTGTTGCATGTATGTGTCTGTGCATGTTTGTCATAGTGTGTATAAATATCTAAATTGTGTCTTTCCATGCCATGTCCTACCTCCTTCCCAGTCCCTAAGCAGGTTTTGTCTTCCTGATAATCTCCGGGACTCTGCAGGGTCAGCCGAGAACCTTCCTCCAGACTGTCATCAGGGCTCTCCACCGTCAACCCCGACACCTCATCCAGGATGTCCTCTACAGACAGAGACAAAGTGTGTGTATGTATCTCTCATTCATTCATATATTGTATGTATGTATAGAACTTCTCTCTCATGCTCAGTTACAGCCCATTTTGTGAAAGCCACTTCTCAACCTGTTATGGAATGTATTTATTTATCTGTACTTCTTTTAATGGGGTTTGAGAATATGAGTGTTTGTTGATCCTTGTATACTGTGTTGATTCATACACAGTATACTTGTAAAGTAACCTGTACTGTAAGTAGGAATCACTAATCCCTCAAACATTGCTTTCTCCACCTTCACAAATAAAATTTAACATCATCATCATCATTCTATTGTTTTAAGTTATGTGATAGTGATAACATTAAAAAACATCCCTATAACCTTTAGTATTTCTTATTATGAAATACTGTATGGTCTCTATTATTCCATCCGTATTCATGAAAGATTTCCAATTTATTTCCTCTGTTTTGAAGGGCTTGTGTACACTTCACTGCTCCAAAGCATGATATCATCGATAACCTTCATTTGGCTGCTGAAGTGTTTTTACTCAGTCTGACCCTTTGCGTATGGCTTATCCTACATGATGACAGCTCCACACTGCTGAAGGATTCATATTAATATTCATAGTGCTCCGAGTCCCTGCATAAACAATGCCAGCTTGTCAACCTGTGCACTGCAAGACCCAATTTATAAAAAGGAATACAAACATTGCCCTTGTACGGATAAAAAGAGCAGGTCAGAGGAAAGCTGGTGGCCGCCTGCAGGTTGGTTATCAGACAGCATCCATGCATAATTAGCAGATCGCCCTATTCACCCTTTGCTTAAAAAAAAAAAAAAATCATCTGTATTCTCCCGTTTTTCTCTACAGAAAGTTGGGGATTTAGAGGATGTATGATGGTACAAGACAAGAAACGTGAATAGAAAGGAAAAGGACAAAAGAAGCACTGCAATTTTAAATTACATGATCTAAAACGGTAGGTTTGTTTTGGTTTTAAAATATTTTTGAAAGATCACATTAAGATATTTTTCTAACATACTGTCATGTTATAGATATAGAAGACATCAGTATATTTTAACTGAATGGAAACACATGTTACATAACAGCATGATGCACCTTAGATTGTGTTTTGACTGTGACATCCCTGGGTTAAAGCTCGACAACGCTGCAGGTCAAGTTTCCCCTCTTGACCCCCTCACTTTGACGATGGCCCTCAACAAACTGAAGTTGAAATTTTAAAACTGAAAAAGAAGCTCACTACATTTGTCACTAGAGCACACTGTTTGTACACATCATCTAATAAAAATTTACCATTCTTCAAAATCCAAATAATGACCAGAACTTAACGCATGCATCCACAACTTTGTTTATGTGGAACAGGAATATTTTACCTTGGCTCTGGGAGAAGATGTCTGTGGCTGGTCCCTGCTCTCCATCGGAGCGCCGGGGTGGAAGGGAGCACAGCACCCGAGGGTCCAGCAGTGGCAGGGTGCTGACACTCAAGGTCAACGCTTGGTTTAGAAATGCAGCCCTCAAATCATCCATTTGGAGGGCAGATGCAGGTTTTCCATTTAGCAAGAGAATCTCATCCTCTGCTTTCAAACCTGGTGGACAATGCAAGGACGAAACAAAGTGAGAAAATTCAGCTTTTACAGGTGGCTGCTTAATTGCTGGAAACAGCATACCAATCCTTTAAAATGGCTACATTTTGGAGAGAAATACACTGCAACAGAAAAAGCTGACAGTAACATAAAAAGCAACACACAGTAAGTGAAAGGATTATCGTTGAATAATAACCATCCAACACAGTAGCTTTTCTGTGAGCCATCAACTCAAGAGTGCTAATGTGTACAAATGATCTACAAAAACAAGACTTTAGTGCCAAACTCCTCAACAGCAGCTCTGTGGCTAATCAGACATGTTGGGACTCTAATGTCTTCCAATGCATTAAAAATGCATCCTTCTATGCGAGTTTGCTTGGGACAAATGCTGATCTAACAAGCATGGATAGCTTTAAAATGGAGAGTGCTGCAATGCTTGTCTATTCCTGTCCTGTCATCAGCTTTATTATCTTTGTGGTAGTGTATGAAAAATAATCCAGGGCCTTCACTGGAACAAGGCTTCAGCTTGAGTTTTTTTTTTCTTGCCCCTCCCCTCGACCACCTGTGCCCAGCTCTGCTAATTGAGAATTAGCACTCAATCAGCTGACCCATTAGAAGACAACCTCCAACCGGTAAACCTGATTGGTTGTGACAGCTGTTTTGGCGATCTGACAGCAGTCTCGCCTGCCCTTACTGCAGCATTAAGTAAGACAAAGGGTTATGGTCCTGTTGACACAGTCACCCATCAGCTTGTTTGCTTAGTATCCTTTTCTTTAGTCTCATGTTATTCTGTCTGCTGTAATAGAAACAGCAGACATTTTGCAATATGGCTTTTGTAATGCTCTGAATGCTACAGACGCATGAAGGCACACAGTTACATATATAGACACACAAGGCAAACATTTAGCCCGAAGTTATGACCTAGTTGTCTGGGATGTGAAATGTCAGCTGTAGCAGAGTCTTTATTGGACAGAGAGAGTTAACCCCTCTGGCCATTTACTGCTGAGTGTGTATGTGTGTTTGGCTGTGTGTGTTGCATGTATGTATATGTGTGTGGTCTTCTGTAGGGGGAGGGGGAGTGAGGATTACAGTGAGAGAGAGAGAAACAACCCTTTGGGGCTCCTTGTCCAGTGATGGCCTGGTTTCTGTGTATATCCTGCAGAAATTGAAGCGTTATTTTTTTTACTCCTTGTTCATTCTCCTCACTCTTAGTAAACGCATTGCACGCACACACAGGCTTATCCCAGTGGACACATGGACCTACTAATGTTGTGGCTGACATACTTTATTCTGTGATTCAGCAAAATCTAGTGTAATCTTACAAAAAAATACATTGTGTTGTAGGGTGCCACAAGCTTTATCCATCTTTACTCGCCTATAGAGGGGGAGAGTCACTACAGCTGTATCCTTTGTGTGCTGGCAGCCTGCTAAGCTAGCAGCTTTTTAGATTGCTAATGCACCGGAGGACACAATGTCACACTTGAGTAACCTTGGTCTAACCCTGGGGCACAATAGTGCGGCATGTTATTTTCTATATATTAGTGTTGTATCTACAGAGCGGCCGTGTGCTTATAAAATCCATTAGGTCTCCCTGGCTCTGTTAAAAGATAGGAACTAGTGAATGGGGGTTGATCTCGAGACCTGGCAGTCAGATGCAGACAAAGGAAAGCGTTCTTTCTTCTTTGCTCTCAGAAAGGAGAAGAACGCCACAGTTTCATAGCTCCTAAGCAATATTTTTATTGTATTTTTTACACATCAATCCCTTTTTTGGAACAAAAACAGTACTTGTCAGTCTGACAAATATAGTGTGTAGGACAGGTGATTCTTTTTTAGACATATTAATGCAAGCTGTTTTCTATTTCAGATTTTCAGGCTCATATCATATGGGAATACTGTGGGATGTCTGAGGCCTTTTTGGCTGTGAATGACGTCTTTACAAACTCCATTTATGAGTTATTGATGATTGCCTTGTAAATCCTAAAAAAAGCAAGATAAGCCAAAATAGAAAAGACTGCATCAGAGTTACTGTGCCGCGTTCCCATCTTTTCTTTGACATCTAACTGCGGGCCAACACTTTTCACAACAAGGTTTGCTTTTTCTTCATCTCTTCTCTACTCTGTCCTAAAACACAAGGCTCTCTCAAATAAAAACAAAATACACTCCGCACTTCATGTTTGCTTGTTAAAGGTCCCATAACATGGTGCTCTTTGGATGCTTTTATGTAGACCTTAGTGGTCCCCTAAAAAAAAGTCTCTTTCCCAAAATTCAGTCTTGGTGCAGAATTACAGCCACTCAAGCAAGGCCCACAATGAGCTTTCCTTAGTATGTGCCATTTCTGAGTCTGCAGCTTTTGAGGAGGAGAGGGGGGAAGGGCAAGGTGGAGGCTGGGAGTGTGGCCTTGACCAACTGCCACTTTGCCCTTTTGAAAGCCATGATGTCTCTCTCTCATGGGTGGGCCAAATTCCAGATCCGCCCATCTGAGCTTTCAATTTCTCAAAGGCAGAGCAGGATACCCAGGGCTCGGTTTATACCTATCCCCATTTCTAACTGCTGGGGGACCATAGGCAGGCTGGGGGAAGGCATATTAATGTTAAAAAAGGTCATACAGTGAAATTTTCATATCATGGGACCTTTAATAAAAAAGAAAAATATACCTTTAGCTGAGGCCATTCCCTCTGCTTTCACTTCAGTAATATGGAGCTGCTGCATTCCATCCTCATCTATAACCGCCACAGAAAATCCTATAAACAGAGATAATAAGACACAGAATGAGATTCAGTCTCTAATTCTTTTAGTCCTCCAGCATATCTCAATTTGACAGTTTGCTCTGCTGCCTCAAAACTACTGGAGGATTAGATCCACTTAAGACAAAATACACTCACAGTGGGTCATCCCCATAGTCATTTGAAGAAAGCATGATTCAATAAAGTATATTACGAAATCAAATCAATTTGATAGGGGTATTGTCAAAGACAAGTATACCATATCCAATGGTGCAGGACTCGGCTTTGTCAAACCGGATCACCTTGGTAGCTTTGGGGCAAACCTCAATCTCTTTGTAGAGCTGCAAACACAAGAAAATGCTATTTAATTGGCAAGTAATTGAAGGATGGTGTTGTTGTTGGATGGAGAAGGTCAATGTCATGGTATCGCTCTTAATAAAGAATGGACTGATTCATGTATTATTCACTATCCTTAACAGAGCAACCACATGTGAAGGCTATGGAGTTAAAATCCAGGTCAAGTCTGAAAAGTGAGTGGGTGCTCATACAAGGTCTTGACCTCACAGCGGACGAGCGTATAGACACAGCTGTGTGTATTAAGCAACAGAAGGGGACAGAAGTCTGCAGTGTAAAGCGCTTCACTGTGGAGAAATAATAATGTAATATCATAGACTAAAGATGAAAGAGGGTGAAATGAGTCACTGATCAAAGCAGGGAGATAAAGGACCTCTTGAGGAAAGCGAATTATACAATGACTTTGCTTTGAGGTAAAGTTCAGTGTATCACCTACAAAGCACTGTCACATAGAGAATTCATTTTGGTGTTTACAGCGGCTGAATAATGTGGAGGTGGTCTTTTTCAATGAGAGTGATTGTTTATATGAATAGCAGTGCACATAATACACTTGGATTGCTGTTTTGCATAATTTATAGCATACGCAATGGTGGTTCCTTTGCATCCTGGGAATTTTGTATGCATTGCAAATCAAATCTGCCACCCAAGCCATAAAGCATGCACAAGCTTGCATTCAGATCTGCCTGGAATGAAACAAAAACTTTTAGCAATAAGGTGAAGACCACAACATCCAAATGGGACATTGTGTCTCTGCTGAGACTGTAATGCAAAACAAATGCAAACTGAAACTTTCGTTTACGCATACAGTGAAATAATTCTAAATTATAATATAATTCAGTGTGCGTTTCCTCACCAGATCAGAGATGTCCTCTTCAAGTTTGGGAACATAGAAGAGCATTTGGTTGTCAATCCACATCTTCAAACGCAGATAGTGGCCAGAGGGGTCTATTTTATGGGTCTGGAGGCAACAAGACAGGATGGCAATGAATCAAAAGACATGTTTACTGTAGTGGAGGAAAGTCATAATATTGGCAATTATAAGCAAGCATTCTTCTTTTCAAAATAAGACCTAATCACTCTAATTACTTGTGGTTTATTCTTCTTCAGATTTAAAGTCAAATCTTCTCATGTAACACATAATATGTGATGTATAGAGTGTGTATGGACACAAACACCCAGATACACGTCAATGCTTCACACGTGTTTCAACAAACCCGTATGTGGAACTTACACGTACAGTATCATTAGGCATCATTATTCTAGTTTGTCTCTGGCTAAGACCAATTAAGTGCAAGTAAACTGAAAAGACTGTGTGATAAAGTAATATGCAGTGCAAATAGCAAGACAAGAATATGACTAAGTCTAAGTGCACCGGTGACAGTTTCTCACATCTCAGCTACTCTCAGATTTATATTCAGATTTACATTCAAGAATACCAGAAGAATTTATGGATTATAGGTTTAGCTGTCAACAGACTGTACAATTGTGAAATGTTATAATCCATAATGTAACCACTTATTGTATTCTAAATTCCCATCAACAGAGCTGTGTGCAATTTTATGAGACTCATTCCTCAAGATTGCATGTTTGACAAACCTGTTAAAATAAATGATCTGCATGCTTCACAGCTATCGACTGTGTCTTTATGTGTGAGTGCAGGCTGATGTGCAACAAAGCAATGAGCTACTAAAGCAAAAAGGTTGAGCAAATTGTACGTCACCTGTTACTCCAAATGGGTGAATAATTGCATAACATTTGGTCTGTAATTATCACCCTTATACACAATTTAGTGTACACGTGCACTTCAACATTTGCACTGCTAACCGGTAATGGCCCACCTTGCAGACGGTGTTAAGGACTTCCAGCGCTGTCTCACCGGGCTGTATGATGGCCAGGACAGGCCGATTGTTTGGCAGACACACCCAGGAGGGAGTCAGGTAATCAGGAACCCAAATGTCACTGTCTACATTTTGCTGAGGAAGACTTTTCACCGAGCCCTCTCTCTCTTTCTGAAAATGCAACACACGCACACACACACACACGCACAAAGTCAATGCATCTTTGAGTAGCCAGTGTGCTCAGTGAAAACAGAAGGCACCCCATAATAAATTCAATGGTATCATGAAAACCTTTCAGTTCTAGTTCAGGTACTGCTGAGTGATAAATGAGAAAAACATATTCTATAATCCACAAATGTAATTGCTAAAATCATGTAGTAATCCTCCTAATTCATCATTATTCACACAATAAACAGATTTGCTAAGATTGAGAAGACTAATATAATGAAAACTGGCTAAGATCTACTTACAAAATCTAATTCATTTGTGGTGATAAGAGCCTCTTAATGCAATTGTCTCCCTGTGTGGGTATGTGTTACATATGTGTGTGCATTCTGTTCAAAGCATAGTCCGTAATCTTTAAGCCTATCAGTCTGACCTCTGACAATATGGCAGCCATGTCACCCTCTCTCCTCTGATTCTGCCCTGTCTTCTATTCGACCTCACACTGTCTGTTGCTGATACCTTATCTCCTCCTATCAAGTAACAGCATCCACAAACTCGTTTATTCTTTCATTGCCCCTAACACTAATGATTGACTCTCCTTCTGGTGACCCTTCCCCTCTTTCTGCACATCACTGCACCATATCCCTCTTGCCCATCTTTCATTCACACCATACAATCTGCTGACTGTTAGCAATTTGGCCCAGTAGTCCCTGTTTAAATCTAGCCATCTGTATGTATGTATGTATGTATGTATGTATGTATGTGTGTGTGTGTGTGTGTGTGTGTGTGTGTGTGTGTATGTATGTGTCGGTTAAAGCGAAAGTGAAACAGAGAAAATAACAAAAGGAGCAAACTATATGCAAAAGCACATTGTTGTATGCACAAACACACATTCAAATTTTCACTTGGACAAACAAAATACAGACATACACACACATTTCCTCAGACAGACAACCAGACAACAGACCGGGGGGCCCATAACTAGTACCTCCCCCCAACTCCCTGAACTCCCCAGCCCTGCTCTGCACCATCTGGCTCTCCTCCTGGCCCACGTAGGATGCCACTGCTGGGGGGCGGGGGTCCTAGGCAGCACACTAAACTCTCTTTCTCTCTAAAACACCCTTTTTTCTCAGAACAAACAGATAATTAGGACAAGCCCATCAAATGTGAACATTTGGAAATAGCTACAGTATTCTTCCTGGATATACTCATTTCTACTGATGCAGCATTTCCAGCACTTTGTACAACCAACTGAAGCATGTTACTTCCTATGCATTTTTTCACTGTCATCCCATACCCTCCCAGCTGAAGCTGGGCGTGGGTGGAAGGAAATCAATCTCCTATGGTGCCACTGGGGGCCTTCACGGTCAGAGTGGGTAAGTGCTGCAGAGTTTTCTTCCATCTACTGAGTTCAGACAGAGGGCCGTCTTCCCTCCCCCTCTCTCATCTCTGCTGCATTCTACCAGTTCTCATAAAATATGGAGCTGGCTTGCTTGTCCTTGCACAACCCATGGGTAATTGGACTTCTTTTCTTACAGTTCATATAAATTTAACCATTTACCAGCCTGTGATAAGGTACTCCTGGAAACCCACAATTATATGGTAGCCTTGGATAATCTATTTTTCTCTTTGACAATATTTATTTTCAATTGTCTGTAAATTGTGGTCAATTTGACAGATACACAACAGCACAGATGGTGTGGAACTGCCAGGTCTCCATAATTTGTTGAAACATCAGAAAGCTAATGATCTGAACATATCAGATCACATTTGTCTCAGAGGGATTAGCAGACAGAAATATCCCTCCAGTTGATAGCCAATGATGCTGATAGAGTTGGAATTGCCTGGAGCATATGAATAGAATAAATGGGAATCTGTCAACACTGATTTGAAAACAGTGTTTGACATGCAAAAAGATGATAAAGAAGAAAAAGAATGGCATTATTCCTGGCTATGACACATAATGGTCAGTAGTAAGAAAAAACAAAAAGCAGTAATAAACCTAATAATAAGTCCAGTAGAGTATGGTAAAGTAAATCATTTGTTGAGTGGTGCAGAAGGAGGCACAGATGGATAAGATGAAACAGGTTGTTTATCTGCCACAAATAAGCTCAAGAATCATCGGATAACACTGAGGAAAGACGACATCTGCAGCTTTTAAAGTTTTATAGTCTACAAATTTCTCCATAAACTCTTCAGCTAGGAGAGAAGTGGATGTCTGAAAACATTAAAGTGCTTGAAAATGACCTCAAAGAAATGCTCATTGATGTAGAAGGGTGCAGGGATTTTGTGAAAATCTAGCAATGTTGCTGGCCTCAGGGTCTTAAGACGCCTTGTAAGACATTATACAAGTACAAAGGTTCATCAGATCCCCCAGCGACTTTTATGTTGGCTTATGCGAAAGGAAAACAATGACAAGGAATTAGCTTACGGCTACATGAGATCTGTTTCTCTGTAGTGAATGCCAAACTAGGAAAGGGGGGACGAACTTACTGTTTAGCCTTCGGAAGAGTATTACTGTATGGACATGAAAAGTCACCACAATGGAAATGGAGACATGTTCGGGCCTATTTGCAATCAACTCTTACCTCTAATTTTCTACAGCAAACCTTTTCCAAATTTTATTTATACAATACAATACTATTATATAATACAATTTGAGTTAATCTTGGTCAACATTAAAACAGGACATATATAAAATAACATACAGCTGAAATGGCAAGAGGGATGCAATTCTATTATGGTCCTTAATATGAAGGGACATGTGTGTTGTGTTGGTTCTTTTGACTAGTAAAGATGGCTGAGCTCTTACAGATTTCTCACTGGCAGAGTCTTCAAACATGCGCTCCAATGGCTTTTTCACTGGCTCCATCCCATCAACAAACACCTGCAACCACGCAGAGAACAGGACATTGCAATTGCATTAAAATATAACACATTCACAACAGTAATTACATGTACAACTCTACAAAAAGGCACTCTCAACATCTCAACAACAACACTCAACATGTATCCAATCCAACAAATACCAAATTAAAAAAGCTTGTAGTATAGATGTGTCGCTATGGAAACCTGGTTGATTGAAGGATGTCCCTTGGACTTCCTCTTTGAGGTGGTGTCCAGACCCCAAAGGGAGGAGAAACGGCTACGACGTTTACTGAAGGTACGAGGCATGGCCTGGTTCCGCTTCCTGATGCTGCTTTCTGTACGGGCTGACACCTGTGACAGTGATAATTACCAACACATGAATGCAATGGAAATGGTATTTTAACCTTAATTATACTGTAGAGTTGTATGACAGTCTAACCAAATTGTTATTTTAACGTTATTTAACACTGAAAGACATGAAGGTTTTACTTGGACTTGTACGTATCTCCTTTGTTGATAAATTAAATTAAATTGTATACAGCTACAATAATACACTTACAATCCACGTATCCATATCTGTTACTAAGCTTTACTTATCTTATCTAAATTATCTGCTATCTACAAAAGAGTTTAGAGTCAAGCATGGCATTGCTTACACAGCTGGTCAAATCCAGTATCTATTGAGCATTTCAGAGACAACAATGCAATAAATGTTTTGTGTGTATTTGTAATTTCTGAAGTAGTTTAAAACAATTCAGATTCACAGTTTGTGTAATACTCTGGAAAGCATTTCTCATAACTGAACAATTGTATTTAATATGACTAGGATAGTTGATACTAATCTCTTTATGCTTTGGTTTTATCACAGTGTTGAGTTGCAGTTTAAATGAATGGACTAAGAAAAAATACTGGGGGACTACATATATATACTGTACACTGAAAGCCCTGGCTGTATGTGTTTGTACTATGAGTCAGTTATTTCATTTATACATATAAATACACACACACACACACACACACACACACACACACACACACAGGAATGTACACAGAGCAACATATAAAACACACATTTTTAGCTGTATACTAATGGTACATACTGAACACACTCAACCAACCTCTCATCTCCTTCAGTGACCCATAACACATTCAAGGATAAACCATTCTTGGCATTTTTCGGTTAATTCACATTGAACTAATGGGCTATGAGCAGCTCTTATTCCCATGTTTGTATGCACAGTATGTACAGTATTTATGTATGTATGTATGTATGTGCACATACAGTACTTGTGTGGGTGTGTTGTTATTGGTCTCCTCACTGGTCACTGCTAAGGAGACATACATACACTTCAAACATAATAGGTCAAACTGTCTTCAAGACTGTTCAAGCTGTGTGCGAGGCCTTTTTACACCCTATTTTATTACTTTGTCCCTGTTGGCTACAGATAATAACCACTCTGTGGAGTAAAAGGAATTACTGAAGAATGTAAATTAATATACAGTATATTAGTTGTTCCTTTTGTGACTGTGGATAAACAGCCAAGAGTTGAATGCATTAAGAATTGATTCATTTAAATGTTAAATTAAATACCAAGTTCTTTATTTTATTAATGTATATCATTATTTAGTTTATACAGTAAAGTATACAGTGCCCATTATTTGACTAATGCAAAAATGGCATTTTAAATCTGGAAAAAGAGATGTGATAATGCACTTAGAGGAAAAGAAGACAGAGAAAAACTGAGACGGTGTGAGAGAAGAGGAAAGGGTGAAGAAAATAAGGCAGATATGAAGGAGAGACAGAGAGAGCGAGACAAAGGAAGTGAGGGTGTAGGCACTAAAAGGAAGAAGGAGTCAACAGAGCAGAGTGTTAAGTCTGTTAGTGGGAAAGTGCCTCAGGGATGGCAGCTTACTAACAGAGTTGTATTGATCCACCAGTCACAAAAAAACCCACTATCAACCTCTGATGTTTCACTGTGAGTGTGTCTGTGTGTCGGTGTGTGTGTATGTTTGGTTTAACCAATGGCCTGATTGTATGAAACTGGCCTATAGAGATACCGCTCCCACCTCTTTCTCTCTGCTCTGCTCTTTGATCCCTGAATGATATTTGGCAGAGCGCACGGCCACATATATAGATCATTCCATCTATGGTGGCGTTCCATTCTTTACATTCTTGGGGCACTCAAGGTGACAACTAGAGCATGGTTTGGTATGTAAATGCAAGCATGTATCTAGCTTCCTGTATCCTTACAGGGAACACAATATCCATGAAAGAATAAAAAAGTGCAATACTCTAAAGCGAGGACAATTTTGTTTGTTCCTCATTTTCTTTATAGGGTTGTTTAGATTCGGGTTAAATATGAGTTTTAAGTTGAAATTTGAATTAATGCCATATCGTTGATTTTCAATTGTATTTCCTTTTTTGGGAGCTGAGAACAGTATTTATGAGAGTAAACTGATTTTCCCACAGAGTAAATTAATAAATGAAGCAGAGGCTCAATGGAGACCAATTATGTTACTATTGCAGTGAGCTTTACCGTGGAGGGCTTTGAATGAAAACTCTGTACTGAAGGGCGTCAACATTTCTTCAGGGATGGCCCAATGTAACAAAAATTCAATTAATTATTTAAAATGTTAAGTTAAGTGTATTGCCTTTTGCAACATATGGACAGTTTATTGAGGTGTGGACTAGCTCCACTTGAAAGCACTCCGAATCTCTAAACTGTTAGACTTTCTAAAAAAGTCTAATATAGTCAACTAGTGTGCAAAGCTAATATAGGGATGCTCATCATTTAGCTTTCCCTTTCTTGCTTGCTCCTAATTAACCATAGCTAGGTTATAGTCTGTTTTAACCTCAGGCTACATGCAATGTCTATTAGTTTGTGGATTCTTTAGGAAAGCAGAAATTCTTTTATTAGGCGTATGTGACAAGATGCTCACTCTAACAGCCAGATAAACACACCCACTCTACAAGCTGGGCTCGTTTCAAGGGTCAGCAGTTGGGAGCCTCTCACGCAATGCTTACTAAGACATGTTGAGACACGTGGGACAGAATTTGAGTTTTGCATTAAGGAGCCCTGATTAGGCTTTAAGAGTCAAATTACACCAAGTGAGGAAAACAGTAAGAATGAATAGCACCACACGAGTACTAACAAACTTGTGTGCATGAATGTGATTGGATGCATTTCTCATACCAGTGCATGAAAAGAAGACACAGAGAAGATGCCCAGTCGTCCCATGGCCAGCTTGGTGGGACGCGAAGCGAAGCCCAGCAGGCGTTTGGGGTTGGGGGGGTTCGCCGCCCTGCAGACTGGCCAGGTAGCACCGACAGCGGAACAGATCCATGTGAAACCGCTCCAAGTTCTGCTCCCACAGGAAGATCTAACAAAGGGAAAGATGAGTGAAAAGTTAAAGAGATGGATTTGTGATTACACAAGACAAGCTAACTTTGTTGATTAGATCCATATTTATCTATGGAAATGCTCCAGATTTGGCCATTGAGATATATATATATATATATATATATATGCATAAATATCACCCTTTGTTAGATGGTTATTGGTCATTTTAGGAGTGAGATGTGGTAGCGCTGAAACCCCTGTGGAGAGGTATTACTCATCAGCACAACCCCCACCAGTCACCGACCTGCTGTGCTATATGCAATGTATCACAGGGTGGGCCGTGGGAGTTGGAACACACACACACACACATACACATACTCTCGCAATGAAACACAATCTAGACGTAATTTGCACTGGTTCTGCCTTCCCCTATTTGTTCAAGGACCTAACACAATTGCTCTTTGAGTCTTTAATTCAACATAGATCACAGGCCTGTCTATTTATGCAAACTCATTTTGTAGATTAATGTGGTTCCAGATACTGATCTTGAAACAGTCAGACAGAAAAAGGTCAGGTTAAGGCTCTTTCACTCCTTAGATCCCATAATTTTGGTTAATGTGCCTTTATAGCAATCAAAATCCCAGTGTTTTCTCGTTCTGCATGGTTGAGATTAACCACTTCCTGTTGCTTTTTATGTAATATTGTTTTTCTTTATTGACTATCAACAAAATGCCACACACATACACAGACAGAGGCTTGTTCCCGCAAGGAGACCTATTGTTTGAGGGCACATTCTTAAACTCTCTTGCAATGTTTACATGCAATGCTGCTTAACATTCAGCAGCAAATCAAGACATGCATGGAGTAAGAATAAAGCAACCCATGCAATGTTCCACTGAAAGTGAAAGATGTGATCCTAGAATAACCTTAAAATTCCAGCTGTGACACGTTTGAAAACAGCTATTGGAGATGGAAGAATTAGCAAGAGATTTGAGGCGCACCTGCCAGCTAATAGTATGCATTGCATGTGTTTCAACATGTGTTATGAATATTCTGCATTCTGCTGCACTTGAATCTGTTTATAAATGAGCACTGGTCAGAATGTTTGAACACATCTGTCGTTGCAAGTACTCCTTAAGACCATTTTGTGCTGGATGACGCCATGCAGCCCGTAAAGATGATTTAGTGCCGAGATGTCATCAGTGCAGTTTAAAGGAACAGAGATGTGCATCTGTAAAGCCCAACTGGAGGTTAAAGGCACTCAGTTGGGTGCTCAACATATGAGATATAACCTGGTTATATCAGCAGCACATGGACATAAAGTAACTCATTTGCAGCATGATAATATGAAAATCCTTTTTACTCTGAGACTGATACCTCTGGTTTTGATCTGACTCATAACTCCTCTTTTCCACCTTCTGTCCCTGCTCCCTACCTGCTCCAGTATAGTTTTCCTCTTCTTGGCGTCAGTGACGGTCGACAGCTGCATGTCTCCCATCTTCTTCATCTTCTCGTCCATGTCGATCTTCTGCTCCAGCTTGCGGATCTCGGTTCGCAGCAGTCGCACTGTGTCCTCCCTGTGGTGTAGCCGAGCCAGAGCAGCAGCGCACGCAGAGTGGATCGCCGTGATCCAGTTCTCCAGTTCTGTCTGCCCTGACGTCTGACAGGAGAGGGAAAAAGGGAAAAAGAATTGGTGATATCTCTGAGGAATAAATCGAAGGGAAAAGAAATCAAGAAATTGACAGCAAAAAATAATTGAAGAATAGAGGAATCTCATCATTTAATACTTATCGTCTTATTCACTGATTGAATGTCACTGTGGACAGCTGCCATGCATATAAATAGACACATTTTAATTTTACACAATGGTCACTGTGGTGGATCACTGTCACAGTATGACAGTGTGGCCTTTAAACATGTCAGACATAAAACAAACACATGGACACTGGACTGGCTTATCCCACACATGGCTTAATGTCATGTGCTGCTTGTGTACTACACACACACACACACACACACACACACACACCCTTGGAGAAATTAGGTCTCTTTTTATTCCCATTCATGTCTCTGTTGGTGATCTAAGATTGCCTTCTATTCTAACTAACTATGTTTCATTCAATGACTATGAAATAAAACTGTTGTTTCAGCCCTATAGCTCTGTATGTTTGAGTAGTATACTCCCCTTCCCCCTTCTTTTGTAAGAAGGTGCACTGTTATGACCCATGGATGATTTAAATACCAGTGTCTCTCACCTGGAAGAGGAAAGCATCTCCCACTGAGTTGCTGAGGCAGAAGACAAAGTCTTTCTTGGGGTGTTCAGGTACGGCCTGGACAATGCTGTTCTCCACCCACAAAGCATGTTTGGGAACGCTATTATGGTCGATCCCAGAACGACCGTCTGACTCGTACAGGAAAAGAGTGCAGCCTTGAAGAACACAGAAAGACAGAACATGTTCTTACTGATGTGACATTAAGGACTTTATTTGCCATTTTATATCATTTTATTTAATTTAAAATTGCACCTTTTCCATAGGTACTTTGTTGTAGCTTTGTACCTTTGTTTAAGGTACATTATTGATCCTCAAAGGTATACTACTGTCCCGTTAGAAGGCACAAACAAGTAAGGTACGATTTTGTTCCTCAAAGGTTCCTTAAAAGGTACTGGTTCCACTTTTTTTTCTGAGAGTGTAGGAAAAAGGTTTGTCAGCACCTAATTGCAATCTAAAGTGTATGAAAAATACATTAGAAAAAATGTTTCCCTTTTATGTTAATTTTATTTTATTTAATCCATCATTGGTATTTAAGCAAGATAATTAAACAAAAATGAAAACCAAGGTGGTCCATATAACATGACGTCAGGAGGAATACTATGAGACAATTTGATATTTATTCAGGGTGTTGGATAGGAGGACAGGAGGCAGGCTGGAATGCAGCTGCTGTATCTTATTCATTTCACAAGGACGAGATTGGAATTGACACGGATGCCGGCGTAAAATTAAATTGTGATGAGGCTGAGCAGAGAAAAAATGTCAGGCCACACAGAAAAGGGTGGGTGAGGACAGTAGAGGTGACAACCAAGGGCATCAACTGTGTTAAGACTGATGTGATTACAGTCTAACAGGGGGAGAGAGAGAGTGAGAGATTAAACAGCTGGGGTCAGGTTAAGATGTTCATCTAAATGTGACATTATGGTTTGTTTTAAATCAAACACTGGTAAACAAAAATATCTAAAACATAATAGTATAAGAGTCTATGCCCTAATATATGCTCACCTTTCAGGGAAACCCAGTAGTGTTTCCACTTGCGCCTTGTTGCAGGTTCAACCTTCTTGTTTTTTTTATGGACCAAGAAGTTCTTCACAGCCAGAGCCCCTGCTTTCCTGACTATGCCTTGTGCACAGCCAATCAGAGTGTCTGATGGATATGCACAACTGAGTGTGCCGCTGCTCTGCTCATCACTCACAGCGGAGCTAGCCTCCTCCGTGCAGTCTCTACCCATATGTGTCTGACGAGAGAACAATTGAAAAATTAAATGACAAAAAACACGTTTAATTTATCATTAATATAATACCTGTATAACACAGACACACACGCACAAAGTAACTAACCCAGGCTTGATTGTCCAGCTCCTTCCGGAAATTCTCATACACTCCTCCCTTGCCTCCCTCGCCACCACGTCCTTCTCCTCCTCCTGCACTGCTGCTCCCGCTGTCGCTCCCGTTGAACAAACTGCTCTCAGTAGCCGAGTATACTGAGAAAGAGGCCGACATGGTCTTACAGCGGCGTGACACCAACTCTCCATCCCGGTCTATCTCTGTTGTTACGCCATCGATGCCACTGTCGCCATACTCGCTTCCCTCGCCCAAAACACCAGAGATGTCCTGCCAGACAGAAAAACACAGCAGAAATAGAACTGATTTACTTGTATTTATTTACATAATATTGTAAATACAGAAACTAATACAATTCATAGCCAAAAGCACATGTACACACACACACACACACATGCACACACACATTCACAAAAATCATGCAGATTCACGGGACAATTTACATTTACACTGGGAAAGTAATCTGAAAGTAACTGACTATAATCACAATAAACTAACACACGCACACACACACACACACACACACACACACATACACATACACATCTTTTTTGTTTGTGTACAAGTTTGTGTTTGTGTACATATTCTCCCATGCATTTCTTCAACAACAAAAAAAGCCCTATCACTTTGAGCAAGAAGTTCTCTGTGCTTTCACACTTTTCTTTCTCCCTCTGTTATTTTTCTCTTTGTTTTGCTGTGTTGTCGGTCTATTTATATCCGGTCAAAGCTTTAATGCTTTTCTTTTCTGAAAGGGGAATGGAGAAACCAGGCCAGCTTTGGACTAGCAGCCCCACAGCAAATTTGTTTCTGACTCCTTGTAATCCCTGTCCTTGCTACACAAATATACACATGGATGTGCAAACAGAACGTGCACACATACAACTGCACAGCAGAAAAGTAAAGAAAGGAGGCTTATCCTAATTAATGTTCCGTCTGCTTTGCATATTTGTTCATACTGTATATATTCATAAAATGTGATCTAACCTGAGTAGTTTGTGCTCGGCGTCCCTGGAAAGCAGGGCATGGTGCAGTTGGCATGCCGAGCCCTGCCAAGCCCTCTGACAGGCAGTGGGAGCGTCGGCAGGGGAGTGTGAATGCTCCATAGCCGGCACCATCCTCCTCTGTTGGAGACATCAACCCCGCCTCCCCTTCTCCATCCTCATGGCACTGGGCTTCTCTCCGGTTTTTAGCGTAGCAGCTCCTCTGCCCCCTGAGGCCAGGACTCTGCTGGCTGCACAGATGGTCCAAAGACGATGCCCTTTCAGCTGAGCCTGGAATATTCACAGTTGGTTATTGCAGGGCAGTGTGTGTGTGTGTGTGTGTGTGTGTAATGTGACAAAGTACAAATGCTTTGTTACTGTACTTAAGTAGAATTTTCACTTATCTGTACTTTACTTTTATTTATATTTCCAGAAACTTTCACTTTCACTCCACTACATTTGCCCTAAGCATTTTAGTTACTTGTTACTACAAAATAAAATCAGAAGAAATTTGTTACACGGGGAAAAAGCATGAAAGTGATGAAGATAACATTACACACCTTTGGCCATAAAGTTCATAATTAAAGTTTTTTTTTTTTTACTTTTTACTTCTAATACCTATATATCAGAAAATTACTTTAGATATTTAAGTACAGTATATATCAGAAACTTTTAGACTTTTGCTCAAGTACTAGTCTAAAAGGAGACTTTAACTTCTACCAAAGTTATTTTCTGGTAAGATTCGTGGTAAGATAAGTATTTCTTTCGAGTACTTTACACAAGACTGTGTGTGTGTGTGTGTGGGTGTGTGTGTGGGTGTGTTTGTGTGTGTGTGTGTGTGTGTGTGTGTGTGTGTGTGTGTGTGTGTGTGTGTGTGTGTGTGTGTGTAGCAAGCCCATCCATTAGCCTGAGCAAGTTGGCCACCTGTGGCAGACCTTCAGCAGTTGAGTTACCAGCTACCGCCCTGCACAGTGCCAGTTAAGATAACAAGCCTGTGATCAACTAAACTAATGTAACTTGTGGATGACAGCTAATCCTCAATCAGTAGATTTTTTTCAAATCATTTTTCCTTACTCTGTGAGTGCAATTTTTTTCCCCGGTCCTCCCCCTCATCATGAATCAAATCAAACTAACACCCCTGCACACATGCACAGATATACATCAAAGACTTTTCTCAACCATCAGTCGCCATTCATTTGTATTCATATCTACTCTGCTAGATAATAGGCTGTGTTTGTTCGTGTGAGTGTGCCTATTACCATCCTGACCTGCATTGCCTCTGTGGCATGTAAACTGCTCCTCCTCCTCTTCTTCTCCTCCATCTATTATCTCCTCAGTGCTGGTCAGATGCTCCTGGCTCAGGTCAGACAGAGAGAACTCCAGGCTGTCTTCTCTCCACATGTCTGCTGACTTGGACCTCTTCTTTTTAAAACTCCCTCCCTCCCGTGGACCCTCAGTCATTCGCTGGAGGTACCTTTCCTCACCAACGACGTCTCCCTCCCCCTCCCCCATGGAGTCCTCTCCTCCATCATGAGCAATAGTGTCCGCCTCTGAGGTTTCAGGAGTTGGTGTGGCCAAGGTGTCATCATCGTGTTGATAGGACTCTGGCCTCATTGTCATAACAACGCGCTGTGTCCAGTGAGGGTTGATGCCGAACTCTCCAAACGCATCTGTTGCGTTGAAAGGTTCCAGCCCGTTCTCTGCTAAGGATTGTGGGATGCTAGGGGTGCTGGAAGAGCGAGTTGAGGCATCAGAGTTTCTGTGTTCCTGTTTCACTGAAGAAGAGTTCCGGGAACGGCGGGTGATTGGCTGCTTGCTGGAGAGACGGAGTGACCTGGACGTGTGCTTGCGGGAGAGATGTCCCGTCGCATTGCCATAGAAACTACTATCCCCATTCTGACTTTCCACGTTTCCCATGATGCAACTGTAGATTAAGGATGAAACATATATTTTAAAACTGTTCCCGTTATCCTTTAATTAAGGCTTCATTTACATACATTTCAAAAGTAGTGATGTCAGTGTTTTATAACTACTTCTACCACATCTCTAATTTATATCTAACATCTGTAATGATTAACTGGCACAGTGATCAACTGAGCTCATACCAAACTGAACAGGAGTGCTATTCTATTTATGTTAAGTTCATTAACCTCATACCATAATACCACTGGTCTAAGAGGGGGTGGGTGTGCCAGATCCCTCTTGTGGAGAGTATTACATTTACGAATTTGTGTATCTGCCAGCTGTTTGGGATGATCTAATTTACAGAAACATTTAATTTTCTGTTCTACTTGTGATTAAGTCTGGGTTTCTTTAAGTTTCAATATAGATATGGATTTTTTTTTATTATTGAGAGATATACACTCTGCTTTTAAATCATTCACAAATGGGTTTGCCTTGCCCTCTAATGGCATTGGCCATTGGTTTACTCTCTCACATGTATTGCTAGAAACCAGGCCAATCTCTGTGCTGGTTGAGTGAATACCATTTGATGGCTTATTAACTAACCGTGGGAGGTCAGAGCCAGAGGTATCCAGGATCTCTTTGAATGCCTTGCTGAGTTGAGCTATGCTGAGCAGATGAGCTCCAGGAGCAAGTGTCCCCAATTGAGGTGGAAGTTCACTCGCCAGTTTTGGGCTACATTAACTGAATTTAATGTTTGGGATTTTGCTTAGGACAACACACTCAAATGGGGTAGTACAATGACAATAAAGTTAATTAATCATTGATTCAAACAGATGAGAATAACACAGCTAACATTTCACAGAAGCTTCCAAAGGGTTTGCTGATGTTGTCCCATTGAAACATACAGAATGAATCAAAATATCACTCTCTTTTTTAGTGACTACAAAGACATCTCTAATATTAAACACCTGAACTACGTTTGTGATACTTTTAAAATTTATATCTCAATTTAAGTTTTAAATTTTAAAGAATTTAAGTAGTGTAAAACTGCACTGTGCACTGCTGCATCATTAATGTTTATTGGCTTGGTTGATACTTCCGTCATCCTTTCTGCAGAACTTCTCTCCCTCATTGGTGTTAAAAATTATTCATTTACCATATTCCCAAAACAGTTTTAAAATATCAAAGAAATCCATTTTTAATTCCGTTCTGCTGATCATAAATGTATCCAAGCATCCTGCATCGCCTCGTGCTCTCTGTTATATAAGTACACGGAGCTGCTGAGTCAACTGCTGTCAGATCAGTTGGTCCTATGTGAGTCACACATTGTCAAACCCACACCATCAGGTTCTTAGTGTGGGCTCAAACTGCAGAGAGCAACTGAGAAGAATATCTTCTAACAGGTCAAAATTTGTTTTTAACAATTTTTTTCATCTTGTATGAGAATCAAAGCCTCTAAGAATCATCCTTGACTGTTAAGTAAGTAAAAATAAAGTAGGAAAGCAAAAGTATTCAAAAAAACTGGTAGGATTTTACATTTCAATACAAAATCAAATACATTTTGTTATATTATTGCAGTGATGAGAGACAAAGGTGTACCAATGGTGGTTACCTGTGGTTAAGCAGCCTCATCACCAGCTTCTCCACATCTTTGCGGTGTCATCTCTCACCGACCGCATGATCCTCCACACATCCTCAAACGTCGGTGTCAGTTTGCCCTGGGAGGAACAAGAAGAGAGTGTTTCAGCTGAGCTCTCACAACTTCAAAGTGACCTGATGTGTCAAGCGCACACAGAGGAGGAGAGAAAAGACGAGAAGGGGGAGGCAGTTCTAAAACCATTGCAGAAAATCTGCCAGGTACGACACATAAAGCGGGTGAAGTAAAGTTGAAAGGAAATCTGTGAAGCACACCAGAGGGAAAGTCTATAGGATAAGAGACAGCGTGCAAGGATGAAGGACACGTTGGTCAGTAAGCCTGGAGTTAAGACAATGCAGTGAGGCAAGTAAAGAATAAGAAACATGGATTATATGCACACATACAAACTCACAGATCATCAGAAACAAAGCGCAAAGGTATTGTCTGAGCTTGAGAGGGGAGAAAAAACTCACAAACAACCGCAATTTCTTTGAACTGCACATTGAAACTTATTGCCAACACAAAACCATACAGGCATGTACAGGCATGTGCACACATCATTTTGGGATAACACCCCTTGTTTCCCTGCAGACATAACTACACACACACACAAACACTGTAAAATTACATAACAGGAAAGCAGCTATGAAGAATGATTTAATGCTCAATTAAATGATCCTTGCCAATACAACCTAATTTTCCCTAATACCAGCCCTGAGCTGCTTAGAGTAGACCACGGTTTCCAAAATGTACTATCTATTTTATGAAGGTATCTAAGTGCAAACATTGTGTTTAGTTTTGCATTTTTTCCGTTTACAAAAAGATAAGAAATGTAGTTTGTATGTAGAACGAGGCAGATATAACTGATGATGCTTTTCAGCGAGCTGGTAAAGGCCTTCAGAGGCCCACTAGCAGACTAGTCAGGAGACTGACTGTTGGCCTCAATGCTGCAAACACTTTTGTCAGAATTGTTAGTGTCGATAAGCCTATAAGCAGAAAAATAATGGAAGAGAAATAATGTCATTGTCATGTAAAAGAGCAAAAGAAAACTAGAAAGAAATAGAGCCTTTATCAATTGCAAAGCATATGTCAATTAGCACACAGTCTGTCTAGCTCCTTCACATCTGGTGAGTAATTAGAACTAGCCTTTTTTTCAAAATGCTAAATAAGCATCTGCTCCCTCAGTTCTACAGTGCTAGCATGAGTATAGTTGTTACTTGCTAAACTTTGCCTACAGCTGCTGCTTTTATCATTGATATTCATCAGTGTGTAATGAACTGTCAATTTGTTTATTCTCTGTGGCAGAAATACAACGAATGTCACAGTTCTGGGCAAAATAGAGAAATGAGAGTTTAGAAAATGAGAAGTAAATGAGTAGTTAAGGCCACAAGGTCATCTCTGAAATTGCAACATGCCAGTATGTGTGTTCATGTTTTTAAATTTAGCCAATGAAGCACATTTCTCCCCAGCCGTGGGAAGTGGTTACATAAGATAAACTTGACCCTGATACTTCTCCTCCTCTTCCTCTCCCTCCACCCTTTATTTCTAATTCCTCCTCCAACCCATCCACCCTGATGAGACTTATCCCAACCCACATGCTGGCCACCTACCGCACAAAAAAAATAGAAACACAGTCAAATGCACACATAATACTTGACAGGTGCTGGATGTGTATTTATAAGCTAGTCCTGCTTTTCATTAAATCTAACATTAGTGTAATTTGTTGACAATATAATAAGTACAAACACAGGACTTGATACCAAAAATGTTGTATAGATAGTACATACTTAGTGAGTGAATGAAAAGCAGTATAACTTACTCATAAAAAAACAGTTGGTCAACATACACACAAACAAAGTAAAATACAGCAAATATGATCTTTTACTACAAAGAACTGTTAAGTACATGACCTTACATAGCTGTTGCCAAACCTTATAGTTCATCTAAATATCTATCTTTCTGGGATAAGTGTAGTGGAGGTGAAAAACACACACACACACACACAAAACAAACAAAACAATCCTGTCTGACACAACGCAGGGGAAATGAAACCACTGCCTTTCCTCTGGCAGTGTCTAAAATGTTTAGTCTCTTCGTTTTTCCTCTCTTCGTGCCCCACAGCAACGCATGGAAGAGGGAGAGGAGTAACTGGGAGAGGGGGGAGATCTCTGCTAAACCCACGTAGAGCTGAGAGGTGAGGTGAGCCTGGAGGCAAAACACATGAGGAGGGTAGGGCGCTGAGGTTGGTGGAGACACAGAGGGTAAATGAGAAAAAAACATATTTGGGGGTCCTGTGCTATGAAGAGAAGTTTGATATGGAAAAGTGTGAAAACAGGGGCAGGAAGAAATGAAGACTGAGAATGAGAGAGAGGCAGAGAGAGATAGAGACAAATTGGGGAGTCCTATTGTTGCTGAGCTTTAAGTGGATAAGTAGACATGTGCTCTAGCTGCCTCTCTTCAGGCTTAATTGAGGGAGCCGAGACAAAAGGGGAAACATAATTATTCGCTCTCTTTCTCTCAGTCTCTCGTTCTCGCAGTATATTAACACATTGAGAGAGTGTATTAATACAATGGCCTGCACAACAGCAGCCAAGCAGACATGCCCACTCACAGATGAGCACACACACACACACACACACACACATACACACACACACTGAGAGGAGACAAAGAACGATGTTAGTGAAAATAAAAGTCTGTAGGATACTAGTTTAATGTCTTAGTTAAAACACAACTCTAAAAAAAGAAAAAAAAATGAACTGTAATCAGTTTATTTCAAACTGTTGGATTTGTATTTACTTAATTCATGACAACATGTTTAAATAGCAGATCCTGTTTTCCAAGCACAGTGGAAAGCTCTCATGGCCGAGTATAATGGACACAGAATCAAAGAGAGACAGAGACAAGGCTGAGCATCATACTGGGACTGAATGTGGCACTTAACTACGTTGTCAGATACAACTCTGTGTGTGAGCTGTCAAACTCATATTGCCTCATGTCTTTCACCTAACACACACGCAAGCAGGTCATTTTCTGCAGCATACAATAGAGTACAATACAAAAGAAGACATACTTCCAGTCACACACACCTACAATCCCAAGAGCAATTTGAGCAGGTTTTCCGACTCACGCACACATGCTTACACTCTTTGGAAAAATACCAAAGGCCTGTCAGAACATTCACGGTGCAGGCACACCCTTTTTCCCCCTGCCAATCTTTTCATCTCTGCACCTGTCTCACAGCTCCGCCCTACATGACACACAGCTCAGCTTTCCAGATTCAAGCCACACACATGATGTGTATGTGCACTACTGTACTGCACTGAACTGTGATGGAAGCCATACAAAACCTGTCTCATTTTTTTAAAAGACTGTCGTAGTCTAGACCGCATGCTGGAGTGGCTGCTGGAATCAGACTTCAAATTATGAAATCCACAAGCACCTGTATTACATGCCCTTCATCCTTAATAGACAACAGCCCATCATAAATGTACCTGCTTTTACAATATACTATTTCAGAGCAAAGTAATGAAAATAGCTGCTGCAATATTTGTAACTTTTTTTGATAACTGTTGTTTTCAACGACAATAAATACCTGTTGCACATGTTTTTCTAATATATGTGAACAGGATGCCATCCATAACATAGGTTTATGATGTTCTCCCATTATCTCCTGCCTTTGTATTACACAACAGGAGTGAAGACTGATGACATGTGATAAAATAAAATAAATTAAATAAAATAATAAAATAAAAGACTCCCCGCTAGTTTAAGACTATATGAATATAGTTTCTGACTTTAAATGAACAACGGTTGATGACACTAAACAGTCTCTTATGAACTCAAAACTTTTGGATATTCCTGGATATAGGGACATAGACAACCCAATAAATTATCCAAAGACAATAGCCCAACCCTAAAAGAGACATTAAAGGTAGTAACAGTAGTGGCCGGTCTAGACACTGCTGTAACCATAGAAGCTCTCAGCTTGGCTGATCTCCCTGACCTTTCTCTGCCCCCTTGAACCACAACCCCCCCTATCAAGCATTAAAACACATGACGCAGTGGCTGGACTCACCCTTCCCTTAGACCTTTTTCCCACACCTTTCACATTCATTAAATGGTTACTGTACCCCCTACCTCAGGGCAGGGAATGAAGTCGCTGAGGTTAACACTCTCTGGGGGGTAAACAAAGGCATCTCTGAATGGGGAAAACTTCATTCCAAGAGAGTCAATATAGACTACTATGGGAATCGGTTTTATCAGTGTCTCCATGCTCCCCTATTTTGCATACACACCTACTCACCCTGACAGAAATACACACAAACACACCTGCAAGCCTGCATGCATGTTCATTGGGGTTTCATTGTTGTTGTTTACAGTGAGCAAACCTGCTTTGAAAGATAACAAATGCACCGTGAATAACATGTGAATCAGGACTAGGTGCAGGCTCAGTGGTCCAAACAAATAAGGGTTGGGGAATTATGTGAGAGTACCTGTCTGAATGTGCAAACCTAGGCATATGTGCATTGTTCACATTTGAAGAGGAACTATATCTATCCAAAGTTGAGATAGCAGTCAGATAGGCTCTGAAAACATCCTATTGTAGAGATGGGAGCGCACAATCCACTGCACTCCCACAGTCCCTCTGAGACGGGACTGTCTCAGACATCACTGGTAGAATTCCCTGGAAGAGGGAGATTAGCTTCGTATTCATCCTTTTGGGGTTCTGACAAGACATGCGCCACATCCCCCCTCTCTCAGCTTACACACACACATGTGCATACACAAACAGTGTGCCTGCAAGCATTGAGTCTCAGCTGCAGCTTAAATCAAACATTAATTTCTTTTAACTGGTAATAGACAAATTATAATTCCTTCCTGAAGTGCGCTTTCATTTTGGGGCCACAGAGGAGGGCAAACCATAAAAATGACAGAACAAAGTGGAGTAGGGAGGAAATTAGATGATTGTTATTCAGTTACTATGGTCCCCGTCTCTGTTTCTTCTGACAGAGTGAAACCAAGCTAAACTAAATAATACAATATAGAGATAACAGTTTAACAGGAATGACATACTTATGTAGCACAGCATATTATCTGCAAAATGACACGATAGATTTTATATTTTGGGTTTGTGGGTCATCTAAGGATAGTGGAAAAGATAAAGGTCAGTGGAATTCACTGTCATTCAATTCACCACCACTTTACTCCTCAAGTGTCAATAACCATTGAATACGCTCGTACGTCTTTCTAGGAGCTTATGCTTTATGCTCCTTAACTCAGATTTCAGCTGACTGTTTCTGGAGCACAGTGCATTCAGGGATTACCATATTTTAAAGAAAATCCTTCTACCACAAGTCCTCCATTGAGTGAGAGGCCTGAGAGACTCAATGAATATGTGTAGCAAACTCAGCGAGTGAGTCCCTGTATTAATCCAAAGACAGGAAACCCCATAGATTTTAAACTTCCCTTTATGATCTTGTAAGATGTATAATTTAATGTGAGGCTTTAACATTACATGATCAGAGCACTCTATTCTCCCACTTGTTCGGAGATGGAGGAGATAAAGTAATGTAAGCCTAAATTAAATCCATCCTGGACTCCTGTTGTAGCTTACCATGTTGCTTGAAATCCTCTTGTTTAGAGAAAAACCATCGGCAAGCAGCAGGCTGCATGACAAATAGCACATTATCATTTGATTTTTGTTACATTGTAATAAACCATCTCCATCTTCTTGACATTCCTTAATCAACGCTCACTCGTTATTCCTGATGAAATAGTGATTGTGTAGACAATCGCCTCCCAAAAACCAATCAACTGAATATTCATGTGGTGATTTGCTGCTCCAAATATGTGAGCGGCAGTACAATAAGTGTTGTTTAATTATCCAGGAGGAGTGGGACTCGACATTGACTGTGCTCCAGATTCAGCTGGTAACCGTAGAAACTCTGAGGGGTAAGACGCAGCCTGGGGGAAGAGCGGCTGGGAGTGTGGTAATAAGATATTACAAAAGAAGAAGAGTACTGTTCGGATGTTGCAGTATATTTGTTTTCTTGAAATAGCACATGGGCAATGACATGCTACTAGAAACATGATGAGAAAAGAAACTCCAGCAGACAAGCACATTTTAGACCCGTATATTTGTTAGACTGAACTAGGGTCTACAATATCCAAAATTGTGCATTTTCTCCCTGTTGTAAATTTTATTGTAGAACTGGAACTCTGTGAGGAAGGCAAAAATCACAGCTAATTTTTCACGAATTTATTAAGCAATACTTTTCTGACTCTTTTTCAATCTGCTGTGTTCCGTGAATAATCAGTTTTATAATTATTGCATTTTAGCAAACTGGAATCAGAATCAGAAATACTTTATTGATCCCTGAAGGGAAACTTAACACAAAGTTTCCCTTCGGGGATCAATAAAGTATTTCTGATTCTGATGATTCTGAATCCCATGTTACTGGATTTTTTGCTGTGATTATAATGGGATGCGTGCAAGTTGTCCTGTTTTATCTGAGTCACACAGACAAATTCCTCTCAACTTGGTTGACATGGCAATAAAGTAATAAACTAGGATAAGAAAACACACATCTGAGGTGGCTGGATAGCTCATGTGGTAGCGCATGCACCAATATATAGAAGTTTTGTCCTCGACGCAGCAGCCATGGGTTCAACTCCATCATGCGGCCCTTTGCAGCATGTATTTCCCCCTCTCTCTCCCATTTTGTGTCTTCTTCTTATACAAATAAAGGCCTAAACTGTCTACAAATAATCCTTAAAAAAAAGAAGACACACTACTGTAAAGAGCTGTTATGCCTGAAATAATTGAGTAATATTATGGCTTGTTGTATCTTGAAAAGGGGATTCCCATTATTTTCCACTTTTTCCTAAGCTGTTGTGGGTCTAATGATTTAAGCGTTGTTAATAAACTAGGTTTAAATGTAAACATACTTAATTTTGTCATATTTGTGGATATATGTATACAAATCCTGACTGTTTGCTGTCCTGGCTCCCAAATGGTGGAATTAGCAACATCAGGATGGCCAAAAGCCTACGCAGCTTCCGCCGAAGGCTAAAAACACTTCTCTCTTCCGACTACACTTCGGATAAACATGGAGAAGGAAAAGAAGAGAGGAGGAAAAGAAGAGGAAAAAAAAGAAAATTCTTGAAACTACACTTTTACGTCTCTTTGGAGTTTTGCTCATTTAAAGCCAATGTACTTGCACTTACTACTTGTTGTCTGGAGTTTGCAAATTCAGAGTTGAAAGCACTTAAAGGAGAATTCTGGTTTATTTCAACACATAGCTCTGTTGTTTGTAAATTTGGAGTGCTGTCAGTAGAGAGAAAAACGAAAACAATCGGTGCTGCATAAACCTTGTTATCCTCCTGCTCGAGTTAGCACCCAACATCCTTAAACAGGGCAAGTAATAAACGTGTTTTTAGCCTATTAACATGTTAAAAATGTCATTAAAAGTGCCTACCCATGTGCAGTGATTCCTTCTAAGTGAACACAGTGAATCGGACTGCAGTAGATGTGAAAGAAATGCATGAAAGTTGTGCTAATTCAGCTGTGTTTAGTTCCGGCAGTGAGAGTGCTTTGGGACCGTCTACAAACTACAACACAGAAAAGAGAAACTAAAATATGTAGGCTATCAATGTAATGATTAAATAAGGTATTGTTTCCAAACTTACCTCAATTATAACTTGTCTCCTGCAAGTTGTACTACTTACACTTACATATTGAAAATATGTTTTATCTCTTTTTGGTGTTGTAGTTTGTAGACGTTCCCAAAGCAAGAACGCAGAAACTAAACAGAACTGAATTAGCAGAACTTTCATGCATTTCTTTCACATCTACAGCAGTCAGATTTGCTGTGTTCACTTGGAAGGAATCACTTCATCTGGGTAGGCACTTTAAATGACATTTTGAACATGTTTACAGGCAAGAAACACATTTAAAACTTGCCCTGTTTAAGCATGTTGGGTGCTAACTCTAGCATGGATAATAACACGGTGTAGGCAGCACCGATTGTTTTGTTTTTTTCTCGCTACTGACAGCACTCCAAATTTCAACAAACAACAGAACTACGTGTTGGAATTGACCGGAATTCTCCTTTAATTGGAAGTTGCTTTGGATAAAAGCGTCAGCTAAATGACATGTAATGTAAAAAATTTCTGTGGTTGTACTTTCTTCTCTTTTTTCTATTTTAACTTTTAAAAACAAAAGCCTCGGGTGGACCTCTGTTGCAAATTAGCATTTTGCTATGAACACTGAACACAGTGCATCCCTAATGGTATTGTGTTGTCCATATTAAATAAAATAAACTAAACCAAATATTGTCAGACAGTGACAAGTCTAGACACCCGCAGACAAAGAGACAGGTGTGAATGGAGCCAAATTGGTGGGTGATACTTCCTATTCCGCTCTGTGTAAGCTGAAGGGACAGCAAAATAACAGGGTGGCTGAGCAAGTGAGAGAGAGGGAGACAGAGAGAGAGCAAGAGAGAGAGAGGGAGAGAGATAAGAGGGTTTTAGGCAAAGGTAGACTGATTTAGGTCGGAGGTTGAGACAGGGGAGTGGGATGAAAGAGCAAGAGGGTCTAAACAACAATGATGGTGTTGAATGGGGGATGAGAGGCTGTTAGCTGGTGGAATTGAGTGTTGTGCCACAGGTAGAAAGATGAATGATGTGTGCTGAGGTGGAAGGAGACATGAGAGGTAAAGAGGTAGAGTGGTGCTGATAGGTCCTGAGGGGCTGATAGAGATAGATGTTGTGTCAGATCAAAGTAGGGCAGATGTGAACAGGCCCCATTTATTGTCAGTAACTATATGACAGACTGGAACTGGTGAGGGTTATTGTGTGTATTGGTATGGGTTTATGTGTGTGACCTGTAAGGAAAATAGAGATAGCGTGATTAAGGGTTGAAGACTGCAACAATGCAAGGCAGGTATTAGCTTAGTCTGTTTTTAATTAAATTGTTAGAATGATGCAAAGACACTGTTATCACTTTATTAATTAAGAATTCTGCTGAGGCTCTGCAAATCCTTTGTAGTTCTAGGCTAATTATTGCCAGGGAGCAAGAGAGAGGCTTTGGCCTGACTGCACAAGGACAGGTGGAGTGAAGAAACAGTAGAGGGGGTACCATGGGGCAAAAGAAGAGAAAGGAAATAAGCGATTAAGGGTAGAGAACTAGTAAAAGAGACACCACAACAGTATAAACCTGACAGAGGTGTGTAAGCAGGTAGGGCGAATAAAGATGGCAGAGAAATGGGCAACACAGAGATGGACTGCAAAGAGAGGGGGGAGAGGGGGGCGGTGAAGGGGAAGTTATCTAAGTACATCCCTGCACCTGAGTCAACAGCGGTGCTTGCAAACAAAGAACCCCCTTGAAGAAGAGACAGGAGACAATGCACTGCAGTGAGAGATGGGGGTAAGAAATGTTCAGCAAGAATGCGACAGACAAACAGCAGCTTACTATGTTTTGTCTATGTCTCTCAGACCAACATAGGACACAGACAACAATACAGTATGGATGGGGTACACAAACCTTACCTATGATGGGTTGGTTGGTTGTGGGGTGGGTTAAGATTAGGTTAGATAATGTCAAACTCCTTGTCAAAAATGCAAAAAATGTTTCTACTGGCCTAAAAAAGAGACATATGAGCTATTGACAGATTTAGCCACTGTCTGCACTTTAAACAGTCCATGTCAAATGGCATGCACAAATTTGGATAGCATAGATCATGTTTTTTTTGTCTGCCGTTAACCAAGAAAAAGCAACCCTTCCTCATGCTATCTACTTCTTCATTTGTGCATCCCCCCCCACACACACAGGCAGATTCAGATAACAACCACAAACTGCTTCAGTAATTTTAGCACTAAAGTAGCAGTAAAGTTACCCACACAAAGATTAAGCTTAGTTCAGGACTAAGACAAAACTCAGTGGAGTAGAAGGTTGAAAGTAATGCCTAGTTTTGTTATGTACAATTTTTCATAATTGTTCAATCTTTTAATCAACAAAATTTTAGAGTCCATATCTTCAAATACCAATTCAAAATGTTTATATGTATCAATAGTCACATTTTAACATTATAATAAGTTTCCCTTAACCCAGCACAGAATAGCAATATTAAAGCGCACTGTTCAGCACCACTATGATGACACAAACAAATGCTGTAAATCGAAAGAATTTACATTTTTAAGAAGATATGAACAAAAGTTACATCTTGTGATGTAGTGTCAAATTAACATGGTTGTGATCAACATAAGGTAATTACTGATTGTCCCCTCGGATTCCAGCCAATGTTTGAATAATGTCTTGTCAAAAACAAAAGATCATTGGGACAAGGATGTCAACAACATGTCAGCAATGTGGCGTCTCTTCAGTGGAGGGGGTTGGATCTAGGTCAATGGGTCCATTTCCTGGGAGTTGAGCTCTTGTGCGGGCACAAGCTAGAGGTTGTTGTTTGGTCTCTGAATGTCTAACATGAACAGAGCTTTCCCTCTCAGTGCATTAGTACCCTGTATAAGCTCCACACGACTCACTGACATCTGAGTGCAGGCCTGAGGGAAGAGGACAAAGGCAATCTGACCACACATGCACACGCATTCACGTGTCTAAAAGCTAACGCACCAAAGGGCAATAACAAAAAAACACAGTCTAACAAAAACCTTATACAGCACTCACGACAGTGTTTTTTATCCCCAAAGAAACTCAATCCAAAGAACAAAACAAAAACATGCAGCTATGCTTGTAAGCCTTCATCCTTTCTTTTGTCAACCCCCCATCACACACACACACACACATGTTCGCATACATATTTGCACATCCACACACTTATAAATGGCTTTTGAGACCGCCATGTACCCATTGCATCACTTCCAGGTCAACAAGCAGGAACGTGTGACTATGTGATGAGCACTAAGTCGCTGGTCATCATTCTCTCTATTTAACTAGTGTAAGGTGGGGGGTTGAAGGAAAGCAAGAGGAGAGGAGAGGAGAGGAGAGGAGAGGAGAGAGGAGAGGAGATGGAGAGGTGGCTTGTTTCAGTAATGTGGATGAAAAACACACACGAACACCTACACAAATTAGTGGGTGTGAAGATTTCCAGGCAGATATAAAAAAAAGGAAATCCCGGGACAACCAAATCTCTCAAATGCAAACACAGCATAAAGCCAATCTTTAAAGACACTCTTTGCACGCCCACAGTAATTCCTCTCTTAAATCCCTACTCAGCACTTCACACACAAATATATTTTCACTCACTCACTCTGAAGTATTTTACATTAGCTTCCTGTTCAGGTAACAAAGTCTCAACGCATGTCTACCTTTTCCACTAAACCACCTTCAGCTTATACCACATTTATCATATGTATTTCTTTGGCATGACAAACATCAGTTTGTGAGCACTGCACACATCATTTCTTTGCTAATCGCTCAGGAAACAAAATTATACATATTTATCTTTCCCTGCTTTTTTCTTTTGCTATTCTTCTAAATTGAGGGCACCTAAGAATAATATGAAGATCCAACAGTCTGTATAACAAATAAGATGTAGATGTATGCACATACACACACAGACACACACACATGCATTTACGCATCATCAGATGGCAGTAAGATCTGATGTGTGGGCTGAAACACAACACTGATCAGAGATAATGGGCAGACATGACAAGGATGGCAATGCTGTCACTCCAAAGAGGAAGGAAGGAGGGATAATGGAGAAAGAGACAGAAAGAGAAATAAAGAAAAAAGAGACCAAGAAAGAAGGGCAAAAAAATGGATGGAGCAAAGGAAGGAAAGAAGAAAGGAAGGAAGTAAGAAACTCCCAATTCATCAGCAGAGAAAACAGACAAAAGATAGGAAATGAGTGAACATGCCAGCTCATGTCAGCTCTGAGACACCCCTCCCCCTCTGGACCCTTTCACAAATTAGAGGCATCCCCTTCTGGCTCTCCCACTCCTTTTGTATTGTCTTCTTCTCATCAGGGGGTTGATGTTGAGGAGTCTGGCACAAAATAAATGTTCTTCACCTGATTTTTCACACTCCCCTGCTAACAACTCTTGCAGTCCTGCTCAACCAGATGAGCAACTTTAGTAACGGACGCACAAAGGCAAACGCGTCACTGTAATGTTCACACTGACTCATTCAGCCTCTTTTGTTTCCCACAATTTCTCATATTTTGAAAAGGATCATTATACATGTGTGTGTGTGTGTGTGTGTGTGTGTGTGTGTGTGTTGTGTGTGTGTGTGTGTGTGTGTGTGTAAAACCCCAGTGGATTCCAACCTATTTGACCTTTGGCCACTTAAAATGAAACCATGTCTTCTTATGACCCATCATCACCAATATCATGGTTTATGAGCAGGTCCCCCGACCCCCAGCTTGTGAACCATTGTTGTATTTCATCAGCTACACTGGAAAGGGATTCCCCCTTTTGGTATGGCACCTTAATTAGACCCACTCAATGAAACCAGAGAAGTGGAAAAACATTTCATAAGTCTTTCCCCCCTCAGCTGTCAGTTTTGTCTTGGTTTTCCCAAAACAGACGTTAACAATATCTGTCTGGTATTGCGCTGCAAGTGACAGCAGCAGAGAATTGGGACAGTGAGAAACAGACAGACACACACAGGCAGACACACAGGGAACCTGTAGGCACACAGTCAAACACAAACATTTAAACAGCTTGATTGCATGTGGGGAGATGGGCACTGGGGGCTGCATAAGCTCTATATTTGCTTAACAGCAGAAATAAGGAACCACTGAAGAAGAGGGATGAAGTATAACAACGGTTAACAACGGTTAGAAGATGAGAGAGGAAGACGGACAAAGATGAGAGAGAGAGATCATCCCTTTCATGTTAATTGCATCATCCCATTATCATGCCCACCACATGCTCATCAAACTGCATCTTATGTACTGTATCTGTAATCATAAAGTGAGGGCGTTTGCTCTGCTACAAGGTCAGAAGAATCACATTCACTGTGGAGGATAAAGATGTGACAGTATTGGCAACAAGCTATTTATGCTGTTGATGATGAAGATGACAGTGACTGTGATTATTATTTCCATTTATATAATTTCAAATTTGATTTATCAAGCACTTTATGAGCTTTACATGAGCAGATCAAAGAATGAGTATATGCCTTAAATATTTGTATTCATAGTATAGATTATTCTAAATCTGCAGAATATATAGAGGGTGGAGAATGTGTGAGATTGTGCATATCACAAAAATATGCAGATTTTAAGACTTGGTTTTTGATAAAGGTTAATGTGAGGGTTAGAGTTCCAGTGCTCATGCATGTTAGGCTGTTTATGTGAGGCTGGTTGTGAGTAAAAGAGGATGGGCCTACCTATATCTTCCCTATAGGTGAGCTGACTTAGTCTGAGAGCAGTGTATTAATCTGGGTCAGTATGTACACACACATACACACACAATACAAACTCACCCGCACACCCACAGGGCTCACTTAGCAGAGCCCCACCCCCCCCTTTCACGCTCACACACTATATTAGCTTACTGTACACATAAGGAGCACATGGTTGTGTAGATGCACACATATTTGTTCTTAACACACACTTGCACACATAGTAAATGGAGAGACACACACACACACAGACACACACACACACAAACCTGGATGAGCGGTGTGTAACTGTGTATGAGATAATGGCTTTCCCCCATTTTCACAGCCCCAGGCTTTCGCAGTCTTTTTGAAAAAAACAGTGTGTGTGCACATCCACGCACACACACACACACACGTGGACGCGTAGGCACACATACACGCACACGCAAACACACACACAGTTCTTATCGGCCACTATAAATCCTTTCACGGATCACTTCTTTTAAACACCCTGCCAATATTCAACTTCCTCATGGCAGAAACTGAAGCAGTGAATTGAAGCAAGAAGATATCATGAAGAAAAGATAACAAGAAAGAGAGAGAGAGATGACTAGTTTATAATTCTTATTCTTCTCAAAATGAAAACAAACACGTATAACAAATAATTTTAAATATTGATGTTAAGGATTTATAACAAAATAGGATTTTTAACTTATACAGTTTTTGCAGATAGTCAGAAATGTGTTGAGTCTTTATCATCTTAGTTACAGTCTGTCAACGATCTGAGTGCAAACATTCTTAAAAATATTTCTTTAAGAATGTTTACACTCAAATCGTTATTATTCACTATTCAATTAAAGTTAAAATAGGTTACTGATTTACTAAACTACTACTTACTTACTAAGACACTGAACCTTAAATTGCTCCCTGTGGTTAGGCCAGTCCCTTGCATGGTAGATGGCTGAATGAGAAGCAAAATTCCAAAGCCAAACATTTACTAAATTACACATATTTAGGCTTCTTGGAATGTTTTATCAAAAAACCTTCCATACACTTGCCATATTTTCTTTTCTTTTTTAACCTTTATTTATCCAAGTCGAATGATGAGAACAATTTCTCATTTGCAACGACACACATTCACATTCACTCCCATTCATACTGGAAGCTGCCCAGAACAACCCCAGTCTGAACTGCTGGCCACTGAGCAGCTCCAATGGAGCGTTTTTTTTAGGTTAAGACCCTTGCTCAAGGGCACCTCGGCGGTGGTAATGAGGGAGGGACAAACGCTGCTCTTTCACTTTCCCCACCCAGATTATCCTGCCGGTCAGGGGATTGAACCGACCTCCCGGTCCAAAGATTGCGTCCTTAACCCCTAGGCCACCACTGCCACATAATATTGTTAATAATGAGGTCCTGATATCCAAACTAGCACTAAATAACAAGATGACCTGCATAACTTAATTATTTCCCAAGTTAAAAAACTTGCATTATCTAATTTCTACTATATTTTATGTAATCTGTACTGAATTATTTTAATCAAACCAAATATCCAGTGAAAAAGCATGAAACTGAGGGAGGAGAAAGGACAGCAGAGACTCTATGCCCTTTGACCCCTTTAGCTGTATAGTGCCTAGAGATGACTCTCTGCACAGCTGAGACCTAACACCTCCACCAACCTACTCACATTTGAGTGACAGATAGTAAATATGTCTGAAGTATTCCAAAGGAATTGAAAGTGCATATTTGCAGACTCTCCTCCTTTGTTTTTGTATCTCTGTTAACTTGGAACTTGTCCCATATCTCTTTCTCTCTCTTTTATTGGCTTGTTGGCTATTGTCGCTCTCTGCCAAGTCTTTAGTACCACACTGCCTTTCACTAGTAGCTCTCAGGTCTCCCTCTTTGTCTGTCTCGTCCCTCTCCATCTTGAGCTGCTTCCATCCTCTGTTAATATTTCCACAGAACAGCACGCACGCACACACACACACAAACACAGTAGGCTAATGTCTTTATCAGATCCAAATCCATTAGTGTATGATGTCTCTCTCCTCATTCTTGCATTGTGAAACTTTGATGGAATAACCAGAAATTTTGAGAACTGACCTGCATCTCTTTTTATTTCTTTAGTACTCCGGCTCTCTAACAAGCTATTGACAAGTCATAATTACTGTAAGTACTTCCTGATTTTTTGATATCTCACTTTATCTCAAGTAATTTAATCTCTACTGTACCTTACATAAAGTCACACAGTCAAATATGCACACACATAACTTTGTTTGCCCTTTGAGCTGTGCAGGTTGTACAATGGCAGGGAAATGTCAGGTGGTGCCAGTCCAGAGGGCTGTTAAGGTATTTTGTAATCACTACATTACCTCAAGTAAGAAACCAGTTAAGTCTCAGTGAGTGAGTCCCATTAATGATTGATAAAGTCCCTATCAACACACACACACACACACACACACACACACACACACACACACACACACACACACACACACACACACACAGCTATTTCTACAAAATGTGTGTGTGTGATAGAGAGAGAGAGAAAATGAGAGAGAGAGAGAGAGAGAGAGAGAGAGAGAGAGAGAGAGAGAGAGAGAGAGAACTGAGAGAGAAAAAAAGCCGCCACCAAACAGTAGAATAGTGTACTAGCCAATTAGAGGAGTCACACACAGAGAGACATTGTGAAAAAAAGCATACAAAATATGTTTATATACAGACATTAACACACACAAACAGATAGACAGACAGACACACACACACACATTAATGGACTGAGCACAACAAAAAGCTTGTACTCTTGGAAGAAGTGAGATGCAGAAATTTGGACATCTTACAAGAAATGTATCTTCTTTTGCCTTATTAACACAAACCAAATGGTTAACAAATCATCTAAACACACACAACATGAAAGCAGTTATCACAAACACCCAAGCAACTCTCTCTCACAAAGCTCCCAAAACATCTTTAAAAAATTAAATGCATCTCTTAACCTTTACATAAGCTCCCAGCGTCCTGTGTGAGTATCAGTTAATTCCCTGTGGTAGTGGTAGTGGTTAAAACACAGTCGGCACGTGTCCTCTCCAACAGCAAACAGGGGATTCCTTGCATTGGTGAGAAGTCTCCCGGACTCCAGCGCAGCATTCGACTCTACATACGCACACACATTACAGCACATGCTCACACATGCTGCCTCTTGCACGCCTAGACCAGACTGAAGGCTGAAGAGAAAGTGTGTGTGCGCTGGCTGCGTCTGATCCCGCCCTCTTCTCTCTGGTTTTCCCAATCTCTCCCACATGCACTCACCCTGCCCTTCTACTTCTTCCCTCTCTTTTTCTCTCACTCCATCGCTCTCTCCAATTTCACCTCCCCCGGCTTGCCAATTGACTGCCAGCGTGTGTGCTGGGTCTGTGCCTCAAAGCCTTTAGATATCCCAGTCCTCTTTTTAATTTGCTGTCTCTCTGGCCTCAAGTTCTAAACACAAAAACAAAAACACAGATACAATGGACAAGCTGAGGCATGCATGAACAAATAAGGCTACAGACACAACTGCCTACAAGTCAATTTGATACAGTAAATATTTGTCTTTTCTTTTCACTAAATCTAAATTCTATTTTTAAAGATCATAGATAATACAAACCTACACTCTGATGAGTAGGTAGGAAATGTCAATCCTAAAATGAGACTTAAAATGCCAGAATAGAGATGGGTTTTGAGTCAAAAGGTGAGAAAGGTGCACAGTGAGGTGCAGTGTACAAGAAGAATTCATCTCATTCCTTGGAAACGTTCCATGAGAGCAGCTGTAATTCATGGTATGCTGCTGCTTTACTCTTGTCTTTTTTCCACCAAGACATTCATTCAAACTACTCAAACCACTTCTGTAGCACAATCCACGACTCCACTGTTCATTCATATGCTCAGTATGCTCCAGAAACAGATGCCTTTGAGAAGATGGGACAAAGCTTAATATACAATGTCACTCATGTGGTTAGCTATTTGCCTTTGTCATCAACACAAGCAAACATGTATGCATGTGATAAAGGTAAACACAAACAGTGTAAAGGTCCTTGCCCTTGCAAGGGTCTTTGTACCAAGAATAGGACAATCATGTTGGTGAAATGTGTTTAACACTATATTAATGTTTGGCAGAAATGAAACTAGCCAAATTAAATTAGCATTTTGATACCAAGGATTTCACTTTTGGGCCACTGAATCCCACAGTATTTTCTCTTTTGTTATTGTTGGAAACATATTACATTGTACCACACACAATCTAGCTGGGAGGAGGCCTCGGGGAAGACCTAGGACTAGGTGGAGAGATTATATCTCCAACCTGGCCTGGGAACGCCTCGGGATCCCCCAGTAGGAGCTGGTTGATGTGGCTCGGGAAAGGGAAGTTTGGGGTCCCTTACTGGAGCTGCTGCCCCCGCAACCCGATACCGGATAAGCGGATGAAGATGGATGGATGGACCACACACATGCATTGTAGAGTACACTTTAGTAATTTAATTTACAAAAGAGTGTGTAGATTTTTTAAACATCCCTGTATACCTTATGCACATTAATGTCTACATCAAAAACAAATGGCCTTAGCACTCCAGAAAACTTTAGGATGTAGCGTACTTAAGAAAACTAAAAGAGTGAGTTGAGGAGGTCCTACAACAAACTAAAATGCTAAATTAGTGTATATCTTTAAATCTACTAATTGAACTATTAACTAGATAAAAAAACACCTCAATATTAAAATAGTTTATTTCTCCCTGGAGATAACTAACATTTACCAAAATGTTTGGCTTGAGGACAGAGGATCTTATTTCAGACATTTCAGCACCTTACTCAGACAATACCATTGTATTACAGTTCTTAACAGCATATGTGTATGTGCGTGCATGTATGCTATCTGTCTGCCTGTGCCTGTAGCACCTGTCTACTCATCAGACATCATTCTCTTCACAGTCTATTCCCTTCCTTTCTGTCTCCACTATTGTTTCTTTCTGTGTTATCTAACAAATTAGCTGGAGAAGGTCGCGTCCTGCTAGAAGCCAGCTGAAACAGGAAATAACCAATCCAGGAGGATGAATAGCAACTTAGACAACCAGTTCCCACACTCCTACCCAAACATAGCGTTATTGGCCTATAATGCAATTATCCAAAGGAGCGGGAAGGAAGTGGTTAGTAGTTTTAGGACAACTCCGAGCAATGGCTGTAATGTCATACTGGTACAAGCAGAGTATAGAGGAGGTAATAGTACCAACAGCAGTTGGAAGATGTTATGTAAGCAGAGAGGAAGGCTGGAGAAACATCAGGATTTCTTTGTGTTAGCTTGTTCTGCTCTGTCTGCACTTATTTGGCATGCTCCTACTGTAATGTGAACATGCTCATTGTTTGTTCTCTGCTGTGCAGTTAGGACAGCTATGAGTAAATGGATATCAAAGCCCATTCACCATGTTTTCTGTTGAATAAGCAGACTATTCAGTAGCAGCGCTGTAAGAGTAGCCGGTTTTGTTCTCCTGTCTTCCTGCACACCTGAGCTGGCCTTTCAGCACAATAGACTCTACCTTTCTATCCTTATCAGACGTTATTGCAGTGGGGGTAGCAATATCAGTAAAGGGCTGAAGAGATGAGACACCGATTGGTTTTCGATTTCATGCATCTTGCCATATCTGTTGCTAAACATATATTGAAATTCATGAACATATTGTATTGGAAAAGGGACAAAAAAGATATGCACATATACACAGTAAGGATGGCAGTTTTTCCCCCGACCCAACCACCCACCTTGTCAGATTTGATAAAATCATCATCACCAGTCATGCGAGTAAAGCTAATGAATAATGTATGTAATGCTGGGCCACGATAGTACATCCCTTCTGGCCTGCTACCTTTCTCTAAAGTCACAGTAGCTACCAGTTGCTTCGGGTCATCAGCTAATCCCTGTCTAGTGCTATTGCATTTACCATTAGCATGCGACAAAACTATTTATGCACATGCATACTGGTATGCACACAAAATCACGTGTTAAATGCACACATACAGGCACATAGGCACACTCCAGACAGGAAAATAAATTGGACAGGTATACAGAAAGACACAACTGTGCTCATTAATAGTGACAACAGATGTGACTGACAGACCCTCAAACTATAGAATGAGCTGGCATCAGGTGTAAGACTGCATCCCTTCATGATCAACACATAGAAACGACAACATGCATCAGATGTTATGCTGGATTGACAGCTTGGGTTTGAGGCACTAGGTAAGATGTCAATTATTTCAATCGTCTGTATTTCAGAGGAGGCCAGTGATTTATTCTGAATCACTGTTATCTTTAATGCTTCCTAATGGCCCCTAGAAGATGGACAAAAACATCAACAGTCCAGGTAATGTTATGATTTGATAATGAGCCAGTATATGTTTGTCCTTAGACTCCAAGGTCATACAGCACACATATGTACAACATCAACCCAAAGCTAGGAATCTAATTAATATTCACATGGGGGAGGTAAGCTCATTACCTGTGGTTAACAAACAGGAACACTGTATATTGTTTACTTAGGTCAGGCTTACATTGCTGCTCCTAAACCACTGCTATACTGATGTTGTTAATATGCTTTCACAGTACTAAGAAACATGACCTTCAGCCCATTGCATGTTGTTTAAGAAGAAAAACATCAAAGTTGGTCGTTTTACATACTTACCATAAAATAATACATAAAAAAGTCTGATTCTGAGCTTTGCAGTCTGATCACTACAGATGTGCATTATCAGAGAGAAGTGAAATACAATGCAGTGAGAGATCTGAGTCTTGAAGGGACTGATATAGTTTTGACAAAGTACAGACAATGCACAAGTCAATTTAGCAAGCAGTCTTTCAAACTGTCACGTTTTGAATTATATTGTCCAAAGTTTAAGACGTCTGCGAAGTTTACATTCACGTGAGTTAGCGGTTTGCAAAAAAAAAAAAAAAAATTACACTTGCAAAATTGCAAAAAAAACACTTACAATCTAATTTTTGATTTTGGTCATCTACATTTGCGTATTAACTTTGGTTGTGGTTTTTATATAAGCTGCTACAGGTTTCTACCCTCACATGTATTTTTGTATTATTCAATGTAAAAAAAATGTATGTTCTGTGAAACACATACACTAGACAAACCTACACTGAGCTAATATATGTAAATCAATCTGATTCAACCTATAATCAGTTAATGAAAGCTTTTACACATTTAACATTTACACGTTTGGCAGTTTTCCCCAGAAAACCATGTGAAATTAATTTTTTATTAGCATCAGATCAGCACCTACAAAACACTGTTAAAGTTGTTGTTTATCACTAGACAATGGGCCTGACTGACAAATATTTTATTGCTTACAGGCCGTGCACACCCACACAGGTGTTTTCGGTTATTCTGGCTGATAAAAACTCTGTTCAAGTTGAAGGTGAGCATATGTTTGACTTGACTTGCCCCGCCCAAAAGGTGCAAAACAACTAAGAGGAGAGGCAACATAATTAAAATTACATGCTTGGAATTACCATGGGTGTGTAGGGCGTTTGAATACAATTTAAAAAAAGAACCAGTATGAGATATAGGAAAGCATTACCTTTGAGAACTGTGCACAAACCACTAACCGCATAAACATCTCATTTACAAGGACAAACAAGAAAAAGTTCTGCATTTTGGGAAAAGCACACAAATATGAAGCTACAGCCAGCAGCCATCTACCTTGGTTTAGCATGAGGACTGGAAACAGCAGGAAATAGCTAGCCTGGCTCTATCCACTGGTAACAAAATTCACTTACCAGCACCTCTAAAGCTCACTAATTACCAGTAAAGTCTCCAAGAAGTTACTGGTCCCGACCAAGAAATAATCCAGCTCTTAACCCCCACATAACATCAAATCTGTGCGTACCAATGTTTACTATTTTACATTCTGGAAACAGTTTCAAAATCAAATCAAGATTGCAAATACAGATAAACGGCATAATTTCAGTTTCGGTGTGAATGTTAAATTCCGTATGTAAATCTACCATTCCCTTAGTAAATTAATGAGCTGTATTACAGTGATTTATATTTATCTCTGAACCTAATGGACTGATGCTCACACAGCTATTTTAGTCCATATTAATAAGGCATAACAAATAAGTAGGCAAACAATTAACACATTTTTAACAATGTTTAGCCAATACTCAGAAAACACACTGAAGAACACACATTGCAGATGGTCCCTTACGCAACACAAATACTAGACATTATTTCCCAGGAGACACTACACGGAACTCCCGGTATATATCTTTTTCTAGCTTATGCTGAGATAAACAGGAAGATGAATAAGCCAAGAAGAAGTGTTAAAGTCAGCACTACTTTATTTCAAGATCAGATGGGTTTAAGATGTGTGTCCAATGTGGATTGAGATTAAGAAAAGAAGAGGCAATAAACAAAGCATGTGTATTTCCAATGCAGAAAATAACACTAAAAGCATTGTGTAAGAGTCAGCAGAGATGTAGCTCTATCTGTAGGGGCTTTGTGCTAAACCCTTCAATAACCAACGAGCTGAAGAATTTGAATAATTATTGCAGAGAAGTCAGTTGTATCTACATGGTAATCTCTTAAAAATGGATGTAGTCCTGGGAAGGAAATAATTATATGTTGCAAGGGTGTGACAAAATATGTCTTTAAAATTGTTAAAGCTGGATAAACTATAGTCAACACTAAAAATGGCAAAGACCAAGTCAGACATGTCAGAGTCAAGAACCTACAGCCCTGCTCAGAGTAACACCTAAACACAAGTTTACCAAGAGAATAGAGAATATGGGCATCAATTAGCACCTGGCATATTTGGCTAGCATAACCAGCTTCACATATATAATCAGCAAGACAAAGTATCAGATATAAAGACTTATCTGTCCTCCATGCATGTTGGTAACCTCCAGATCAGTGAAGTAAAAGTACCGTATCATACTCACCATTCATAAGCCCCATCAATGTAAACAGGGAGCAGCTTTAATTAGGGTGCTGTAACCAAAGATGATTAACTGGGAACAGTGTATATGTCTGTTTTGTTTGCATGGTGGCTTACTCTCTTACTCTTATTTGTAAAGAAATTAACAAGGAATGGCAGCAAAAGAACAAAAGGTGTGTGTTTTGCTTGTAGGGGACGGGGTAGGATTTAAGGGAGTCGCCCGAGGAAGGAAGAGTGAAAGACAGATAAGGGTGTAGCAGCGCTCAGACGGCTACACACACACCACACAATATCCTGACCTTGTCGCAAACTCATGAGCGCAAACTGCACAGCTGATTTCTTTACTCACACAGCCCAGTAACCCGGCCTCTCTGGAGACACAAACACCCCCACCCCCACCCCCAGCAACAACACATATCAAAAGATTTCACTGTTAATCAGAGACAAGAGGATGAAAACCGATTCTAACATGGCATCCTGGAAAAAAACACTGGCCTTAATAAGCAATAACAGAATTTTTTTTTTTTTAGGGTACACAAATACAGATTGCTAGTCACACACTGTGGCAGTTCCACAACCATTCCCATATTTATTAAGAAAATAAGAAATTCTGAAATTCTGAATTATTTTGCAGTTACTTTGATTTTATTACCTAAATAGATGATTTCCCACATTTTAGCTTAACAAATTCATTTACGCCTCATTCTATACGTATTAATTACATTAAAATAATTGTGATTAGAAGTAAATGAGATTAGCTCTATTTCAGTGATGATTTTGTCTGAGATTTAACTCCCAGCAACAAAGTATACATTTAAGTTGTTGAGAAGTGAATCTCATGGTGATACTAGAGGAATAGTCTGGGGATCATCAAAGTCAGTCAAGCCTGACTGTATCTCTTCTATTGATTAGAAAATGTTCTTTTCTCACCCTCTTACTTTCTTCACTTCATACACACAAAACACACTCACACAGTTACACACATATTCTCATGGACTTCCAGCTTCTTTAAGATCTTTATATGGGCTGTTTCCAGGTCAATCAGCAGAGACAGAACTAGACCTTTTCTTGTCCGCCAGTTGTGCTTGTCTTATTACATCATTCACTGTCTGTAACACACAGCCATCTCAAATTTACATCATCTAACCCCATTTGGTAACTCTCGGGTTTCCACATACACAATTAAACACAATAAAAAAATTGTATTAAACGCATAAGAGATTACAACTAATACAAAAGTAAATAATGGAGTCTTCTTGATTCATGTTATTATGAATAATAAACTACTAACTAATAAACTATCTCTCTTTTAAAAAAATATATTTCCAAATGTAGGATAATACAAATCGTATTTCACACTGTGTAAAACTACTGTGATAAACAATGGATTCAATAAAAAACAAAAACAAATACTAATAAAATGTTTTAGTTTTTTCATTCTTGAGCTTGTTGTCATCGGTTTAAATCTTTTAAACACCTACATAACACAAAGAGGAAAGTTTCTTTCCATAACAATATATAGCAGCAGCATTTTGTTATCAAACTTGTCCGACGGAGCTGTAACTTCACAGCTTTTAGCACAACCACTGCTGAATCTAATGTCGTTTCAGCCACTTCAGCTAAAAGTTGACAACGCCAGCAAAAAAACGGAGGGAGGGAGGTGGAGGGGATGAGGTTAAGAGGTTGAGTGTGAGAAAAGGAGGGGAGGAGAGGGAAAAAAGGATTAAAGCATCAGAAGGCGTAGTGTTCCTCTGAAAGATGACAGGCTGATGGCTGCTCCCACAGGACAGACTGGAGGAGTAATCCCACCAAATGGAAGAGTTTAACAGTTACCACCCACTGAGACAGATGTAGAGACAAGACACACATCACACACACACACACAAACATTCACATGTAGGTACATACAAAATATTAAATATTAAAATGTGATCAATTACAAAAGACATGTGTGCATGCCTGACGTCACATATTGTGCACACAAATTGTGTTAGTGAACTATGAAAAAGTATTACTACAGGTGAAAATACCAACAAGGGAATGCAGAATACATGAGCTAATCATTTTGTGCTGTAAAATATGTAATTTCAGTGAAGTCCTTGAACATAAATAAACATGTCCGTTTACTAGACGGAAATACAAAAAAAAAACTATAATGTACACAAACACACACACAGCATGGTAAAATCCAGACTGCAGAAGTGGAAGATGTTGTGCAGTAGGGTGTTAGGTGTCCTCACCTGACACACTGCCGCTTTCTGTGTACATCAGCAAAACCAAGGACCATAGTGCCCTGCTATAAAAAAAAAAACATTAAAAAAATATATATAGATATATACTGTATATACAGTATGTATGTAGTACAGTATATATACTGGACTGGTGTGACCCTGCTAACACATCAGTGCTTTGATGGGTTTATGCTGTTTATGCTGGCAAGCTCAAATAATTAGAATCACAAACAGCCAGAACGAGGCATACAACAGGAGGCAGAGAAGGATGGGATTTGAATGAGGCTGTGAGATTCTGCCAAGCTAGTGAAGGAACCCCAGGAAAACCCACACTTCATCTGGCCATTTGATATAGACACACCAGAAATAGTAAAACCCTATTTCATATTGAAGACGTTATCATTTTGTCATCCTCACATCATCAGATAGTGTAAGACATCAGAAAATGTCTTACAATATCTTCCTAATTACTGAAAAGTACCCAGATCGCAAATGTGTTCTCACATAGGATTACTCATCTTGGAATAAAACACTTATTTTACAATCATTGTGTAAATCTTCATTTATTAATACTCTCTTATATTAATTAATTTGTTGATTGTTTTGTTGATGATATGTTTAATGTATTAATTTATTGTTTTATTATGTTCTGCCCCCATTATTATTGACCTATTGACCTTGGTATTTGAGAGATAAATGATCAGTGTGTTTGCATTCGTCGTATTAGCTTTCTCTGTAATTACTATGGCATTTGAACAGTCTATCCTGTATTGAATTAATGGATTAGTGAATTGATTTTTTAAAGGCTGAACACTCATATGTCTCAATTATGCACCATCATAAATAGAGTGGATCCACACACACACACAGACACACACACACACACACACACACACACACACACACACACACACACACACACACACACAAACAAACACGTATCCATAGCACTGGGTCAATGAGAAGAATCGCTACATGACCCTGAGGGAGGTGAGGTGTTTGTTTCTCTTCAGACAATGGTATTGGTTTTCTGAATGAGTGACAAACTGCCCTTCTGACGACCTCTCCTCTTATTCTTGTTTTCAGCTGATTAATTGAGCAAAGATTTGAACCACAACTGAAGCATGCAACTGGCTTCAGGGTCACAGTTAACAAGCAGCTACTGATCCTGGTAAAAGGCATCAATTAACCAATGTGGTAGAAGGTTCTCTCTCTATCCACAGGTTTAAGTTGAGCATTTACCCTAATGTTATTCTTACCCTAACCTAATATATCAATCTTAGCCCAAGACCTGCCAATAAAATAGTTCTCAAATGTCCTGACTGAAAACTGAAAACAGTATTGGACAACAAATGCAATGATAGTGATTACAAATCAGAAAACGATGTGATTCCATAAACAAGAGTTAGACCAAAGATGCTGTAAATTTAATGATTCAACAGAAACTGGATCCACAAAAGTGTAGAGTAGCTGTCAAATTGCTTACACTGGGCTTCATGCCAGGAAGCAAAAAATACCAACAGTCAGTAAACTGTAAGTGCTAAAGAAGTGTGCCAGTAAGGGTTACTACTAGCAACAAACTCAAACAAACTGTTGGTGGCAGAATAATCACTCTCACTTTGACCTACTCTCTGTAATTGCAGGTGTTGGTGTTACAGCTCCTCCAGCAACACTACTCTAATTAAAACAGGTTAAATGCTGTCCAGGACTAACAAGACAGAGGGCACCACAAGTAATTAATATGATGATAACTTCAAGAACCAGCAAGAGCACATTTTCACCTAAACACACACACACACACACACACACACACACACACACAACCAACTGAGAATAATGGTCACCAACATCTCTCTGTGGAAGAACAAAGAGTTGGCTTGGGAGGAAACATAAATACAGTGTCTATTATGTGTTCAGTTAGCTTACCTATTAATTATTATAATTATACAATTAAAGTATTGTCTACATTTAAACTATCTGATGTAAGAAAAACATATATCCATGCAAGTGTTTGTTGTGTTGTAGCCAAAGTGGGGTGCCTTTGGCTAATACAAGCCTACACTGCATTATTCCTTTTTGGATAACGCTTGGCACACAGGAGATGTCAAGCACCATTGCTCAGACGCACATATGCCTTATTGGCAACCATCAGTACATAGATGATCAAGCTGAACCTAGGGATTGGTCGATTAATTAATTAGTAGATTAACAGAAAGATAATTGTATGAGTCAGGGAAGGTTTCCATAATTGTAAATGAAAATACTTTTGTGTGTTGAACTGCTGCAAAATAACAATTTGAATATCAACTCATGTTCTGGGACATTGTGTCACTGCCATTTTTAACAATTTTCTGAAACTTTATAAGCCAAACAATTAACTGAGAAAAGAGTCTGCAGATGCAGCCCTCTTCCTCTTTTTACAGTTCAGATTACTTTTCAAAATCTTTTCACAAGTAGATGAATAATTAAGTAAAACGTGGGGTGAAGTGTATAATATTAGGCTGGGTAAATCAAAAGAATGCAAAATATGCGCATATTAGCACAGTAATTTCCTCCTTCATCTCAGAGAGTGAGGAGGTCAGAGCCCAGACTCTCTCCATCATCTGTAATGGACAGAAATGAAAATGAAAGAAGAACAAAAGGAGAAGAAAAAATCTGAAGAGTGGAATACATAGTGAAAGAGAGGACAGTCTGTGAGAGAAGATTCCTGCTAGTGTGTCCATAGACAAAATTGTGTTATGTATATTCTGAGTAAGATTAATAAAAGCGTTGTGACCCTCTCTCCCTGTTTCATTCCCTCCTTCACCCTGTTTTTCTATCCCCACCCCGTCTTTTCTACCTCCGTGATACAAGAGGGTGTGTAGTGGTTATCATTCAAGTGGGAATTGCAGAACACTTCACACCTGACCTTAACATTTCACACATACATATAGAGTCTTAAATTGAAAACTCACAGACATATACACACATGGATAAAAGTGCACTGGATCAGCAGCTCTCAAAAAAGAAAATAATCACAATAGCATTTCAACCGTATGGAGTGCCTATACAGAGACAAATATGTATGTGCAAACATAGTTGCTGTAGCTTAGTAAAGACTGATCTATCCTTCTGGTTCAATGATCAGACCCCACCCTGAACAGAATGTACAATATCTGGGACACACCCTTTCCTTACTCATTGTCCTTCCTACTGCTGACAACATTTGCACAACTGGCTTCTACTTTTTTATATTCTTCACTACTTCCTCTTTCTGTAACTACATAAATATTTGCTTTGATATCATTTGGATGGAGAATGAATTTACATAACGGAATCTAAAGTCTATCTGCAGAAGGACATATGCATGAACGGACTCTGGGGAACAAAGAGGTGGGTGAGAGAATAGAGGGGGAAATTCAAAACAGATCATTTTTGATCTGATCATACATATAAAAATTTGTAATTGCAAATTACATATAATAAATACGTAATATGTAGATGAACACCAGCATTTTATTCCCTCATAATTATGGACACTTTCATACAAATGTCTTAAATACTACTGAATATATTTTGAATATTGGGCTTTTAAATGTTATATAGGGTTGCAATCTGACAAATATTTTCACTATCCATTAATCTGTAGATTATTCAGCGTCATGTCTTTTGGCATGACAATGTTGTCCACCACTTTAGTCCAAATTGAAATATCTCAACAAAAATTGTATGGATTGCCATGAACTTTTGTTACAGACATCCATTGTCCCCAGAAGATAAATTCTACTGACTGTGGTGATCTGCTAACTTTTCCTCTAGTGCCACTGGCAAGTAAAGGTTTTCCCATGCATACATCTACTATATCAACTGGCACCAAATTTTGCAGAGACATTCATGGTTCCTGAGGATGAATGCCTAAGGATTTTATTGATTTTATTGGACTTGACTTTTTGTCTAGTGCCACCATCAGAAATGTTTTCAATTTGTCCAATACATGCAGAACTAATGGCATTCCCATCTGCCTCAGCTGTACTTTGTGTTTAGTGCCCTTACAGAGCTGACAGCAGGGCAATAGACTCTTAGTCTTAGTCTTGTAATTAATTGATTTTCTCAAACCCCAAGTTGACAAATTGTTTGTCAGACCAACTGTCCAAACCCCCAAAATATTTAATTTGCAATTATATATTGTTTATAACATTAAACAGAAACAAGAAAGAAATCATCCCATTTAAGGAGCTAAAAATATGTTGATAAATTAAGATCAATTGGTAATCAAAACTATTTGCCTTTTTTTTTGGCGATTGACTAATCACCTAATCGACTAATTGTTGCAAGCACTAGTTTTCTTTATGACATACTGCGTGTCAAATCAAAAACGCTACAGTAAATGTATGCAGAAGTAAACTACCATTTACAAATCATATAACAACCATAATATTTAGTAAAATCTGTGTACAAATGGTCATAAAAATACATAAACTGGTAGATATGCAAAGTACATAAACTGTAAAACAATTTGGGATACTATGCTGTCACTGTTTGTGATCAAGTGATATTCCTGCCATTGACCACACAGGAGTTTGACACAGAGGCATCCCTGGAATGTCACACAAGGTCAGCATCTGGCAAGCTACTCAGTTGCCAAATAATGTCTCCATACCCTTCTTCTTGCAGCAATCTACTAAAACTCATTCAAAATCCTACAGCCCTTCATCCTAGAAAGAATAATAAGCACCATCTTGAGTAAAAGTGAGAGTTATGGATGTGCAGGGTAAGGAGGTCACGGAGTTCGAAGGTCAGACGCCTAGACGGCTGTTTGACCATGGATAAGAGGGAGGTGGTAATGTGTTAAATACGCCTTTGAATCCCTATGGAGTCATCTCTACACAGCCTGCACACAGTGTTGGCCAATCCCACAGCATGCTTAGGCTACTTGACTATTTCCAGAATCTAAACACTGGGACATTTGTCCTTTCTGACTCAAACTATGCCTCTAATAAGAGATGGAGAATATGGGGCAGCCTCTAGCTCACCCAGTAAGAGTGAGCACTCCTTGTAGAATGAGTCCTTGGCAGTGGCCCGGGTTTGAGTCCGACCTGAGTCCGACATGAGTCCCTTTGCTGCGTGTCACTCTCCCCCATCTCTCTCCCACCTTTCCTGTCTATCCACTGTAACTATCTAATAAAGGGAAAAAATGCCCCAAAAAATAATCTATAAAATATATATATCAATATATATCAACAGCAACAGGGTGTTCAGGGGGTCCACTCTCATGATCACATGACACACAGCTCAGGGGTCAGAGGTTAGGTCATGGGGGCCATGTAATTAGCCTGTCTACCAACCAACCATGTCTCATAGAACAGGCACCATTTATGGCATCTCACCCCTGACCTATGGCTCCTAGTCTCTAAAATATCCCCACAATGTCAGTGGTGGACTCTCACCCCAGAAAATAGAGGAGGGTCACAGGGGGGTGAGCACCAATACCTCAATAGGATCATTCAGGCTAGAATGCAACTGTCTCGGAGTAACAATTGTACCCTAAATCACACAAACCCGTGCAAATATAATTACATAATAATTACAGCTAAAACCATTGCTCTGATAATCGAGTAGTCACTCAACAGAAATTTAATCAGCAACAATTTTGATGATCAACTATTTGTTTCAAAGGATACTCCAGTAATTTATTGTACAGGTACTGTACAGGTATACTTTCATGAAGTTGATCATATTTTAAGGATTAAAAAGCTGCTTTAAATGTGTTCAGTGGAGGCCAAGATATCCTAACTTTAGCCCCTATGGGTCAAACTAAAAAAAACACTGACTCCACAATGCATTTCCCATAATGCATCATGATAGTATTTTTCATCAGTCCCTAACAGGTAAAACTCCACATCTCTAGTTGGTTTAAAGCTTTCTGAATAAAATGTGTAGTCTCAAGTTGAGATGACCCCAATGTCATCATCAGTTATTTTTCTCAAACTTTGGGGTGCTCCCTCCTGAACCACAGAAGACATTATGCAACAGGGTCAAACGTCAGAGTTTAGCCTATGAAAAGGCTATTTTAGGTTTTGGGAATTACAAGGGGAATTTTTCACAATTCCCTACATTTGTAGTCAAACGGCTAACTGAATAATTGAGAAAATAATCTGCAGATTAATCAATAATTCAAATATTCGTTAGTTTCAGCCCTAACGACAATCAACTTTGCAATGGTTGCAATTTAATTCCAAACTTGAACTGACAGCCATATTGGGTCAATCACATGTAAGAAAGCCACACAACTGAATGAGCTTTTTTATTTTCCAAATGAGTGATATCCAGTAAAGTTGAGAATTATTACACTACAGATAAATTAACATTACATATGTTGTAATACATATAGCATGCAGTTGTTAAACAAGTAAAGGCCTGTCAAGAGTGTTCAGCTAGAGTGTTGGGCCATACTGTTACAGCCCTGGGGGGAGGGGGACGATAGGAAGAAATGTGACCACACTGGTTCTTGTCAGCGGTGCTTCTGAGTGCAAAGCTGGATGCGTATGGGAAGAAAAAAAGAACACAAACCTGAACATGTCCAAGTACAACTACTAACAGAGGCACATAGACACAGAAAAACCCACAAGTGCTTCTCTCTTCTTACGTAACTTGGTTGAAAAGCAGAACCTTTACCTTGAGGGACAGCCCTACCACCTCCAAGTATTATTGTGATGGCTATCAGTTAATATCAGTACATTTTCCCCTTTCTTTTAATATGATGTAGACACATGCACACGTGCACTCACTAAGACGTGCAAGCAGCCAAAGGACTGGGCCCTGTAAGACTGGTTCACTGCTGCTCTTGGGAGGAACACGCACAACTATAGTGTTGTGTTAAACCCTGAAACTATGGCTATTAAAGGATGAATACATCTTAAGCATTACCTTTTACCTGAAAGCTTGTTGTTGTGATGCAGTGACAGTTACTCTCCAAGCCTTGCATAAGTATGGCTTGTCTGTTTTATGGTGACTCATTCTAGGATTTGACTGAATTTGAAGGCATGCTGTGAAGTTGAAGATTGGTGCTGTCGTTTATATATGCAAATGCTTTTGTCAACATTTAAAAAGTGCTGTGTGAAACACCATTTAAATATGAGGCCATAACATCAGAATTAGTGCTAACACCTTGAAAACAAAGTCCATCGTAAGCCTTATATCCGAGAAAGAAAATAAGGACATGTTGATTATTCATAAAAGTCCAATATTATAATGACATATGACCTCTCACATAATCATCTGTCAACAGGTAGCTAGATATTAGTCATTGTCTTTCTCATTCTATTCTATTTTTTTCTACTTTTATACTAAGCTTTGTTGGACTCCCTCACTGTCAGCGGCATTGGTAAGTCTCTATTATTCATCACCTCCACTCCCAGGCTATTTATACCAGCTTTTACAGTCCGTCTGTCTTTCCGCTCTGCTGGCTGCATCTGTCTACACTAATATGTGCAGTTTGGGGCTGCCTGTTAGTTCTTCTTGGCCTGAAACAGCATCACTAGTGACAGCACAGTGGAAAGATATGCATACACTGACTTCCATGCATAAAGGCTAATACATTTTTCTACATCAAAAAAAAGAAAGGCTGGGGTGCCTGGATAGCTCACCTGGTAGAGCGTGCGCCCCACGTACAGAGGCTCAGTCCTCGCTGCAGTGGTCGCATGTTCAGTTCTGACCTGTGACCCATTTCTGCATGGCATTCTCCCTCCCCCCACCCTTTCGAGTCTAAGCTGTCATGTCAAATAAAAGCCTAAAAATGCCACGCAAAAAATCTAAAAAGAAAGGCTACACTCTTCGCTGAAAAAACTATGCCAACATTTGGTTGCCACCACTAATGTAGCTCAGTGTCAATTATTTCAGAAAGATCTAACACTTAATCACTGCTCTCTTGCTAAATCAAATCAGCTGTTGGAGCTGTCAGTTCAGGCAAAGCGTGCAAACCCGCCACCTCCTCTTCCACCTCCAGTCATCGTCACCCAAAGGCACCCTGGGTCTTCCTCCTGCTGGACGCTCCGTCGACTCCTTCGGTCTGGTCTTCGGGCTCCTTTACTGCCACCACCAGTCACAAAACAAGTCTCTCCTGATTGAAATGACCCTGATGAAAACCATTGTTTACTGAAGAACTGCAGATGTTAATTTTAGAACTAAAATAACAAGGGTTCCCTAATTATTACTTAGCACTGCCTCCAATTCTGCTGCCTGAATGCCTTCAAAGCTGACTTTTTTTTTTTTAAGTAAACAGCAGAAAAAGATACACACCCCATAAGGCCAATAGCATTTCCACACATCTTGCTACATATATGATTATTCCACTGCACATTTTCAGAGCTAAGCATTTCATGTATGAATTTAAACTATTCACATTCTGCGGTTTGCATCTGGATTGCTCCCTGAGGTAGTGATTCCATTGATGGCCCTCCAATATCTCATTTCCCCAGGGAGAAAAGCAGAGTGCCAAGACACTTCACATGGGACCATCTACCATTTCCATGAAAATAAGGCTTTAAGTGCCAACTGGTAGAATGGATGTGTATACTGTACGAGTGAGTGTGTGTGTGTGTGTTGGCCAGTGCAGGACACAGCTGTTCAGTTTAATATCATGGATGAAGACCAAGATTCCAATTTCAACTCAAAATCACAAGATCACAAACTGAATTTATATTTTAGCAGGGTGGCTCCCGTCATGAAATGTAATGTTTTATGTAGGCCTATAATGCAACAGTAATTAATAATTTAATGGAAATGTGGCGAATAAGGCCTGTGTGTGCTGCGATGATGAAAAATAAAATCATAACAGCATTAACATTTCAGCCACTGGTATGCATGGCTACATCCCTACAACGTAAAAATATGCAAAATCCTCAAGATATGTTTTTTTGTTTTTTTAAGATGAGGTGGACAAAATGTGATGCGATCCATCTGTGAGGACCTGAGCCTACCTGTTACAACTTGAGTTATGAAGAGTAGCAATGCCCTCTAGAGGATGATGCATCTTACATACACAGTCCAGTTAAAAGCTGTTCAAAGCTTTACTGGCTGTCGACGACGTCAGAGCCAGGAAAACCCCGGGTGATATCAGGACAGAAGGGTGACGAGCTAGGTATATGTAAATCATACCTGAAAAGGGTATTCCTCTGGTTTGGCGGATGCCAGAGCACCGCCTCTGGCGAATTAGGCTCTACATGTCCAGAGACCGCCGCAGTGTGTGAATGCAGCCAAATCCGTGACACGACCGATTCTGATGGTCCGTTGGGCCCCTTACCTAAAAGTTCCTATCAGGTACAGGTGCGGGCTTCTATATGTTAACTAGGTTGTGGTCACTTGGTGATAAAAGCTTTATTTAGAAAAATGTACAATTGTATGGTGTTAGAACTAGGTTTTGACACAGCAGGCATTCACAAGACAATATTAAGTTATGTCGGACAAATTAAATATTGTACTGGAGCAAATTCAAAGTAAGAAATCAAATTACCAAAAGAAAATGATGCACAGTAAATCAGGGCCTTTTGGAGCCACTAGTGGGAGTTGTCCACTTGGTAATCCAAAATCAGTTTTAAAGTTGACCTATATGTAAATACTATACAGTCACAATTTTGAAACCATTATCCAAATTCTAATACATCCATAAGAACGTATGCAGTTGCAGTTATAGTGGCACAAACCAAATAAACCCACAAGTGTAACACCAACAATGCACCATGGGTCAGTAAGCCATGCCATTAAGGAAGTTTGGCAGGGCCCTGGGATTTGCACACCTAAAATGGTATGAAACTATTAATGTATTAGTTAAACCTGTGTTTAACAAGCCAAAATGTCAACTGAAAGAAAATTGTATTTAAGCTCAAACACTACTTTGTCTATTTCTGTATTCCTAATTTTTGTTTGGACTGTCAACACACTTCAAACTGGCAAAATCACACAGGATTACGAAGAACTGACAACTTTGTAAATTGTACACATCCATTTATTACTTGTGTTACCAATTCTTTGGGACCAAAACTAATCAGCAGTCATATAAACCCATACAATTGTCATGAGGAACGGACAAGGTAAAGCCTGGCTCATCTACTCTCTAGACTTATCAATAAAAGCCATAAGTACTGCAAAGGACACACTGTCACATTAGGTAGCTTGGTCTTATTAAGTGCTGTGGGGAAAAGTTGTTGTTTCCAGTGCTGAATGATCTGGCAGCGTTTACTGGGCGATGCCAATGACACCACATGCCAGACGTGCACCAGCATTGCCCGTCTTTTTGCTTTCCTCATTGCCCCCTTTTCCCAGGTCATCTGCCTTCTCATGGATCTAAACACAGAACCGAAAGTTAGAAAAAAGGTTTTCTTCTGTAAGTTTATAGTCTAGATACTCAATTCCAGGTGCAATAACTCCCTTTCTCTTACCACCATGGTTCTGCCAATGATTGAGTATGGGCCATTGAGGGTGATTATCTTGTCTGTGATGTCTATCTTGGCAACATTATCTCCTCCTGCAGTCACATTGCCCAAGTCTCCAACATGCCTATGTAAAAAAAAAAAAAAAAGATATGACTTGCATTCAAACCATCACCAATGTTTGTGCATGCTACAAACTAACCCTGTGGTCGGCATTCTGTGTGTATTTATCCATTTTCAAGTCATAGTTATGCTAGTGGGGAATTTTGTATGTTCACTTAATAAATCAGCATCAGTCATAAAAATGTATTTTAAGCACAAACTATTCAAGTTTAATGTTTTAAACATCAGCTGATGAATTTTATATTTTGCCCTTTGCTGCATGTTGTACCTCTTTCTCTCTCTGCATGATTCCTGTCTCTATGAGGTACAGCTGCTATCTCATATTAAAAAAAAAAGGCATAAAGATGTGGTTTAAAGCTACATACAATACTCTTCCCTCAGACAGACTCACCTCTCTTCATCCTTAGGACCACCATGAGTCTTGTTGTGGGGATTGAAGTGAGGGCCTGCACTGATGCACCCTGGTAAAAACCAAGAGAAGGAAAAAAATAAATAAACATTAACTTTATTATGAAAACATTTAGATTCAGTTTGTGAGTGTAGGTATGCTAAAAGTCCTGCCGTTTCAGAAACCTGATAGATTACCACGTAACTACTGCCAAATACTCACCATTTGTATTGTCCCCAAAAGCATGGACATGGAACCCATGCTCACCAGGAGTAAGGCCTTTGATTTCTCCGGTCAGCTTTACAGGGGCTGAATCATCCTAAACAGATCAGGATAACATGATTTATCAGGAGAAACAAAAGACACAAAAGAGCTGTCAAAGCCAGGTGGCTAGAAGGACTTGAAGGAAAAGTGAACAAAAAAAGAGTTATGTTTATGTCATTTGCATTCACCAGACAGGCAGTCTTCTTTATTTTGAACTATTTGAAGAAGAAAAAAAATTTAAATTCTTTTTTCAGTCTTAAATTCTACCAGATGCTTAAACTTTAAAAAAGGAGTGGTTCCAAATTTGACATATTTTTGTAGTGTGTTTAATGAGCACAAACTCTAAAAGGTGGTTTTGTAGGTGTTGCCCCATACTTCTACACAGTTATTTAAAATTCTGAACTATACAGAATATAAAGTGCTCTCTAAAAACGTCCCTTGTCCATGGCTCCAATACTGCTAATACGTGCTAATTTTGCTCTCACAAGTTTATATGGGGGTTTCTAGCAGATTTAGTGAAATTACAACCAGAAATTTATTTTCATACACTCGTTCCATCCAACTGTGGAGGAAGGTTTGGCGATGCGGGACTTCTCCAATGATAAAAAATAGCAAATCTAAAAAAGGTTCCTTTTAGCAACAAGCTGGCTCACTAAGTAGCTACTGTCCTTGAGGATCTGGGTTACAGTTATTGTATTAGCAACACAACCCTGCTTAAACCATCTAACCTCAACGGCATACGGGAGTCCAGACCCTTATCAACAAGGCCAGATATTCCAGGTAACGTTCAACGGCAACAGGAACGAGGGCGGGCAGTGACTCAGCCAAGGCGATCACTGACAATGCAGCTTTTGCCTTTATAAAAATAGTTTTAACTAAACAAGCTACGAGCAGAAGTTCTCCCTGAAGCGTTCAACTAACGTTAGCTAGTTAACCAAATAAGACTGGCACTGCAACAGGCGTATTCAATTCACGCGCTGTTGATGATTAACAAAACACAGACCTTAAACGTTCAAAGGTTATGACAATACATGTATTTACATATTTCCTAGATAAAAATAATTCACAAGAGCAGACTACTTTGAATAAAAATGTTATATTTAATAATTTGCATTGAATAAGCGTGCAGTCAGGTAACCTATGCAAACCCGGTAGAGGTTTGCTAAAGCTGTCCAAGTCCGACACCTCGTTATTGAAATGTAACATGTAGCTAGCTAGCAAGCTAGCTGGGTCTCCTGCAAACGAATGACCGCAGGCTTGTAAATGGAGAGCTTTGCTTGCTTGCTAGCTAGCTAGGTAACGTTAGCTAGTTTAGTTAAAATTAGTAACCAGATAATTCTTCCTCTGAAGACAACGTAGCACACCTTACCTCCTGCTCAAAATAAACGGTCCCGCTGGTCTCTCCAGCTCCTTTCAACACACAGACAGCTTTTACAACCATCTTCGCAGTATTCCAAGCACACCCGAGTTTTTTAGCGCTTATCTTGCTAAGCCAGCCAACTGTATACAAGTGCCTGATGGGCGGGTTTATAATACAGACAGCCAATCAGAGTAAAATATTACCAAAAAAGACACATTTTCATTGGTCACTATGACTATGACGATAGCAATCAGCCTAACGTCATATTGTTTTCATAATTATAAAAAATAATATTACAAAATGTATTGCTGCCATCTTAATTGATATCAGTTCTTTCAATCAATGGCCAAATATTTGCATCATATTTACTATACCGTTGGACTATAATGCTGATATTTATGCCACATGCTAAATAAAGAGGTGGAAAACTGAAATTCCTTCAAGATGTTAGAGGTTCCTGCACAACCAATGATTTATTTATTATTCTTCCTGGTTCCATATAAAGTAACTAACAATGCAATTAAGAGGTAAACTTGCATTGTCTCCGTCACAAAGAGCATCACTTAACAAGATGTTGGTCTGTACAACAATGGTACAAAGTAGATTTGAAGCCATTATTTCCAGAAAGAACATTTATTGGTAAGAAATGTGTAGGCTGCAATAGTCTCACATTGCCAGACGTATCTTCACAGCACTGAAGATGCTGCAAAGTCTCTTGTCACATGAGCTTTTTGCTGTTGAGACCTAGACTTAACAATTAATGATATATCTTACCTGTTTTAAGGGTCAACTTGTAATCTTAAGTTGAAATACTCCAACATCACTGTACATATCAGGCCTATGACATTTAAACAGATAATTATGTGTGCCAAGGTTGAGCATGGGTTAAGCACAGAATATAATTTGAACAAGCACATTTATTTGGTACAAAAATAGTTTATTAAAAACAATTTCCTCTGGCTGAAATATTGAAGATTTTATGTCCATGTCTTTTGTGTTTTTAACAAACCATAGAAACATCTGTCAACTTTCAAACCATTAGGAGTTAAAAAAAAAAGAAGCCGTTAAAGCAAGAGGCCTGTGTTGTTCTTTCCAAGTCAATTTGCTTCTCTCAGATAAACAAGTCACAGATCATGAACAATCAACAATACACCTTTGAATCATCAGTGATACAAGCCTATTTACAGCAGTGTGTCCCAAGCAATACTCACTTAAGTTTTGCACGCGTGGCCCTGTTAAAATTATTCAAGAACAAGAGTTGGGCTTGCAGAATCTGAGGTTCAAATGTCAACTTAATCAATATGAAATACAGTATGTCTGCAGGGAAACAGACACTACATTTTAATGATATGTTCATCAAAATCAAAACAAAATCCAGTAACAGGGTTTAATTTTGTATTTTCATGTGGACACAACCAAATTATATCCGAGTTTTTACATGAGACACATGAAAAAGTGCTTTTGTCTGATCCAAGAGATTGCCCCCTTTCTTCCATACACATGGGAAAAAGAAAAGTCCACCTAAACATAAACCTTATCAAATCTGCCTTGTGTGTATACACAATGCTCAAAATTCCTTTCCAAAATTTGTGGAATGCAATACAATTAAAATAAGCTTGTTTTGGATCTACAAAAGGTTTTACTTTATTCCTTAACGGAATAATAATTACATACACATTTAGGCAAGGGTGTTAAATTTAGACAGCAGAAAAAAATGACAAAGTAGTTATTACTATACTAGAATTTCCAATGGAATTTTACTTTCACTTTGATGTAAATGTCAGTTTAAAAAAAAAATCAAAATTGACATAAGGATAAAATCTTGCACCAAACAAATCTGCAACCTCATGTTTTTATTTGTTCTGGCATTTGCTATTTGGTCTGGCAATTTCAGGCTCATTAAAATCCACTTAACCAGAGAAAAATGTCTTTGTTTCTTTTCAGCAGTTTTGAACAGGTTATCTGTGTGCAAGTCAATTTCATTGCAAATGAATGTACTTATCCTTAATTTCCCATACCAATATCTCTCGGTCTGGATCAAACTTCTGAAACAAAGTCCACTTATATAACATTACATTTCTTTACTTCCAAAATATTCTTGGGGACATGTACCACGATACACCTGGACGTACTTTTTCTTTCGTTCGTAATTTTTCTGCATATTATGTTGAAATGTCTTATCTGAAATGCCTCATGGCCCATCTGTCTGTTTGTATTGTGCCACCGTTACAGGTTAAGTCCTTGGTTTTGAACACCTAATTGTTTGCCCAATATTTTTTATAACCAAACAAAATGATTATATGTACACATAAAACACTTGTGTTGTGGAAGCAATATTAATCCCCTAAATAACAATGAATGACAGGAGCGTTACATTTTTTTCACAAGGAATTGGGTGTAATTCCTGTTCAATAAAATATGACTTCTATGTTTGATTCAGACCTTGTCAGAATAAGCTCAGCTTCTAATCAGTCCTAAGTTCTTAGAAGTCCCAGTACTAGTAGACTACATAGACATTTATAAAATCATGTATTGAAAGTGGACATTTAAGGACATTGGGTATTGGCTAGTAAATGTGCACCAAGTGCCTGGTAGAATGAAGACATTACTCATATTTATTATGCCTGAAATAAAGTGTGGTTCAAAGGGTCAAATGTGGGCAAATGACCAAAAGGAGAGCTCAACATTTTGTGTGAGCAAAGTACCAATCCTAATTGTCAGTGTAATTTACCCCAACATGTTGTCCACAATTTGTACTTTATCTTCTCCATTCAAACCCCTACAAGAAACATGATTGGATTTTAAGGCCCCCATAGTCCTTTCAAAGCTGTGCCTTACTGGCTGTGATCATGCAATAATGAGCCGACATGAAACACAAGATGAGATGAAAACAAAGAAGAAAAGAAATGGTGCCTATATTATCATATAGTTGTTTGAAAAGATATTCAGTGTTTTGACATGACATTTTGGCAGATTAAAAAAAGTTTTAAAATGAACATATTCACTTTCTTGAGGAGTGCCTGCTATCACAGAGATAAGGCAGTGAAGTAAAAAGCTATTGTGTCATAGAAGTAATTTGTTTACTCCGCCTGCAAACCAACTTGAGTAAAAACATAAAAGCTAAGCTCAAATTAACCTAAAATAGACAGAGCTAAGTTAACATGCAAGCACTCCTTTCATTCTTACAACTTACAGGAAAAACAGTTCACAGCCAATATTTAACAACAGCAAATTGGGCCAAATGGATTTGCACGTGGTAATGTGTTTGGAGAAACAGATCCAAAGTCAAATTTGACCATAAGTCATAAAATCTGAAAACAACCATTTTACATACAGTATGTTTAACAACACGTGTGGGAGATGTTTAGTTTTCAAGACATGTTACTGCCCAGAAATTGACAAACTGTGACGAGCCTGCATTCATATGCCATGAGTTGAGACTGACTAACATAGTGAAAAATGCCTTTCTTTATCTTTCAGTGGTTCACAGCAGCCTGTGGCTGATGAGCAGTGAGCCAGTCTATGATGCTGCTTCCTCTTTTGTTTCTGTGGGCTCACTTTGAGCTGAAGGTGAGGGCTCAGAGGTCATCGGTTCTTCTGCAGCAGTTTTTACCTCTGGGGACGGAGCTAAAAGTTCAGACTCTGCCTTCTTTTCAGAAGCTTCCACACTTGGCTCTTTACTGGTTTCCACAGTAACCACAGGAGGTTGCTCTGTGCTGTTAGATGTCTGAAATCTGTCCATGTTTTCCAGTTCGGCCAATCGATCATCCCTGTCCCAACGCGTGGTCCTCTCTCGCCGTTCTGACCGCCTTGGCTTGTCCCCGCCTTCTTTTCCTTCAGCTCCTCTCCCTCTTTCTCGATTCCCACCTTCTACCCGTCCTCTTTCTCCTCGCTCCCTCTCCCCATTATCAGCCCTCCCTCTTTCCCTGTCGTTATCCAGGCTGTTTCGCCCTCTCCCTCCAGTCCCGTCTGTCTCGATCGCGGTCTCTATCCCGATCTCTGTCTCTCTCCCATCCTCCTCCCCTGTGATCTCCACCATCTTCTTGCCAGCCTCCAAGCCGGTCCCTTCCATCCATTCTATCACCACCTCCACCCCCACCCCTCCCTCCATCACCAAATGGACGCCTTACACCTCCAAAACCTCGTTCCCTCTCTCTATCCCTCTCTCGATCCCAGTCCCTGTCCCTCTCTGGCTCTCTGTCCCTGAATCCAGGCCTGTCTCCCCTGAATGGTCTGCCATCCATTTCTTCCGGCCCCTCCAAACCACGAGGCCCCCCTGGTCTGATAAAAGGAGGAGGAGGACCTTGAGGAGGAGGGCCATGCCCATGTGGAGGGAAAGGAGCTCTCATATTATGAGGAGGGAGCATCCCAAAGGCTCCTTTAGGTGGAGGGGGGGTCATGGTGCATCATTTGTGGGTGTGGCCCTCTGGGCATCATCGGTGGTAGCATAGGTGGCATGTTGGGGTGAGGGGGTCGTGGCCCGTGGGGTGGAGGGAAACGCTGCATGTGTGGCGGTGGGGGAACCGGAGGACGCTGGAGTGGGATTATACCTGGCCGTGCGCCAAGCAGACCACCAGAAGGGGGTTGGATGTTTCCTGGAGGACCACCTGGGAGAGAACCCGGAGGTCCACCTAGCTGGTTACCTGATGGGGAAACAAATAGAAAATACAGCTTTAATTTTAAATAAATCAACTTTTCTAACTAACCGAAAGCAATACAGCAGAATGAGAAAAAAAAAAAAAGTTCTGAGAGAAAGACAGACTGACCCATAGGCCCCATCTGATTGCTGAAGATGTTGGGACCCTCCAGGACCTCGTCATTTTTCCTGTTGCCCAGACCAGCTGGGTCCAGAGGTGGGTCTTCAACTCCACCTTTGGAGGGAGGTGGGGGACCAAGAGGCATGGTACCTGGGGGAGGAAAACCTGGAAGAAGAGGGTTGAAAAGAATTAGTTAGGGTTCAGCTTTCTGGGCTGGCATGGAAACTGTCAATAGGTGTGGAATTAACAACTGGACGATTCCCCCTGAAAAGGTGCACTGTGTTTTGTTGTAGTGCAAGAGCAAAGACTTAAAACAGCAGTGTGTTGTGCTTGTGTTCTTCTGGTGTATGTATTTTTGCAGTTTCTTATTTAAAAGGAGAGTGAAACTTAGCAACTACACACTTACTACTGAAAAACATCATTTAAGAAAAGCACTGTGAGTAAGCAAAAAACTGAATGAAAGCCAGTGAGAAAGGGTTTGACGGCAGCTGAAGGAGGTGCTACCTGGAGGCATCTGCAATGGGTTGAATCCAGGTCGGATGAAAGGAGGAGGGGGGACACCTGGGGGGGAAGGAAGGCAGAGGCATGCCTATGGGACCACGAAAAACAGGAGGCTGGAGAGAACCCACACCAACGATTGGCTGTTGCATTGGAGGAACCTGAGAACATTTACAAGGATTTACTGTAGTCAAATGAGAAAGTCATTTGTTATCCTTCCCAGTGGCACTCTGGAGAAACACAGGAGCTAAGTAACTTCAACCATCTTATCTAAGCTACCTTGTCTACTATAAAGTAGGTATGGACCAGGTGTCTCACCAGCCTGTCATACGAATATAAACATGGCCTCCAAACTTATTCTTCGGATTGAGTAGCATACGTACATTTAGATAGATCCCCAAAAGAACAGCAGGCACCTACTCTTAATCACATCAATTTTCAGAATGATATTTTACCAATATTTTATTTTATAACAGTATTACACTGTCCTATCTCTAATCCAAAGAGTGTAAGCTGGTAACATCTTTGGGTTTACCTGTGCAGGAGGAGCAGCTGCAGCAGCCACAGGTAATACTTGTGTTTCCTCAGGCTGCTGTGGCTCCGAACGACCGTTGTGGTTGAGTTCCTCCAGGAGGCCAAGAGTCTTTCTCACTCCACTCCACTCTGGAAAAGGACAGACATGAAAGGCCCTAATTTGTTGTGATTTGTGTGACTAATTGGATTTCCCACGTGTGATGCATTTTATTTTTATTTTTTTAATTTGTTTGTATGATTTCCTAATGTGTCTGTGCCTGTGAGGGTTTTTACCTGGTGATAAGGTGTCCACATCCAGTATTCCTCCTTCTTTGAGCTCCTCCAACTGAGCCTCTCTGATTTTAGACCAAGGTATGTAGGTGACACCCAGCTCCACATCCCAGTACTGTTTAAACTCAGGCTTTATGCCCTTGTTCAAAGCCCAAGCAATCTGGCAAGAAATAAACAAAAACAACTCTTGATTCAAGAAGACAATTATGGGTTTTATTTTTGATTTGCTTTACTAAGCAGCCGTCTGTGTTGCTCACTCACCTTGATTGCTTTCTGGTTCACTTTGTGAGATCCTCTACTAAGCTTCTGTAGAGCCCTGAAGGCATCTTGCCTATGTATCATGACAATATAGGCACAGCCGCGTGGAGGGATCATCTTAACAAGAGAGGAGGACAAGCAGACAGGTGAGGAAAAAACAAGGAGAATGTGATTTCCATTTAGTTAGCTGAATCAAATTGATTTTACTATGTTCCTTTCATCAACAAGTACAATATTTGCCAAGATTTGAAAAAAACTATTTTATATATATATATATATATTAACTTGCAAGAAAAACACAAACTATCTCATCATATATTAACTTTACTATGACCAAAAGACACACACACACACCTGTATTTTTCATCTTTGGATGAGAAATACGCAAATGCCATTGTTACAGACACAGGACGTGGTCACAGTTGGATCAATGTTACTGATCTATATTAGTCCACTTACATTGATGGACTCTATCTGCCCAAACTCCTCCAGTAAACAGGCAACGTCTTGCTGTTGAGTTCTCTTATCCAACTGGCCCACCCAGAGAGTTGTACTGCAAACTGAAAAGGAAACGTAAACAAGAACTTAGAAATGCAAAATGATGATGGGAATGATTGCAAAGATTATGAAGGAATATGTTTACAGAATTTACTATCTAACTGGGATGTTTTGGGACTAATTGCTATGGACAAAGTCCACACGGATATACATTGGTAAGAGCAAATTACGTGTAACTATGTATCCAGCTAATTTCAATAGCTCACGTCACTATATTGTGTAAACAGTTAACCTCATTTAATATTTTATGTGGCGTTTTCTTCTGTGTGGTGCAAATGTTCCACCAAAACAAGTTCCTTCCTGAGACTATTTTGCAGAGCCACCGCGGCGTCCAGAATGCAAACAACCCAAAGCTCTCCTATCCTAGAACACATGTGTGTTAAAGCCAGACCTTATTTCACAGCGCTATGGATATAATTCTGGCAATGGAGACTAGCGCACACCTAACAGATAATTTCAGGTCCATATACTTGAATAATGCCCATAAATAGATTATGACTCACTGCTTAGTGTCTCGCTCTTGGGTGGCGGAAGGCCTTTCTGCCGTCGCTCTCTCTCCTTCTCTCTCTCCTTGCGCTCCAGCGAGCGAGAGCGGGGGGAGTGGTGACGCCGGTCTCTGGAGCGCGAGCGCGATCGCCTGTGTCTGGAACGTCGTGTACGAGAATTAGACCTCGACCTCCTCCGCTTTGGAGACCTGGAAAAAAAAAATTATATATATTGCATAATATGCTCACAATAAATAAGCACTGATAACCAGCTTATCTGCATCAAACAAAATAAATGGTAAAGAGTAATTTACAATGCTGCAACAGAAACTCAGTTTGACATTTTTGATGCTTACCTGGAGCCTGAGTGTGATCGTCGACCATGTCTGCCCTCCCTCATAGATGAACGGTCCATATCCATTGACAAATCCTGATATGGTACAAAAAAAAACATGATTATGATTTAACCCACACATTCAAATATTCATATTAATCTGACATCAGATTTTAGTCTTAATGCAAATACAAAAATGTACTTTACCAACTTCATTTATTGGCTTCTAAGATTTGACATATATCCTTTGTACTATTGTTAAGGCTACCTGTTGTTGCTGGGCTGCATTGTGGGGTGGGTATACCCCTGAGAAGCCTGGAGGCCCAGCAGAACCAGGGAGGCCCTGCATAGGAGGCATCATGCCAGGGAAGCTCTGTCCTGGCGGTAAACCATAAGCCTGAAGCTGGCCATTAGGAGGGAGAGGAACCTGAGAAAGACAACTGGAATAAATATTGTGCAAGTACAACAGGGTTTTCCAAATGTATAGAAAATTAATTTTACAGAAAAAGTTTTTCATCCCTTCTTACATTTAATTTTAATATTTGTATGTGTTACTTCTTTTTATAAAAAGAACATATACTAAGGCCGCCAACCAAGAGTCAGGGTCTGCGTGAAGTTTTTTTCTTGCCACTGTTGCACCAAATGCTTGCTCTTGGGAGGGAATTGCTGGGTCTGTAGTGCAGTCTAGACCTACACTGTCTGTAAAGTGTCCTGAGATAACTTCTGTTGTAATTTGACACTATAAATAAAACTGAATTGATACTGTAGATAGTGTTATGTAACCCTACAGTTGTAACACAAGCTTAAATAGTTGTAGTGATAGGAAACTTAAAAATTTGATAGCATTTTAAACTGAAAATGACAAAAAGAAAACAAAGATCAAAGAACTAGATGGATGGACTTGTCAGATGAGTTATTTTAAGATTAGAAATGTTTGTACTTATTACCTGTTGTGAGAGGCCTTGCAACACGTTAATCACCGACGGTTTAAAGTGCTCCATGTGCTGTGGGTAGGCTGGAGGCTGCTGCATACTGTGATGATAAAAAGTACCCCATTAGCTTCACAGCTTTGATTTCATTTATAAACATCAATTTTAAAGCCAAATATTGATTGTGTTTCCCCTATATTTATTCTGCAGCGGTGCCAGGCCATGAGCAGCAGCGACGCACTGCCTCGAGTCCTTGAACAAAACAACTGTCTGTGGTTAGGTTAAAACAGACTGGTGATGCGGTTTTGCCCTCATTGTTCTCTGTGAAGTTTGCTGGATGTAATGTAGCATTTTATGTGCACAAGACTCTGAAAAAAAAAAGCCTTTTAAATGCTACATTTCTTGTAAGGAAATAGTGGGGGTAACAAGCAAACTAGTTTTAAAAAGGGACACATTTTCTTTTAAAAAGGTGAAAAAAAAGTGATGTCATGCGTGTTTTAGGCTACATTTGTTGCCACATACAGCAAACATCTCATTATCCGCAAGCTGCCTGTTCTCAGAACACACTGTAAAAAGACACTGTCTCTGTAGACAGCCCAGGGTCTACAAATGGCAACAAAAACAAACTGTGCCCACCTGCACCACGAAGCATACACACACAGTGTTCCAGCCAATAATGGGTAAGAACGATTTGGGGGGTGGGGGGGTTAGTGCACAGAAGGGAGGAAGAGGGGACGGGTTGCGGAGGAAGGAGGGGCAAGCTAGTGTTGTTCTGTTTGAAAATACTTTAACATCAACAAGAAGTAACGTCACCCAACATCGCTTAGAGCACCTTTAACATATGAGTGCAGTGGATGCAATTTATATCGATGCAGAGTGTTTTATGTGGATTTCGAAAATTAACTCATAAATATTTAAAGAAACTTTAAAGTGTTAAATTGAGAACAGAATATGTAGTGGTGGTAGCAGCCCCCCCCAGGCTTAAGCAATCAACCAAGAGGAAACAGTGTGCAGTATTTTAAATCAAGGGCTTACAAGGAGGCCTGAGATGACATTTCATCCTTCTTTGTTTCTTCTCCAATTTCTGGTTCATCATCATAGTCAAAACGGTCCAGCAATTTCTGAGGGAGAGAAATAAAATTTAGGGATGTTGTAGTTTTCAACATGGAAAACGTTGTACAGCCTTAAATAACATATACCCCAAGCACTGTCCTACAAAGTGTCTTAACAGTGCCTACCCTCTAAAATGATGTTCAGAGTATATTTATTTGTTGATTGCATATGCAAATTCAAAAACGCACTGGCACCTTGTCAAAGGCTGCCTTCTGCTGGGCGGTTTGGGTGGGCAGAGGCGGTTGCGGGGTGACAGTGCCCAGCCCAGTGGTTATGTTTTGGGCCTGGGTTTGGCTGGTCTGGACAGGAGACTGAGTGTTGGTGTCAGACTTCACTGGCTGCTGCTGAAAGTTCTGGAGCATCTGCTGAAGCTAAAAATGCCATTGACAGATTGAAAGAAGAGAAGTAGTGAGGATCTATGAGATGTGCAACCAAAGATAATACAAGCAAAATGACTGTGGTCAAAGGTTATGCCAGTACCTGTTGACCCTGCGTGGACTGAAAGAGCTGTGCCACAGCAGCAAAGGCATCAGAGTTTTGCAGCTGAGCAGCAGATGCTGTGGTGGAGTTTGCTGTTACCGCAGTAACTGGCTCTTTGGCTGGAGGTGGGGAAGAACCTGAGAGAAGAGACATAGCATAAACATGTGTGTGAGAAGCACACTTATGCCTTTAAATGAAGCATAACAACATTAAATTGTTTTATGCAATATACTTTTTTTTTTTTTTAAAAGGACATCTACAATTTTTTCCACTAAGCAAACATGGATTATTTTCACTACTGAACAACTCAGCAGTTACAAAATTGTGCTGATAAAGAAAAAATTAACAAAATGTAAAAACAATATTATGGACTTGAAGTAATCACTACTGCCTCATGTGTACAATACAGTACCAACAATGGGGTTGGGTACCGAGACCCAATGCTAATATGGCACGGGGGCCTAAATGGCCGCTATCTACAGGACCAAACAGCAACGCAGATTTTGGTGCCTCATTCCGGTGCCACTTAAATGCCTGCGCTGCTCTCAGATGCTCCGGAACGGACAATAGCGGCAACAGAAACATTGCTGCATGTGACGCTAGTTAACACTACACTTGACAGCAGGTAATGTTAGCTTACCGGTAGCAAGTAACTGGCTTAAACATGCTTAAAGTGCTGATAGCTAAACGGTGTAAAGTGTGTAGGAACTTCACTGTAGAGGATTCCAACACTGGGAAGTTTAACAGTCTGCAGTTAAAGACACACTACTAGCTAGACACACACTATTTTTAGGCCACTGCCTGCTGTTGTCGCAAAAAAAAGACACTTATTTTAGTATCAGTGCCTCAAAAAATCCAAACGGTACCCAACCCTAACAAACACACAAATCACCTGTATCATCTGAGCCCGTGTAGGGTGCAGCAGCACTGCTAGAGCCAGCAGCCATGTCGAGGAGGGGCTGAATAACCTCAATCTTGAACACCCCATTCTTCTGCCACAGGTTCAACACCCGCACAATCTTACTCTAAAAAAGGGAATAAGAAAGCAAGGAAACCAGTAAAGAAGATGACAAAATCACTGACTAGTGACATGACTAGCATTTGTCATTAGTGGGGACAAAATCTTTTAACCCCAATTTGGTAAAATCCACAATATTCATCACAGTGGATTTTCTCCAACTCGTTCTTTTCTTACCCTGTCCTCTACTGGGCAAAGGCAGAGGTTCTCAAAGGTTCCTGTAATGTTTTTGGTGAACCTTGGGCCAAACACATCCTTGTCTGATCCAAACTGGTGTCTGGACTGCCTAACAATAGAATCCACAACATACAGGCCTGCTACCTTGTACTCAGGCTTACACTGGAGAGAGCAGAAATAGAAAACAGATTTGTATTTATTCATGTTTGGTGAGGTGAAAATGGATGATAACCAGATTTAGACAGGCTTGTCTCACCTTTTTGATAAACTTTTCCACAATCTGGACCACATGTTTATAGAGCTGAGAAGAGAGAAGCAAGTGAGCATGTTATCATGTACATATAGCCTCACATAATACAGACAATATCATTAAAATGAACATAGAAGTAACTATCAGTACGAAGGAATGCCAAACTCATTCTTACTTTCATAGCTTTGATGGCTGATTTGGTGATGGAGATCATCTTTGCCCGAGAGATTGGGGGCTTGGAGTCCATCAATGAGAATAACTAGAGACAAAGTAGATGAAAGATGAGTGAGATGGGAGGGTCGTAAGACACAAGGAAAAAAATAAACAACACAGAAGGCTTGCTTGCGAAGTTTCAGTGGCACTATTGGTTAAGTGTACTTTTTCACTGTCTCTATATCCTGTGTGATTGTTGTATCGTGGATGAATTGCTGAAAAAGTTTAAAACGCTTTAATTGTCATACAGTATGCACAGCAAGGAAACATGGTTCCCATGGTGGCATGGGAATGAAAGCTTTGTGCTTAAAAGCAGTACATGCATGAAATCTTCCACTTGTTTCTATCATTAACCACTTTAAAATAGAATTTTTACAATTCATCCTCTGGGCTAAGGGGGCACTGATACATGTTGGAGTGGGTTAAACAACACACACAGCAGCATAACTTACAATAAATAAAATTACAAGATACAGCCTGGCCATTGTTACAGAAAGGTGAAAATAAATAAGAAATAAACTATACACAGTTAAGCTGTGAGGTGCAATAGGAACTTTGCTAATTCTGAGCTAACTTAAAAGGCCCAGTGCCTAAGGGGAAAGGTACATGTTTTCTTATTTATCAGGGTGTAACGTATACATTGACATGTTTGTCATGTAGGCTATATTAGGTTATATCTAACAGTGCTTTACATCCATAAATAACAACTACTTTCTTCTGTGCCAGACAAAAAGTGCAAAACATATTCCAAGATCCATCAGAAACAGCTTCTAGGGGTTATGATGATGTGGTGCAACAAACAAATATCAGGACTGTTCTATGTCTTATGACCATTACAAGTTTGTGCGTTTCCCACTCAGTCTCAGCGGACCCAGCAGTGGTAACTGTTAACATTGATTCTAGGGTTGAAAAGACCATTAGCAGACTAGACCGGTCTTTTGACTGGGCATCGAACAGCAACAACCATCAGTCCTCAGGCCTTACAGTAACTTGGTCTGGCATCTAACAAACGGACTGTGCATATCACCGATGCGGTTATGCACATTGCGTAAGGTTGCATTGTGACAATAACAACAGGATAGTGTGTTTGCCAGTACTATTGTTACCAACAACAATGTTGGAAACCATGCTCCCACAAGCTAACATAAACGTTGGTCTTACCAACTTGGAGAACTTTGTAAACCAAGGTGGACTCGCTAACGTGGTGTTAGCTTGCTAACGTTAGTTGGCAATAATGTGTTTCAGTACCAACATTAATCACGCTGCATGTGTAACGTTAGCTACAACACAAACGCTAACTCAGTAAGCCCAAGCCAGGTAAGATGGACAAGTCCAGCTAGCTCGCCGATCAGGCCCATTGGTCAGTCCTGCTCGGCTAGCTCCAGAGCAACACAGCACCATGACCAGCGCCGCCAGACTCGGTGACTTCGGGGTCTCAGCGAACCCTGCATGCAGCTTACCTCGTGGTTAAAGGCGTTGACGGCATCCATGATTGCCCAACGCTATGAGTTTTCCCCTTAATTCCCGATTCCCCGCTTACAGGGATGTTTATTCAAAGAAGGGTCGGTACAACATGTCCGCTCCCCGTTAGCTAACGACAGTTAGCCTAGCATCGGTAGCTCTCGGGTCGGCAGGGACGGCAAAGCATGATGGGAATCAATTGTGTTGTTCTAGGTGTTGTCCACTGGATGGCGGAGTGCTGTAGGGATTTAAAATTGGTGTACATGGCATGGGACAGGTTTGTCCATAGTGTGTCCTTTTGAACATGGACAATTAACCCAAGGCCATATTCAGGTGCTTATCAGGTAGGCTGCACACACAGACTTCTCATGCAATGTTATATTTTACCAACCATACCAATTAATATTACTGTACCCTGGAAATTCAGAGTTCTCGCGAGAGCACAATTTGAATTTGCTCACCCTTTGCTCAAAATCTTTAGGATTTGGGTCTAGATTTCCAGGCTAGTACTAGGCCTACTGTACATGACCCCAGAGTAAACCAACCAAGTTAAAGATTTAAATTATACTTGCTTTTTTATGACTGTGCTAAAAGTGGCAATTCCTATATAATAATCTTGTCATCATCACCTGATGTTTCAGGGATGAGGCAAAATATAATTTTAATGAGTTATTAATAATACCTATGACTTTTCCAAGTCACAAGGAGTAACGTTTAGTTAAATTATCCCTTCTATAGCTTAGTGGTAGGATGCTTCTAACATAAACCTTTAAATTAGGCCTATATGTGCAACATTTCCAATACTTAAAAGTATACTTTAAATTGAGAATCATTATCTTCAAATCATTAAATAACTAATAAGTCACAATACCACCCTGTTTCCCCCCTGAACAGGTCACCTTTATGGATAAGTATCTTTATTTTACCGGATGCTGTTTAACTCCAAGGACTAATCCACAGACTACTTGCTTTAATAATAATTTAACTAATGAATTAATGAAAATGAAGAATGAAAAAGTTCAACAAGGATGCAGTCTCACTCATGTTTTGACTGACTGTAGTCTATGTTCCTGTAGTACGAAATTACTCCAATAGATGGTAGTATAGGCTACTTGTACTTTTACTTTCCTGTCTGGTTTGGTGTCTAGAAAGCATGGTCCAGCAGGCAAGTCAAACTGTGTGTGCAGATTATTCTTACTCCTAGGAATCCACGCAAGGAATAACAAAACTGATCACATCTGTATACAATTAAATCTGATGCAGTACCACCACAAACTGTAGCCTCTTGAAACTCCACAGTTGAATCAACACCTCCTCTGACACAGACTACAAAAAAAACAAAAAAAAAAAATAATGTTCACATTTACAGAAGTACTATTGCCATGTATTGAACTTCATTGTATTTCTGGTGTTACTGTTATTTTATTCAGCTCCAGTAGGAAAAGATATAATATATAATCATATAGGTCAGATTATCTGAGTTGAAGCCAAATAGCTACAGGAAGAAAATATGTCTCAAACTGTTGCCCCTCCCTGCAGGGGTTCTCCCCTGAGTGATGAACACCATGTTAATTAGGCCAGTGACACCTCAACAAGCAGGAGGAAGATGCGTCTTTGTCTGCCACTGGTCTACTGGAGTAGGCTACAACTTTCTATTGTTGGCAGAACTCCAACTCCAGGTTCAGCAAAAAACAATAACAGTGAAAAAATGTCAATAGATGATGGCGCGCCTTACATAAAATTGACAATTTTTCACAAACTCAGACATGTATTTATGATCATGTAGGTCTATTGCCACTATATACCCTAACCAACGCCTCTATGTGTAATTAAGGAATTTTAGGGCTGCGTGATGCACAGCACACACGTGAACATTTGGTAGCCTACCTTGACGCCCATTCTACCCAAATAAACCTGACAATAAAACCACAATGCAGACAGACATACATTTTGTAACAGTAGCCTAATAAACAAACTAAAAATCGGAATATTTTTGTGGTGACAGTGTTGTATATCTTCCGGCCACACTCATATTCTTTGTTCATAGCTGTGTACAATATGAGCGCAACACACAAAAAGGCGTCCAGCGGTATCGGGTGGAGTTGTCCCCCTTGTTCTCACATGTGCTCCGCCCGCCTGCGCTGATTGGATTGAAAATTACCCCGGCTACCACCACCATGTGAGGGTTGTGTGTTTTTTTCTTTTTTTTACCCTCACACTAAGTAACGCCCACCCATATGACCGGCAAAGTCAGTTCAAACTGAAAAACACGCTGCCTGCACATAGACTATTCAAGAGAGAGGTCCATGGAGCAGGAACCCCGAGTATGAACCTCTCTGACTGATCGACAGATTTTTTTTAAACCCTCGCAAGTATTAAGACAGGTTGCGTCATTTAATTTTACTTTCCATGATTGAGTTTGACATTTTTTTCTGTGTCATGTCAAGCTGATAACACTAATCACGACTCGTCTCGGAATCTGCTGAGTGCGCTCACTGGATGCTTTGGGCGAACAGGTGGCGCAAGCTCCAGTTCCCTTAATTTGTATTAGGGGCAAGACGCAGACGGACAGGAGTTAACGCACTTTGTCGGACGTAAGCATTTAATACCCGCCTCAAAGGTGGGAAAGGGACGAGCTGCGCAATTTTCTCCCTTGTTAAAAGGGGCCATTTGACAAGGCAGCTGTGATGCCAGTTGCAGACATGGTAGTAGACAACAGCCACGGGCTAGGCCTATATGAGGGCAAAACCCCAAATAGTGCCGGGAATGACAGCATCCTCCCGGCCTCTCTATGCAGTCCGGCGGCGGACATCCTCAAGAACTTTTATCACACCAAACGGGTCGGGAACTATCTGATCGGGAGGAAGCTGGGAGAAGGATCGTTCGCCAAAGTTAGAGAAGGTCTCCATGCGTTAACCGGGGAAAAGGTAAGACTGCGGGGGTCATTAAGTGGAAATGCAACAGTGTTTGTTTTAATTGTGTGTAGCCCTGATCTATTTTCTTGGCTTTATTTTAATTCATCTTGCGATCCTATAACATGCTATCAGAACTTTTTTGAGGGAAACAAACTTTTTCCTTCTTTTAGAAAACTATCTAAGTATTTTGTGACTCAAGACAGGCTAAGTTTTAACATTTAAGATCATAAGTGGCCTGCAGCATGGTAATGGGGATATGGTGATATGGTTTCAATTTTCATTTCAGTGGACAGTGGCAGCTGTCACTTGCCTGCGGGTCAACCGATGAATTGCTCACTTGTTCATATTGACAGTTTATCCATACGTATCCTAATGATTGTGCAACGTGTCTAATTAGTTCTTAGCTTTGTCAGAGAAAGTGATCAGCTCCGTTTGCAAAGGGAAGCTTTGTTAATGAGCTCATGCGGCACCACCAGCTGTTGAACTCATACGCACAGCAGGGCTTGTTTTCTAGCCAAGCTCCAGTGGCAATATTTACTTTTTGTGTGTGTGCCTGAGAGACAAAGAGAGCTGCCAGTCCTTTCCCTAACATGTGTTGGATAAGTTGTGCGATGTGTGGCTTTTATGAACATGTTCTTTGTCTGCTGGTGGTGATGATGATCTCACCGCTGTGGGCGCGCGAGCCTGTGATAGGGACAGAGAAGAAAATTGGCCGACCTATGAGAGCGCAGAGCTGCTACTTGCATATGAAATCATGTCGTTGATAAATGGGCTTCAGTCTCATTATGATTCTGCCAGCGCAGGGCTTTGATATGGCCACCATTGGCCACTGGTTGCCTTTGTCTCTCCGTTTTAAAGGGAAGCCAGAACATTTGCATTATAGGAAAAATATACCCCCTTGTTCTTATGTGTAGACCCATGTCTGTTTGTATATGTTTACAACTAAATATGTGCCAGCATATTTATTAATCATTAGTTCATTCTGTCTCCCCCCCTCCCAATCTGTTTCTGTGAGGGGAAAGGAAAGCGCTCCTCTCTTCCCTCGCCCTCTTTGTTAAGGATGATGCAAACGCTGGCAATCGTACAACCAAGCACCCATGCTCTCCCTCTCTTTACACACACTCTCTCTCTTATTCAGGGTCCAACAGGCACCGTGAAGGGGGGGCAGAGGGAAGGGAGTTTATCCAAGCTAAAAGGTAGTCATGGGGAAAGAAAACACAGTATGGGAGGACTCCCAGAACCTTTTTTTAGCATCACTAGAAAGTCAGTTAAGGAAGTAGGGAATAGAAACTAGGTGTGTGTGTGTGTGTGTGTGTGTGTGTGGTGTAACAGGCAAGGGGTATGAAAGTGAAGAGCGTTGAGAGATGGAGCTGTCATCATCAGGGGGCTGGGGAGGTCATATGCATGTGTTTTTGATGTCTGTAACCCACTTTCCCCTCCATACTAGCCCCACCTCCTCTCTTTTTTGTCTGAGGGCCGCCTGATAAACAACTGAATCCCCCAGAAGCCCCCTGGCTGGGCACACCCTCCCCCTCTATATCCCCAACTCCCCCTCCACATATAGATCAGCCTACTGTAAATACCCCCTTTCTTATCCACGCTGCCTGGCGTAAACACCATCTACTACTGTATTGTGACGGCCACACACACACACACAGGTTTAATTAGCAGCTGTGGAAAGGTTCTCAGAGGTGAATCAATTATCAGAGATAAAAGGACGAAAGTAAAACAGAAAGACAAGCTAAAGGACAGAAGAAAGAGAAGATACACACACAACCACTTTAGCCCTCACCGTTTCATTAATGGATATGGTGATTAGTTTCACCGGTCATGCCTTTCCATGTCTGTGGGCTCTCCTTGAGATGATTTGCTGTGTATAGTAGCCATGCTCTTGAACCTCGTCTAGACAGGATACAAGGTGACAGAGGCAAAGGATGAAATAGAGTAGATGGGTACGTTATTGAATGTAATTACCTACAGAGGGAAGTGTTTGTCATAAAGGACATGTTCTGTGGCTTTTATGAGGAGACTGCAGATTTCTTCTCCAATGAGAGAACAAGGACAGAGAAACATAGAAAGATTATGATAGGATGAGTAATTAAGAAAACACTTAACACACCTGCCTGGGGATCTGTTCTACTCAGTCTATGTCGAATCTGCATCAGAAAAATAGCCCTACTTTATCCTTCCCAGGACTCCTGTCTACATTTGTCGCCATTCCTCATGTGTTCTAACTAAACTCTGTGACAAATGGGGGGAATATCAACTGTCCATTTGTCCCTGGCGCCTTCTCAGCAGAAAGGGTAACATTTTCTTTTCCCCTAGTTTATGTTGGTTCAGTAACTCCTCCAACACACACATATGCATACCTCCCCCTCCTGCAGCCTCAGGGCCCTATAGCGCCTGTGTTGCCCCACATTGGGAGCAGCTGTGAGGGAAAGGGCAGTGTCGAGTTATGCACCCTGCAATGGAGACTTAGAAGCTTGTCACCTGTTACACTACCAATCTGTGAAACCTCTCTCCGAGACACAGTAGTGCACTAGTGCTCTGTTCTCCATGGGTAGAATTCACAATATAATACTGAGAAAGAGCCAAACTTTTGCTGACAAGTCAGTGCTTTGTCTAAAAGTAGTTCCTCACCTCTTATCTTTCTCTCTCCTGTCTCAATTTCTCCAGGTGGCGGTGAAGGTGATTGACAAGCGAAAGGCCAAGAAGGACTCATATGTGACCAAGAACCTGCGGCGAGAGGGCCACATCCAGCAGATGATCCGCCACCCCAACATCACACAGCTGCTGGACATCCTGGAGACAGAGAACAGCTACTACCTGGTGATGGAGCTGTGTCCCGGCGGGAACCTCATGAACCGCATCTATGACAAGAAACGCCTGGATGAGCGGGAGACTCAGAAATACATCCGGCAGTTGGTGTTGGCCGTTGAGCACCTGCACAGGGCAGGCGTGGTGCACAGGTAATAAAATACACCTGACACAATTCAGACAAATGCAGAGAGAGAAAAATAAACACAGAGCCCATACACATTGCTGTCCAATGTGGGAGCAAAATTTGTATAAATGCCTCTGAAAATATTGACGGTTTACCATTCATAGCTGATCGAGTTTTGTGACACTTATGGGTTAAAGCTGACTTTAAAATCTCTGAGACATGATCCTTTTTCTAAAAGTCTGAGTTAAGTCCAAATTGTGCACATAAATGTTAATCCACAAACAACCATACTTGCCATGCTTTAAGAGTTTTCTAAGGGAGCTGCTAAGAATTATTATAATAAATAGATAGGATTTAAAAAAAAAAATACAACAGCTGGATTTCCATGCACTGTGCACAGATATTAATCAGTCCAGTGCATTTCTCCTACAAATACTGCTGTACAATCTTATGATAACATGTTTGATTTGATTCAGGGGAAAAAGCCACACATAAATTCCATCTAAATCAAATTTCAGATATAAACTTTGTAAAGCTCTTCCTGGGAATATTGAATTAGTTGTCGCTCAGAGCCTGGGAACTAAATTCCTATTATTGAGAGATGGCCTAGGTAGATAACTGTATAACAGGATTTTTAAGACTAAGGAGGGATTCAGAGGCACACAATAGACCCTGAAAATCAGTCAGCGTGACCCACATAGGGAGGGGCATGTGTGTATGTGTTGGGGCTTGCAGGGGGCGGGGGGGTTACCTCGCCTGTTTGTGCATTGTGTGATTGCTCTAATGTAAACACTGACACTCTGTGTCACACTCTTACAGGGATCTGAAGATAGAAAACCTTCTGTTGGATGAGCAGGACAACATAAAGCTCATAGGTAACTCAAACGCTTACATTTACATTTACAGTTTCTTTTCCTTGTTCAGTGCAATGCTGCTGCTTCGTTTTAATTTCCAGTGAAATAAACATGCATAAATGTCATTAGTTAAATTAATAAAAAAAATATTTTATCAGTTTGAGGTGGGACATGCAGAATACCAAAGTGTCCCGCATGTGGTGAAAAGCTAAGAGCAATTAAATGTCCTGTCCTCTTATCATAGTGCTAATCTGCTTCTGTGTGTGTCGGTCACACTGGGACAGGGGGCGACTAGTTTAATAAGTGAGCTGAAAAGACAGTAATAAAACCCAGAAACAACACTCACCCCAGTTCTTCTGCCCCTCAGATTTTGGCCTAAGTAACTGCGCAGGCATCTTGGGATACTCCGATCCATTCAGCACCCAGTGTGGAAGTCCGGCCTACGCTGCCCCAGAGCTGCTCTCCAGAAAGAAGTACGGGCCGAAGGTGGATGTCTGGTCCATGTGAGTGTATTACTCCTTTCTTTTCCTCAAAATGTAATACATTTTTGCCAAATATCAACTTATTTAAATACATTTGTGTATTTCACAAGTGCACTTTGAGCTAAAGTGTGTATTTTGATCTTCCCAGTGGTGTTAACATGTATGCCATGTTGACTGGAACTCTGCCATTCACCGTGGAGCCCTTCAGTCTCCGAGCCCTGCACCAGAAGATGGTGGACAAAGAGATGAACCCTCTACCTCCCTCGCTCTCCACAGGTAAACACTAATGCACGCACTAATGCGCAACTATGTGATCAATCATAGATTACAAGGCTCTATGGTGAAAGAAATATTCATCTATCAACTTGTCTACTACGTAGGCTGCTATGCCTCAGGATTAAACTGACATGAGAAATATGTATAGCGTCACATGTACACAAGATAATTTCAGGTTATCTAATGTAGGTTAGGTCATTTTAGGTTTATTGCAAATGAGAGAAAGAATGTTGATGTTCTGGTCTGCCTAGAGAGGCCCCTTGCGTGATCTGTGCAGCGTTGCACGCAACAAACAGAGTATGAGTAAACAAGTGCACTAACCAAAGAGCAATTGTGTTTGTTCAAAATGAGCAACAGGTTTTATCTGTGTAATTATGTATTATTATCTTTTCCTGTTAAGTCGCGGGACTAATTGAAAAATGATTGATTTATAATGGTATTTGACTCAGAGTTTGTCAGAATTCTTAAGAAGGCAGCGGCCAGTTTTTTTGGTTTTTTTTTAACGGGAACACAGGTGTATTTATTCTTCCCTGGAAGTAGCTACGCTCGTACCACAGTTGCTACTCCTGTTACAACAGTGTCACTCTAATACCAGTAAGGGATTGCTTAACTCAGTTATGTAAGTAACCATGAATCATCTGTCTTAACTGTCTGACATTATGTTGGATTGACACATGGTGAGTAGGATGAAGGCCAAGTTTGTTGTGCACTGTGACAGGACAAAGGGATTGTTAAACTTGTACTTGTGCTCCAACTAATAAAAACTAGTCAAGCAGTTAAGGGGTGTGCTGGATGGCTGAGACGTAACGCAATATTAGTATTCAGTCCCATAGTCCCCAAGAGCAGTCACATATCTGAAGAAAAATATGTAATGTAAAAACATGTTTCAGTATTGTAAAATGTTCCTCTATGCAGCCAGTAGAACTTCAGTGGCAGCTTATTAATATTATTTTTTCTCTATCTCTGTCTTAGCTGCCATCTGTCTTCTGAAAAAGCTTCTTGAGCCAGATCCCAACAAGCGACCCAATATCCATCAGGTGATGGCTGATTCCTGGCTACAGCTGGCCAACAAGAACACAGGGGCACCGTACCTCAACAGGTAGAGTTTAAAGATTGCATTTTGAGGCAGTATGTCTTCTAATTCAGCCTTTCTTTTTTTTCTTATTCTTTTTTATTTTTTACAAACATATAAATTGTTATTGCATAACATTTAAAGCATCACAAAGCATCAACTTTCTCGCTCTGCATTCAATTCCTGTGTCCAGGATCCACATAGAGGAAATAAACCACACTGTGTTGCTGCATATGACGGAAAAGATGAGCTACAAGCACAGTGAGGTGCTGAGCGCTGTCCTCACCAACCGTGCCTGCCACACTCTTGCTGTCTACTTCCTACTCAACAAGAAAATGAAGAGACTCTCTAAAGAGTACAGGGTAAGGAAATCCTTGCTTAAACCTGTCCCATGTCATTCTCAATGAAAGAGGGTAAAGGAAACACAAGACACACTCTACCTGAATTCATTTGTACGTGTCTAGAAAGGGTTACAAGAGAGCATGAATTCTTAGGAAATACAACTGTTACACAACAACAGGTTTGTCAAATGCTAAAGGTTGTTGTAATGTGTTTGCCCCGTCTGTTTAGGAGATGCAGTTTCAAGAAAATAAGAAAGGAGAAAAGCAGAAAAGCGAATACTTCCAGACCCAGTGGAGGAAGCATGTGGACAAGCTCACTATACCCCCCAAGCAGACACCTGTCTACCTGGCGGCTGCCAAGGGGCCCAGCAAGGAGAAGAAACACAAAACAGGTGAGGGATCATATGGTGCAGTGCAACAAAAAATTGTATTTGTTTTAAAAAAGTACCACTTTATTTATTCTATTTTATTTACCTTTATTCATACAGGGTAGGTTGACTGAGCATGCATGTTCTTCACACATACGTAGTTACCCATCCATCCATCCATCCATCCATCCATTTGTCTGTCCATCCGTCCACCCCCCCACCCATCTGGGAGGAAACATCCTGGACAAGTTTCCCGTCAATCGTAGGGACAAACACACAACCACTTTTTTAAATTTAATTTATACTATAGAAGTAAGTATATTATTTAGAATTAAACTGAATTAAATCTATTAAACACAGCAGCATTTTTCAAATTGAATTTTGAACAAAGAGTGATAGGTGGTTGGAGTCACACTACTGAGGAAGAGCTTACAAGTGAGGTGGCTCGGAGCCAGGTCTAGCTCCTTTCCCTCTCATTTGCCTGTAAGTGGTATAGAGTAAGCCCCAAGGCTGATCCAGAGCCTGCATGTCAGGACAGCCTGGTCTTTATACAGAATGTTCCCATACCTTTACACCTACATGTTTCTTAGATAATACTTTGCCATTTCAGAAGTATGTCTTCACTGACATAACCTATAGAATCTAGACACGCAAGGCACTCACCCAAAATAATTCAAAGAAGCTGCAGGTGTCAACTTTTTATTTAGTTGTACCTGCAGGCGGGTAAACTAAAAGAACAATATTTCAGAAATCTTGACAAAAAACGCTTGTCATTTCTTCCTCAGGTTTATTGCGTGCCATAACTGGTAGTCATCGCAATTCACCTCTGGCACCACCTGGCACCGTCGCCTCTTCCTCCATGGAATATCTAGAGATCCAACCTCTCTTTTCCAACACCCCTCAGCAACGGAGGCGCTTGGCCACCCTCCCACAAGTCAATACGAGCCCAGAACACAACATACCTGCCCCACCAGCACCATCACCGATCGGCATGCATTCCTTCGGCTCACTCTCCAAAGCCGAGCAAATTGAAGACACCCCTGCCTCACCCTGGTACAAGCTGACCAACGGGACTCTGTCCCCGCCGCGCCACGTCTCTGCCTTCCAACCCGACTCCTCTTACTTGAAGAAGGCCACTATCCCCAGTCCTCCCGTCCTCATTGTCAACCCGCAGCCCAAGAAGAGCATCTCGTCAGATTGGGGTGGTTCTTCTGACACCAGCGGCAGCCCTCCCAGCACTGTAGGAAGCCCCCCGGGGAGCTCTGCTTTCAGCCCTCCAAAGTCCGCCTTCAGTCCCCTCAACCCCACCTCAGCATTTAGTCCTCCTTCCAACAGCGGCAGCAGCGATCCTGACAGCCCGACGCACCGCAGCAAGTTCCCCTCGATGGGAATTGGACAGATCCTAAAGAAGAAGGTCCAGCTGCAGCCATTCTCTTTCCGGCCAGAACAGGTTGTTGAGGAAGTGGTGTCCCCGCCTCCCTACCCCATGCAGACTCTCCTCTGTGCTTCAGGTGCACTCAAGACCCTTTGCTGAGGGTTACACGACAAAAGAAAATGAAAGAAAGAGACTGAACTCAAAGCCCCTCTCAACATTTTGTTTAAGTTGGAGAGGTCTTCCAGAGCGGCCTTTTGAACTGTGAAATGCCCCTTTTTTTGCGACTGAGCCATTTTTCAAGACAGACTTGATCATTTTGGTTTGAGTGAGAGTATAAAATATTATATCTCTCATTACCGCTCTCATTATGTAATAAGAAGTGGTGACGCTAAGAAGATGAGATTTGAAACAGATCCCTGAGCAATGACTAAACCTCGCTGTGGCCTAGATCCAGAGTGGACATCCACATGGTACATGACACACACACACACACACACACACACACACACACACACACACACACACACACACACACACACACACACACACACACACACACACACACACACACACACACACACACACACACACACACACACACACACACACACACACACACACACACACACACACACACACACACACACACACACACACACACACACACACACACACACACACACACACACACACACACACACTGTATTATAGACTGAGTTAAGAGGTACTCTCTTATGTAGTATTGCTGTAACTGGTTACTAATTGAGCCGCTGACTGATTCACACCAGCTAACAGACCCCAACTCTTACCCTAACCCTGATTACGTGTATAAATGTTTTGTCTCTGTGAAAACATTTGCTAAGATACCCACTGACTTCCAGCCAGCTGGCACCGTATCCTCAGTGCTGCCTGGATGAAGAAGCTCACTGCACTATTCTTAAAAACCAAAACCTGAAGTAACAACAGTGTTTACCATCCTTTACCTCTCTGCATTATTCATACATTAATGTACAACAGCAGTCGATTGTGAGATGCTTGTGTGGATTTTGCCACTGCGTTGCAGTGTCTTGAGCGTTAGTGCCATGAGAATCAACGCACTGAAATAGAAGTAGGTACCAAGAGATGAGTCATACTCTCACTTTTTATGGCATTCTCATAAACTATAATTCAACACTACTAATTCACAGTTATAACTTTTTTATATATGAGTGTTACATCAACTCTACAACCCATAACAAAATGTCAAAGTTGTAGTTAAGACTTTGTCACAGCCTGTTTTGTAAAAAAATAAAAAATAAATTAAAGATTGAGCGTCAAAAGCCTTAAACGTTTAAATCTCACCAAAGGCTGAGGTATGAAGGTGGAAGGATCACGTACATCCATTAAAATAATTAACTTCCTTTTGTCTTAATGCTGTAGTTTGTGCAATAGTCTTAAGTGTTAAATGCAATGACGAGTATTTGCCAAGAGCTCTCTGAGAGTGATGCGGAAATTGTGCTTGTAAATAACAGTACGACTCCTGTGTTCCTGTCACTTATTCTGTATGAAGGGATTGTAAAATGTTTATTGACCCGATATTTTCACATCTTAGTTGCTTCATAAAACTATTTGACAAAAAGGCTTCCTCATGTCAAGATGAAATCTCTTCATGTCCAAATGAAGCAGTTGCATGCAATGTTTCACGAGTCGCACAGTACTGTCACCATTTGAAATTGTGTCTCTGTCTGTACCTTTTTTTGGTTGACACTGAGATTGATAGACTCATGGGGGGGTCTTTTGTAAGATTTTGTAATGGATGGTTTTCTTTGAGTGTCAAGAGATTTCTATGCTGTATAAAGTATTTTAAAAATTTATACTGAATCCATTATGTGTCTGTCTGGTCTTTTAAATGCATCTACCTACTGTCTGGCTTAATTTTTATTTTACCCTGCCTGCACACATGCACAGCTTTTTATCATTAGCTGAAAAAAAAACTTAATACACGTGAATAAATATAATTAGGCAAGTAATTCCTGCCTGAGGCGTAGAATTTATTCCTAAAGCTCTCAGCTCCGGGAGCACTTCATGAAATTTGGCCTCTGCTACGGAAGACTCCAAGTTACTTCACAACCTCAATGTGCCACTTGTCTCACCCTTACATACCATAAACAGTACATTTCCCACAGGACACCTGTGGTGGGTAAAAAAAGAAAAACGCACCCATGGAACAGCTGAAGAATCCTTAGGACTGACTGACACACACACAGACACACACACACACACATATATACTGTAGAGACTAATCTACTCAGCTGTGGCCCCCATCATAAACCTCTTTGGGTGACACTGGCCTGACGAGACAAAGAAGGGGCTCTGAGACAAACATAGACATGCACAGGACAACAAAAACAGGGCTGTCAGATTAAACTGGCGTGGCTAAGCTGATAAAAGCCAAGGGGCAAGAGTGGCTCAAAAATGCATTATAGCTGGAGCCTTTTGTTTATCAAAAACAGGCAGACAGTTTTTCAAAATCCCTAGGCGGTCCGTAGGGACAAACCATAAATACTATGGCTTAACCACAGCGCTGAGCATAAGGATAATGTACACCACAGGGCATGTACAGGTAGTAGGTGTAGATTTTTTGGAGGGGAAGCAGTTGAATCTGGAAGAAATACAGAATTATTGATGAAATAAAGACAACTTTTTTTTTTGACAGATGATTTTGACGTTAATCTGTGTAAACAGGTCAAATTACAATGACTAGTCTGATTAACAGACGCCCATCTCCACCATCAGCAGTGGTGGGCAGTTGATTTTTTTTTTTATAATGATCATGTTAGGGGAATTTTAATTACAAAACAATAGAAAGGGGTTTATACGTCTTGATAGGATTGATTTCAGAAATATTTGGGATGCTAGATGAAAATGCACGATGGATGACTTTCTGTGCCTACACAAAATATGTATTGTCTTTTTTCCTCATCAAGCCATACATCTTGACAAACTTTAATTTAAATTGAGACTAAAACAAGACAGCAGACATATGCCACATCCTGGAGTAATTTTTGAAATAGAAGTAATAGTCATACTCTTCATTACCAGTCTTTGACCACACAAAAATATTGTTTTAATATTCAAATCACTTTTAATGAGAGGCCAAACTGACCACTTACTGTACAGCAGGACGTTTATTTCTGTCAATCTGTTCAGGCTTAGATCCTGATGACACTAATCTTGTTTTCAGCCCCTTCTCGTCTCACACACACACACACACACACGTACACACACCAGGGTGTCACTAGGACGAGCCTTTGTGTCTGAGAAAAACAGACGATTAACCTGCTACAAAGTGATGAACACACACACACGCACGCACGCACGCAAGCACGCACACACACACACGCACGCACACAAGTACTGCCTTCCTCAACAGCTCTCACACATGCAGAAAATGAGGAGAGAGTGAGAGACTTCCTGGCAGACATCGGCATACTCAAAGATGTGTGGGGAAATAAACAAGCAGATGTTTCTAACTAAGGAGGCTTTGAGCACTAAAAGGGGATTTGGGTTATTTCGATAGACAAGTCCCCGACTGGCCGGCTATCCTGTTTCGATCGCAGACACAGATGAAGGTGATTAATGAAATGAGAAGGCTGTGGCTTATCAGAGACCTTACGCTTTCGCCCTAGAGGGGCTGTTAGTAAAAAAGAACTGGGCTAAGTTTCTCAAATGCTTTTGACACCAAGATCCTTTTACACCCACTAATTCCTCAGATTAATTTGATAGATTCAACCTCCCAGATTTGCTAATTGACCTGCCATTTAGTCCGTCAGACACAAAGACAAAGATGAGACCAGACTGTCTTAATGACTTTAGAGCTAAAGAGAAGATTTTGTTGAAGCATATGACAAGCAACCTCACCATGTGAGGAGATCAACCAAGTGTCAAAAGTTCAATTTGGTTCTCTACAATGTAAACATTTTTTTATGTCATATTTTCAAACAGAAATAAGGAGAAATAAGGATTAAACATGTACTTGATATATTAAATATATGGACAACATTTACATAAAGTCACCAAGTAAAAACATTTTGAATTAACAGGTGCAGAGATGTCACATGCACAGCACAGATAAAATATCACTGTATGAGACGAGAAGAGTTAAACCAGGAATTGGTCATAAAGGAGCAATGAGCAACTGGTGGGGTGTGGTTCTTTTGTCAGGGGAAAACCAAATAATGTGATGCTGGGGCAGAAAAAGAAACATGTACTAATTAATATTGCCATTCAAATGATGTTGTTTTTTTCAATTGACAAAACCCCAGACACCTGAGGATGTACCTAGTGCCAGAAATAAATCTCTTTCCTCATAGCCCACTTTATAACTGCACCAAAAATGAAACTGCATTTAGGTCTGTTAAACCCCTTGTAACAAAAACATATCACTCTCACAAAGTAATCCTTTTCATTTTGTGGAAATGAAAACAAACATATTTGGTAAGTTGGCACACAGGTGGCACTCCTTGAGATATTTTTTCTCTCAAAAACAAGATCAGATATTCAATCAAAGAGCAGAGCTCAGCCAATAGGATCTCAGTGTCTGTGGCAACAGCAGCATCAGTTCGAGCAGCCATTGGTCTCATGTTTCACACAGGGAAGGCTGTAATTGGCTGATAGCTCGCCGAGGCTTCATTGCCTCCATGGCAACATTGCTTCCTTATTGCTTGGGGAAGGTGAAAAGGAGGGAAAGAGGGGAGGCGACTTTCACTCAGACACAACCTCTGCATTATTCATCCTTTGTCCCTGTGTGCTTGTAGAATGTGTGTAGATCTACTGACTGATGCATGTGTGTATTTGTGTGTATGTTTCTAAGTCTCTAGTCTTGGTGTGGGTGGTAATGATTGGTTGAGACTTAAGGGGTGAATGAGGTGAATCCGGTGCAATAATTGCACTGAGCGGTGCAATGCATCAAGCAACACGATGTCTATATATAAAACAGCTAAATGAGTTCAAAGGCCATTCAGTGAGCCATTCACAATGACGCTAACGTCAAAACACAACTACTAACCTTTAAACTCTAATGTTCTGAATGGAACAACAAGCAGGAAAATAATCTGTGTCTTACAGGGTGTAACAGCACACATGTGGACAGTTGACTGGCTGGCTGGCTTGCATCATCCACTTTCTGTGCAGGATGCATGAAGGCACCTCTATCTTAGGACTGTATAAAGACAACAACACCACCACCCATCACCAGAAACAACAAAAAACATGCTGGCTTGTTTGTTGTTGTTTTGACTTTTCCCAGCAGTTGAGGGAGGGGGGAAGTGGACAAGGGTGGGGTTAGCAGAGAGAAAAACATCACACAGAGATTAGGGCGTTGGGGGGGGGGGGGTGTTCCCACTCAGGACTCCTCCCCAGTGTATGTGTCTGAGCGCAAGCGGGGGATAACGTCTGTTGACAGGCGTGCCGGCCAACGAGCTGGCTGGCAGTTCCTACGGCAGTGAACGCGATGACGAGATGGCAACAGGCATTATGCATAGCACGTGCTCTCAGTTGCCATCGCAACCTGCCCATGGATACAGCATGCTGGTTGGCCGTTTCTAGCTGTTGTTGTTCTGTGAAGCTGATGAAACCTTGTGGGTGAGAGAGGGCAAACGGTACAGCATATAGCCGCTTTCCCGCCTTGGTAGAAAGTGTTGCTAGGCACATTAGAGGTCAGTTGGTAAACAAACACTCAGCCTTTTTATATAATCACCACACTGCCTAACACCAAAGACCTTAAACATGCTGTTTAAGTTTTAATCCGAGAAATACTTCTAATTAGACAAAGCAGGATGAGCCACTGATCCCCAACAATCTTACTGCACTTAAACACACATTTAAAAAGATTAACCTGGTAATTTAAAGTTGTCTAGTTTGGTTTGCTTCTTTATATAAAACTGACATTATAATGTAATAAAATAATAATATCAAAATGCATTTTTTTAAATGTCTTTATTACACAAACATACAAAAGAAGCTCGTACAACTATGAACAAACACAAATAAAACAAACCAATAATGAGTCAATGTAATAACAAATTAAAGGATGCAAAATGCTTCCCATTTGAGAACATTTTGGCAATATTTGAATGAAAAGTATTTAGATGATACCTAAGTAAAAGAATAGCCAATACTTTGCCTAAGTGTGTGTCTTTTTCAATCCATTTTCAACAAATGTTCACTTCTGGCCACAACAAGGCAATAAAAAGCATATATACAGCAATCCTTCAAGGCTCCATGCTTGAGGAAGAGAACAAAGAAAAAAAGTGTGTGTGGAATTGAGTGGCCAGATCAATACGGCATTTTGCTGAGTTTGCAGCCTGCCTGATGAAATCCTGCACAAATAAACATTCTGCTCACAGCGTACATTCACTCTGCACTGAGACCTGCAGAGAAGATGGTGCCATGAGCCACAGGAGCCAAGCTGACAACATGATTGATTACATGTGCATGCAGTCTTTGTTTCACCATCGGTAATCAGGACAAAGCGGAGTGGAAGCTGTGTGTGTGTGTGTGTGTGTACAAGGTGAGGCTTGGCCAAAACATGTGGCTGAGGGAATGTGGTTGAGATGAAACTTAGAGGAGGAAACATTAATGTAAAAAGGTACGGGCGAGAAGTTGCGTTCAACACCTGGACAAAGCACCCACCCAGACAAGGTGATGTTCTTCATCGTCATGCCACAAAACATTCCTCCTGAAGGCCAGCATCAATCTCTTCCAGCCTCTGTGCCATGGACATGACCAGCATTTTCATCTAGGAAGGAAGGGGTCAGAAAAGAGAGACGGGGAAGGTTTTAAAAGGGGCCAGATTGGCATATGAAGATGAACAGCAAGGGCAGAACAGCAGAAAAATGAGTAAAGAGCAGATGGAATAGGTGGGTATGAAAGAGTAAGGACAGGGAAGAAATGGAGGAGAAAATGGACATGTGGGAAATAAAGGGAGCAGCAGGAAGAAGTGAGGAAGGGGGGAAGAAAGGGAGTGGGAAGGGTGGGGGAGACAGGTCAGTGAGTGTACGAGATGAAAAACCCAAACAAGTGTCTACGAGTCAGACAGACAGACATAATACATTAGATGCAGTATAGCTGAGGACAAAGAGTTCAGGGCTGGGTATCGTTGGACATTGTAATACTAGAGACGATACCTGCTGGAACTACCAATACCGAGGGCTTTTTCACACCTGAAAGCTGTTACACTGATATATTTGATCCACACACAAAACAATTACCGTATATCCTCGTAACCCTCCCGTATCCTCTTTTTGGCCTCTGACCTCTGCTCTCCCCATGCTACCGCAGATCATTTTGTTTTTTTTACGGTTCTGACTGTTACCAATCCTGTTTCAGCAGTTGAGAAGCAAGACATGGACACTTTACTCGGGTCTTGAGGAACTGCAGTGTTATAAATTAGTCGGCTGTAAAACTTACTGATCAACAGCTTTGGATACGTTAAGTGGTACACACTAAAGTATCAATAGCCACTCGAGTTGTGGATGGGCACACACATCTGAGAATGCTATTTCAAAATTTTGTCGAGAAAACTGACTGCTGGCAAAACAGCTTCGGGCCCAAACTCAAACCCAACGGTGATTGAAATAAATTATAGTAGAAATTATCAGTGAAACAGCCATTAAGATGTATGTTGACAAACGTGATAAAATAGATTTTAATTCTTGACCTAGTCAAAGGCCTTTATAATCTTTTTTTTTTAAGATTATTTTTTTGGGGCATTTTTGGCCGTTATTTTACAGGACAGCTGAAGATATGAAAGGGGAGAGAGCGGTGGGAATGAGATGCAGCTCAGGGCCGCAGGTCGGAGTCAAACTCTTGCTCGCTGGGTTTAGGGGGAAACCCGTTTATAGTCGCCCGCTCTACCAACTGAGCTATCCGGGTGCCCCAAAGGCCTTTATAATCTTGTTAAAATGAACCAATGACTAACGATGAATGATGGCTATAAATCCACCAAAAATGAATACAATAGTCAGATTAGTCTTCAGCCTACCCACACGGCAACGAGGTGGATTTAAGAGAATATGAGTTAAGTCCGTTCATTTCATTTTAGGCGCACTCCTTTGTTTGAGTGACACATGGTGTGGCAACATTATTATATCAGTGACATGGGCTTTGTTGCATGAGATTAACTGAAGAGTTAATCATTCTGAAATGTATTTGTCTTGGAAGTTCACAAAAGTGGATTCAAAGAGAACAACTATCAAACAGAAAACAACACGGTAGAGCTGGGAAATATATTGATATTGTATCAATATTCAAAATATTGGACTAGGTATCGTCTTATACTTTGGATATCGTAATAGGGCACAAGTGTTGTCTTTTCCTGGTTTTAAAGGCTGCATTACAGTAAAGTGATGTCATTTCCTGGATTCACCAGACTGTTGTAACTGTTCTATTATTTGCCTTTAACCACTTAGTCCTTATTATTATTACTGATGATTATTTATCAAAAATCTTATTGTGTAAATATTTTGTAAAAGCATCAATAGTCAACAGTACAATACCATCGCAATATCGATATCAAGGTATTTGATCAGAAATATCATGATATTTGATTTTGTCCATATCGCCCAGCCCTACGACACAGTATTTACTTGGTGTGCTAATACACAGACAAGACATCTCCATGCAGACAAAAAAGCACATCTAATGTTCTATTGCTGACATGCAATGTTTTTTTTTTTCTTGTGTATAACCAGTATTGTTCCACAGATTACATCATAACACAATAGTCAATTGTCACCTGCAGGAAATTCACTGCCAAATAAATCAAAATGCCATGCATATATCCAGCTATAGTAACAAAGACACTTCATGGGAAAAACATGTTTTTCCTCCAACAAAGATTCCTCAACATGCTCCCTATCACATCTATTGTCCTTGGTGCAAGAGTGTGGGAGGGCTGCCATGTGCTCCTGCACACTAGCACCACCTACTGCCAATATGAGGTTGTCTGGATATTTTTTTAAACAAAGGACAATTTAGAATAACTTTGCAAACCACAACACTATTGCAGTGAAAAATGTAAGTACCCTCTACATTTTTCTAATAATAACAACACTAATGTGTCAAACATTTTTTAAAGGGTTTAAAAGTTCAAATGTACAGAAAATTATAAACAGAAATGGATGCTATGATTGATGCTTACTGAAAATATACTATATTTTAATCTGATCTAAAACAAGAACAAGAAAGAAGTCACTTTGCAGGGGATGACATGAGATGAGGTAATGTCTGATACAAACATCTGCCCGTCACAGGAGTGAGGGCTTCCCAGAACTAAGCTGATGTCATCATTAATGCAACCTGTGCATTGATAATCAATGAGATAGCTGCTCTAAAGCAATGTGAGAGCACTGTCAACAACACAATGCAACACAGATAACAGTGATTCCTAACTGGCAATGTGCAGGACAGATCTGTAGTTTTTTTTACACAACAATACCATTTTAAAAGGACTAAACTTTACTTGTGTTTGGAGAAATAGTACATATTGCAATCAGGTTTAGGTCAGACTTTCTGCTCAGCGGATGACACATTTGATACAATATCAGAGAAAACAAACAAAGAAAAGCAGCAGCAGTAATTTACCTCTGTCAGCTGTTGTTCAACAATGCCTCTGTACTCCAGTGTGACTGGCTGCTCTTTGGGGCCCTCTGCTGCCAACATCTGGCTTGCAGAGCCAAACACATAACTGAAAAAGATTCACAGTGTAATAGTAGAGTGCTAAATGCTTAGATGAGTGTAGATGCTTATACTCATGTTTTTAAACACAGTAAATAAGGAGACAATTTCTGTGGAGACTATCTTCTCACATAATGGGTACTTGTGTATAATGACAAATAAAGGCATTCTATTCTATTCTAATGTAATCTTGTAAAATAACTTTGCAGGTGTACAACATTCTTCACAGCCAACAGAAATGTTTTGATCATTACACTCTCTTCAAAAATGTATCTAAATCCCATTAAAACACATTTAAACTAATGCATGTGTCATTAAACATTCGTACAGACCAAGCCCTAAACACACCTCTCAATGTCTGCTACATTGAGAAAGAATGCAAATCTCTTGTGATCCAGTTTCTTAGGCGTGGAAACGTAAACCATACCAAGCACCGAGTTGCAGCCTCGACAGAATAGATCCACGATCAGACTGCGAAGGGAAAATTACAGAAAAAAAAAGATTACACTTTGGCCCAGATTAGATTTAAGTAAATACATTTATTAAAGTGTTGTACTTCAATACATTTTAGAGGTACTTTTACTTTTTTTATTCCACTACAGGTATCTGGCAGCTATAGTCACTAGTTACTTTGCAGATTAAGATTTAACATACAACACATATGATCATTTTACAAAATATGATGCATTCTTGTAGATTAAACAACCCAACAAAACATAATGCATTTAAAATGACATCCCTCTATACTAGACTATAAAATGCTGTTTACACGATTAAGTATCAGTTATAATAATCCAATTATATAATATATTGGAACGGCCTGCAGGATGCCATTGTGTTGACTGTTCTGCAAAGGTTCTGCAAACATAGTTGATAATGGTTCTGTAACATAATTTAATGTAATGTTTTTTCCTGTTATGTTTAATTTATCGGGCAATAAAGACAGATTTTTGTTAACAAAATGTTTTTTTGAACATAAATGACATTCAAAACGGTGATAAATGAAACAGATATACAACACACCATGTGTGTTTGTATACATATACAGTGAGGAAAGTAAGTATTTAAACATCCTGCTATTTTGCAAGTTCTCCCACTTAGAAATCATGGAGGGGTCTGAAATTGTCATCGTAGGTGCATGTAAACTGTGAGAGACATAATCTATAAAAAAAATCCAGAAATCACAATGTATGATTTTTTTTTACTATTTATTTGTATGATACAGCTGCAAATAAGTATTTGAACACCTGTCTATCAGCTACAATTCTGACCCTCAAAGACCTGTTAGACTGCCTTCTAAATGTCCACATCCACTCCATTTATTATCCTAAATTAGATGCACCTGTTTGAGGTCGTTAGCTGCATGAAGACACCTGTCCACCCCATACAATCAGTAAGAATCCAACTACTAACATGGCCAAGACCAAAGAGCTGTCCAAAGACACTAGAGACAAAATTGTACACCTCCACAAGGCTGGAAAGGGCTACAGGAAAATTGCCAAGCAGCTTGGTGAAAAAAGGTCCACTGTTGGAGCAATCATTAAAAAATGGAAGAAGCTAAACATGACTGTCAATCTCCCTCGGACTGGGGCTCCATGCAAGATCTCACCTCGTGGGGTCTCAGTGATCCTAAGAAAGGTGAGAAATCAGCCCAGAACTACACGGGAGGAGCTGGTCAATGACCTGAAAAGAGCTGGGACCACCGTTTCCAAGGTTACTGTTGGTAATACACTAAGACGTCATGGTTTGAAATCATGCATGGCACGGAAGGTTCCCCTGCTTAAACCAGCACATGTCAAGGCCCGTCTTAAGTTTGCCAATGACCATTTGGATGATCCAGAGGAGTCATGGGATAAAGTCATGTGGTCAGATGAGACCAAAATAGAACTTTTTGGTCATAATTCCACTAACCGTGTTTGGAGGAAGAAGAATGATGAGTACCATCCCAAGAACACCATCCCTACTGTGAAGCATGGGGGTGGTAGCATCATGCTTTGGGGGTGTTTTACTGTACATGGGACAGGGCAACTGCACTGTATTAAGGAGAGGATGACCGGGGCCATGTATTGAGAGATTTTGGGGAACAACCTCCTTCCCTCAGTTAGAGCATTGAAGATGGGTCGAGGCTGGGTCTTCCAACATGACAATGACCCCGAAGCACACAGCCAGGATAACCAAGGAGTAGCTCTGTAAGAAGCATATCAAGGTTCTGGCGTGGCCTAGCCAGTCTCCAGACCTAAACCCAATAGAGAATCTTTGGAGGGAGCTCAAAATCCCTTCTGTGTGTGCAAACCTGGTGGAAAAACTACAGGAAACGTTTGACCTCTGTAATTGCAAACAAAGGCTACTGTACCAAATGTTAACATTGATTTTCTCAGGTGTTCAAATACTTATTTGCAGCTGTATCATATAAAGAAATAGTTTTAAAAAAATCATACAATGTGATTTCTGGATTTTTTTTTTTTTAGATTATGTCTCACAGTGGACATGCACCTACAATGACAATTTCAGACTCCTTCATGATTTCTAAGTGGGAGAACTTGCAAATACTTATTTTCCTCACTGTATGTATTGCAAACAGACCTAAGTACTACACAGATAAGAACATCTGCCTCTAAACCACCAAAGTGAACATAAAATAACTATAAAATATATAAATTCTTCAAAAGATTGAAAACCTCTGTGTGTCGAGTGTGTCTAAAAGTTAAATAAACTTCTGTAGATTTGAATATCTCTGGCTCTTTGACTTCTTCCAAGTAGCTTGCTACAACTAGTATAGCACTGACAGTGGCAATCCTGAGGCCTAACGAGCACTTTTTATTTTGATACTTTTTGCTGGTAATATTTCTGAACTTTTACTCAGGTAAAAATTTGAGTGCATACATTTTAAATGTAATTAAATATGTTTCCATTTTTGTATTGGTAAGTAAAAGGATTTGAATACTTAGTTAATTCACTAATGTGCAGAACCTTCTTACCAAAGAGATAGTTTGCTTGCTTCATGCGGGCGAGAACCCTCTCCAACCACGACGTTGTCAGTGACCCCTAAGACCAAAACAAACGCGTCAGCAGTGTAACGTTAACGTCCAAATCTGTAAGTTCCCAACCTCTACAACTGCCTATGAATGCACCATTTCTATACAATTTAAAACTGCAATAACAAGCTAACGTAAGCTAACTTCCATTAATAAATAGTAGAAAGATATTGGTAGAAATGAATGGGGGGGAGGGGGTGGTTTGATAAGCCGCCCAACTGATTCATGCAAAATCATTCCGTTTTACCACTAAAAGTAGAAAAGCAAGCATGCTAAACGTCCTTACGCTTCAGTCGTATTTGGTTGTGGCAGTCTTCACTTCCATCCCAGGACATTGAATCTCCAACAGGCAACTTGCACTTCCCGCAGATAAAGACCACAGGTCCGTCGTCGTCACCGTCCTCGTCCTCCTCTGCTTGGCCAAACAACTTTTCTTCGACGACGGTGGAGTCTATACTGGACTCAAACGTGGTATTTATATTTTTCTGTCGGTGTTTTAACGACTTCTGTCTCGCCGCCATTTCCACCAAGCTGTTTCGAACTACGCGGGTGGGTTGACAGTGAAGAGGAGAACCTGAAGTATCCAAAGGACGCAAGATAGTTATTTGTGTGTACTTCCGCTTTCGTCTGTTAGCTCAGAGCCTAGAAAACAAACAACAACGACACTTGTTTTTCCTTTTTTTGTCTTAATGTAATTTAATACTTAATTTAAAAATGGTAGTGAATGGGCGTTTATGTGTCTACATGTAATCAAATATTATATTTATACTCGGAACATTTCAGTGTTTTTTGGTGGCTTGCATAGAGATGTTTTTCAGAAGTAGTTCTTAATTTCTTTTTTTTAGTAATCTTTAAAACCGCATACATCTTAGCCAATAGCCACCATGGGAAGAACTAAGTCTGTATCATATTTATTGTTGGATGTTGAATAACAATAGTTAGACAAGGCAAATGTGACAGTAAACTATGTGCATACTTTTGATAACCAAGGTCAAGCCAATGCCATCTTTTTGTGACCATCTAATCATACATGTGTTGTTTTCACATACATCTCCAGGACCTTTTATGAACAATTAGAAACATTAGATTACATATATAACAAACACAATAAAAGGAAATTATTGATGATGATTAGTTTTACCCAACTGACCTGAGTGGGCCATACATGTGAAATATATGAATTGATTTTATATTTACCCATATTTTAAGTGCTGTAATGGATGGCTGATGTTTATTTTTGGGAGCCAAAAGGTCTAATACCAAGAGCTTAGTTGTTTTCTGTTTACGTAATTCGTCACCTTGTTAGCTTTATTTACTCAAACCGTCATTTTCTTTGTCAATTTCTATTTATTTAAAAAAAAATCTTCGTTTCATGGATATATCTCTTCTCTTAATACCTAATACATCCATGATGCATCTTCACATTGCCCTTTCTTTAACTGTCTATGACATGGCCTTGTAACCCGGAAGTTAATAGAATTATTTTGGGTGGCGCGAAAACAGCTGAAAGCTAAAATTGTTGTTGTTTTTCTTAAGGGCTGAGGAGCCACCCAGAGCCATATAGAGCAATTTCTCTATCACTCTGGGACCACCTAAAAGTTGTAGGAAGCTAGTTGTTGTAGCTGCTGCTGCCTTTCCTGTCGCCATGTGTGAAAATATAAAGAAGGTAACGTCTTGCTAACATGCCTTTATAAGTTAATGCAGTTACTGCCGTGGCTTTAGTTAAACGTGACCCTTCTCCTCAGGTGAACAGCTGGCTCAGCGCGGTGTTTGGAGATCAGCCGGTGCCACACTTTGAGGTCAACACCAGGACTGTGGACATCCTGTACCAGCTGGCACAGTCCAGTGAAGCCCGGTGCTGTGACACAGCTCTCCTCACAGAAGACCTCAAACAGAAAGCATCAGAGTATCAGGCTGAGGGTGAGTGCATAGCAGAGCTAAATACAATGAAATTCGGACTTCTAGTTTTGATACAAAGTCGCTTTTAGACGGTGATTTAAGCATATCAGGAAACAACTGTAACTTATCTTAAAGAATAACTCCAATTTACTACAACTCTGTGCATGTTTGAGTAGGTTTTCCCATCATAATTTCCCTCAGTTGGGACAACATTGTACTCACTAAAGTAATAGCTGAAATCTGGAAACACAGTGACATCGCTGTAACGGAAAAGACACATGATTAATCAGACAGGTTGTAAACAAGCCACCCTTTAGCCTTTTTTCCCGAACTGTCAGTAATGTTAGTGATTGTGGGATCACTTGTGTTTCTTGTCCCATGGAATCTACCACACAGATATCAGCAATTATTTTAAGGAATGATGGCAACAACTCTGGAAATAAGAGCCAAGTTGTTACAAACCTTCAAATCAGTGTTTTTACATGATTCACTTTACTGTGTGCCGTTTTGTCAAGTGTAATACACACACACACACACACACACACACACACACACACACACACACAAACAAACAAACATACTCACAGCATTTTACATAACTAAACCTTGTTTCCTCCATTTAGGTGCTCATCTCCGTGATGTTCTTTTACAAGGTGTAGGTCTGTCCTGTGCGAGCTTGTCAAAGCCTGCTGCCGACTACTTGTCTGCTTTAGTGGACACTGCCATGGTTCTTGGAGTCAGAGACACATCACTGGGCAGGTACCCTGTTGTTGAACTATTTTATGTGTATTTTCTCGGCAGTAGTTTCCCTGATTAAAGGCATGAGAGTTACCATTGAGAGGTTTCACAGTTGTATTTTTATGTCTTGTCTAGTTTTATGCCAGCAATGAACAACCTCACCAACGAACTGCTGGAAAAAGAGAAGTCAAACAGGAGACTTGAGAGGGAACTCAGGGCCCTCAGAGAGAGACTTGGGGTTACTCTGGTGCTGCGGAGCAGTTTACAAGAGTAAGAACATGGATGCAGAGGATGATGACTTTATCATGTTGATATTACTACTACATTGTACCATTGTTATAGTAACAACAAACACACAGTCCTGGGCTATGACATACTGCGTGTAGGCACATCCAGTTACAACAGACATGAACAATCAGCTGTCACATATTGTACATCACCTGTAATCAGTGTTCTTTGTTGTCTTCAGGGATATCAACAAAACTATCAAATCACAGTCGGTGGAGAGTGCCAAAGCGGAGGAGAGACTGCTCAACATGGATTTTGTGATGGCAAAGACTAAAGACCTCAGCAGCAGACGGGAGAGGGCAGAGGTATGTTGTGTTATGCCTGTATCTGGTACAGCTGCATAGAGCATACATGGTACAATATACTGCTGTTGAAAATGATAAGGCGGCTGGAAAATGCTAAGATATGTAAGAGTTTTACATTTTGCCCTGGTCTGGTCAAATATTCATATCTTAGCAGGAGGTTTGCTTTGGATGAGAAAATTAAGCAAAATTGTTCTAATGACAACTTGCTATGCAGCCTGAAGAGGCATTCATTGTTGGTGTCCTCCGCCCAGCAGTAAGAGAAAGTGGACATCATCACAAGCAACACAAGAAAATGGCAACCAATGGCATAAAAATACACAATTAGTACAAGGGAGAAAGATGGAGATGATGAGGAGTCTTCTAGAAAACCCTTACACACACTTAAGGTGCTTAAAATTTAGTGTCTTATAGCAAATATGCTTAATAATGTTGCCACTGAAACAAATACCAAAATGCTTCTAAAATGTTACTGTTATGTAACTGCTGGCATGCCACAGCCCTTTCCTCTGTGGAGTTTTATTTTGTTAACAAAGACAGACTGTAGTTTGACCCGGGTATAATGGGGGCATCAAGTTACTGCCTCTGGTTTAGAGCCCAGAGATGATACTGCAGACAGGTCCAACAGTTAACACCCTTGGTATCATTGTCGGGAGGAACCAGAGAGAGGGAGATATATAAAATCAGCTTGGTTGGCTGTTTAATTCTCATCTATCTATCCTGCAGGCTCAACTTGCATCCAGGAACATGGACAAGTCTATCACCCACCAGGCTATTGTGCAGCTTTCTGAGGTAATATCAGCGGTTACACATGCAACACAGTCGAGCACCATTGTTATGAAAGTGTAACACTTTCTGCTTTCAGGATTTAAAATGCTTTGTCTTATTTTCCTCTCTGTAGGAAGTCACCACACTGAAACAAGAAATAATCCCTTTGAAAAAGAAACTGGAGCCTTACATGGACTTAAGCCCGGTACGTTTCTTTTACGTTTTTTGTCTTCTAGCAGTCCAACAACAAAGTGCTTTCACAATATCCTAAATATTTTAATGAAGGCCTTTTTTGTTGAGGAATGTAATATATATTTATGTGTGTAAATTAGACTTAATTAAAGCAACTTGACAGAAACTTTCTGTTTTGACCTTCTAAACCACAACAGAGCCCATCTCTTGCTCAAGTGAAAATAGAAGAAGCAAAAAGAGAATTGGTGAGTATCTTAATAGTTTATTCGATGATGGATGAGATGTGGCTGCTTACCTTTTTTTTTTTTTTAATGCCACTGTCTTTCCCCAATTACAGGCTGCAATTGATTCCCAACTTGAGATGAATATGGATTTCAAGTGAAGATGTTTGTAATGTTAAAATGTTATCTGTGTTGAACTGTAAATTATCTGTGTTTGAAGAAGAATAAAGTAATTGTTTGTATGTATTGGTGACCCGGCTGCCAACCACTGTCTGCCTCTAAAGACCGAAAGGTTTTAGTTTGGGAAGTTAAAGTCAAAAATAGTTCCCTCTGACAATCTGTCTTTCAGCATTTTTTACATATTTCTTCCTCTTTCAAATGTAATAAGTAAACAAAGCAACCTCTCTAGAGTGGAAATGTATGTGTTTTCCTCCACAGTGGATATGTTTAAAGAAATTCTGCTTTAAAGGAAAACTGAAAATGTTTAGATTTATGATCAATTCAAGACACACTCAAGAAACCAAATGTAATCTTTCTTTTCTTTGGACCTATTCAGTTTATCTCCTCCTTTTCCTGTTTGTTGCAAAACATCATTAACCCTAATGAAATGTTTAGTCTTTATTTTCTAGTATGCTATCTAATCGAGGGTCTGTCTTTTAACAACATAATCTTCTTTGATCAAAGTCTGTCTGGCAAAAAATAATTTTTTAAAGAGGAACTGAAACGCAATATGTTTTAGATTGTCTTCATGGCAACTTTGAAAAAGTCTTTTCAGAAGTAACAAACCTTTTATGTTTAGATAATAAACACTAATAGTTGTATTATACAAATGCTTATATCTAATTTCTACATTATTGTGAAGTGTTAAGACATTAACTGGAATTGTAGATTGCTGACAGGAGCCAGCCTTGCAATGGGACAAATTACAAAATGACATTACATAGTTTTTATAATTCTTATTTCTATAGGTGTACATGAGACACATCTACGCACTGTATTTCAGAACTTTTTTCCCCATAGCTGTAGCACAAATCTAAAATGTTCTGAGTACATTTAGTCAATACTTTTATTTTTAGTTGTTACCTACATGGCTGTCTCTTGCCTTAAAAACAAAGTGGAGGAAACTTTCTGAGTTTGACAACAAAATTCCACAGGCTTCGGAGGGATAACAGCACATGAAAGAGGTTTTGGAGCCACTCCCTGGGTGCCTAAAGCTAAAACACAGCGAATGGAACCAACAAGGGGGGACTGTTGTCCAGTTTGTATGCAAAATATCACCTCTCAGTTCCTCCCCCTGCCAGTCTTCCCCCAATGGAGCCGAGCATGGAGACCCCATCGTCTGTCTGCTTGACAGTTGTAAGTCTGTGCTGCAGTCTGACCTGTAGATTGACTGGTTACCATGGAGTGGGTCATGGATGTGGGCTCAGGAGCAATTTACCCAGTAGGCCCCTTGCTTCATTCAAAGGCACCATGGTTAGGGCATCAACAGTTTATGAAAAGAAACAGAATCAAAATATCCCATTGAAGTCAGCCTGGGACACAGACCCACACAAAGCATCATTAACACACTATGTTGTCTATGTTTTGGTCACTGGCAGCTATCTTATCTTTGCCTTTTAATAATAATAATCTAAGCGTTTCTTTCTTAAACAAAAGATTTACCAATGTGGGCTGTGCCAGTATTTTTCTAAGTCAAATATAGCAAAACCAAAAACATTTTGAGTTAGATTTTTGTTTATTTGCACATGTCAATTCATATATGACATAGAAATGATGAATGAAATGAATGTGCATAAAGAGGAAAAACTCCCCAAAGGGCTTGGTGACCTCTACCTGCACAGTATTTCCCTGTGTCATGTGTTATGACATTAAAAATGAATATAAAATTGGTCAGTTCTAGTAGTAGGCTACAAAGAAAGAAATAAGAGAAATGAAAGCACAGAAGACATCTCATAGAAATAAAGCCTTTGCCATAATCCAAAAAGTAAACATGTGCCTCATGAAAGAGGGGGGGCTGCCAGTGCGTCATACCATTCAGTGTGTCGCCGCTTTTGCCTTTAAAATAGTTGGACATGCCACGCCCACACCATAATTCCAACTCAGCTGTTACTGTTAGTCGCTTTCAGTTTCCACATGCATCTATTCACAAATCTGCGGTGTTGAACAACAGTAGAGTCGGACTGGAGTATCACCACGCGTCGGTTTCTCATCTCGTCAGTTTTGACCAACTTGTTGCGCAGCTGCTATTTCTAACCTGCTCTGTGGGCCATGCTGCTTTGGGGCAGGGGCAGCTCTTATTCACCAGCACACAGGCGCTGTGTTATGCTTCATTTGTAATATTTTCCGCGAAGGAAGACATATGGATGAAGCGATGGCTTCGCCAACTACTTTCTAACTACCTTTATTTATTTATTTATTTTTTTACAAATGCGTAGGCCATACGAAGATGACGCATTTGTATGGATTTTTATGATTTTTATGAGTATCCAGCATCCTACAGTGAATTTTGCAGACTCTTTAATATGATCTCAGAAACGGGATGCAAATCATGAGCTGGACGCGTCCTTGCCACGGACTAGACTGGAGCCACAGCCTCTTCTGCCTGACTTTACTCCTGTGGACCAGACGCATGACTGGACTGGCCGACTTTTCAATGATGATGATGATGATGATGATGATGATGATGATGCAGTGGAAGGATGAGGGGGATATATCAGGGTGCCAATAGTTAAAGATTACAGAAAGTTGTTTCTTAGATTTATGCCCTGTTATAAGCTGTGTAATAATAGATACAGTGGGGGAGTTTTAAAAGCATATTTCTACAGATCGTGTATGGCGTGACAGATAAGGTGGTAATAGATTTTTTAAAAATTATTATTATGGTTGTTTTTTTTAACATTGCCAGTGTTCCTGAAATACCAGCCATTTGTCCCAAAGCATCCGTTTGAGATTTGGCATGGAACTGCACACCTGTCTGAGAAGGGCTTATGTAAAAGATACAGTGTGAGGAGTAAAATAAATCTCCTTTTTGTTAAAATAATGTTGGAGTTGTTGGTGAAAACCAGCCAGTGGTTATCCAATATTTTATCTAAACTATTCAACCTATCAAATTGAATCAGTTCTGATTCGTGTCAAAAAAACCTTGACAAATAATGTAAAGATAGATAAGGGATTTTGATATGAGGCAACTTAATCACACCTGCACACCAAGCAGCAAAGGTGGGTCACATTAGGTTGAATGCCAGTTGGCGCGGAGTGCCACCCAGGAAAGAGATCTGGCAGTCAGCACTTTATTGGGTACGTTTTCAAAGCAACACGAGACACCTAACCGAGCTCCAAAGAGGCCAAACAAACTGATCCAATACCACAGATGTAGATTGTAAAAAAAACAACACAAATGAAAGGTTTTCAATTGTATTAAGTTGCCTCAAAGTTAAAATCCTTTTTTTTTTTTTTTTTTTTTTTACATGTGACTATTTCTACCTCTGCAAGTAATAGTGGAGTTAATGGAGCCCCTGGAAGCACACCCTCTCTTAGAGGGTTCCTCTGGTTGTCTATGCCTTTTTGTGATCAAATTTTTTCCATTAATTTTATTTTATTTTTTTAGACATTTACAAATTATAAACAAGTGACAAACAATACAGTGCGACTGGGAACACGTCCCAGGTGGTTGTCTATCCCTTATATGATTGAATGGATTTAAAGGAGTACTCCAGCGATTTTCTATTATCACAAGAGACAGATATAGCCTATTTATTATTGCCCAAGCTGAGATAACCCTGATGACATCTACTGTATATTAACTATTTACTATTTCCACAGGCTGAGTCGTACTTATGTACTCGTTGCATGTACTTTCAATGCACCTGTATGTTTCTATGTGCATTACAGCCTAACCAATGCCTTTTGTGTGACAGACTACCTGTCCAGGATCATCACCAGTCACTCAGCTCAAGCGTGTGATGGACAGCCTCTGCGACTCCACTGTCCACGTCACTCCACCATTTCCATCCAATCTGCCTTCTACGGGAGCGGCGAGGCGTGGTTGTGTAAAGCAGACCCAGACCCTCCGCTCAGAGCCCACAACCACAGCTGCTCAGCTTTTACCGCACTACAGGTGCATTTTATGTGTCTCAAATACAACACTTTTTACTCTCACTGGGTCACTCGTGTATGCTGGTGTTCACCAGTTTGTAGCTGACTTACTTGAAAAGATTTCTCCCCAAACGTGTTGTCTTTTTGCCGTAAACACACACAACCCATAGATGAGCTGGCTTGTGAATGCTGCTGACTGTTTAATAGTAGATTTATTAAAGGTACAGCCCACTGTCTTACATTTGTCTGCCAGTTAGTGCGTCATTCTTTTTGCATCTGATTTACATTGTGCCCACTGTGGAGTGTAACATCAGAGTAAAAGAAGTTAAAAAAGGTAAATGCTGACTGTCCCTGGTGTTTGCTGTGCAGAAGCTGCTGTCAGAGTGTCAGAGCCACAGAGATTGTCAGCTGCCTGTCAACCACCTGCTGTTTGGGAAGGACCCCTGTCCTGGCACTACCAAATACCTCCATGTCGACTACAAGTGTAAACCAAGTGAGTCCAGCAGCTCTATTCCCATTTGTCCCTACCTTTTTTATTGTCATATCCCATCTCCCAGTCAACTCTGGCTCCCTGTTTCAGCCTCAGTTTCTCTTACATTTACTGGAGGATGAGTATGAAATGACTACACGGCTATACACAAACATTTTACCCCTTCCCCCCATCTTAACGCCTCAGTTTCCCACTAAAATCATCCCCTTCACCACCTCATCCTCATTGATTTTTCCCTTCACTCAGCTGAACACAAAAGACATGTGGTGTGTGAGGGGGAGACTATGATTCTGCGCTGTAAGCCCCCCAAGGTTCTGAACATCTATGCAGCTGTCTATGGGAGAAGTCTTGGCCAGACTGACACCTGCCCCTCGCGCCTGACAAGACCACCCCCATTCGGTGAGTCAACGGGATATTCAGTATTCGCATATAGTAGTAACTAACAGATGATTCATTTTGCAAGGAGAACAATTAAGCCAGGGATGTAATTTCTTCAGAAACTACTTTACATTGTGAAATATGAAAGTTTTAAGAAAGCTGTAAGTAATAGGTTTCACTACTCTGACAGTTTCACCGGGCTCTGTTATATATATCCAAGTGTCCCTGTAAACCAAAGCAGCTAAATGCAATTTACAACTGTATTTTTCCGACCATGACATGCCAAGTTATCTTTTGTGAAAAAGGCCTATGGCAGATGGCATGAGTAAAAGTCCAATGGAAATAAAAGCACTAATATGTTCACTAAAATTTGCTTTACAATGCAAAGTGATGGGGATTTATAAATGTGGCCTAAATTAAAGAGAAACACAGGCAAAAACTACACAGTCTGCTTTTTTTCACAGCAGATATTTTGACATGCCAAAGCAGAAAAAGCACAGGTGTAACTAATAACATCAGTAATGGCTGCATTCCTTTTTGGTGGGGCCCAACCATCAGTACTGTTACTGAGGACATCTGTGCTGTTCCTGGTATGACAAGGTAAAAGTCTGCTGTAAAAAAGGCATACGTGAATGGGGCGAGATATAGGCTAGATTACTAACAAATGACAACATTTGTTAGTAATTATACAACATTTTACAATGGCATGGCAGAGTGCTTTAAAGTAACTTATATCAACATTGAATGCTATAGAATAAGCACATTTAGAGATGACATTAAACCAACACAGAGGCACTGAGTTAATATTTGCTGGGGAAAAAAATCCCATGGATGACAAAAAGGTGATTTCATTGTAGTTAACCTGCAACCAAACTCCTGCAAAACATTGAAACAGTGGTTCGGGTAGTTCAACTAAAGTACACATCAGTGAACAAGTTGAGAGAGCATTACACACGCACACACACACACACACACACACACACACACACACACACACACACACACACACACACACACATTTCTTATTCTTACATTTCTTATGGTTCTCAGAGTTTCTCTTTGCTGTACCCTACAGAGTGCCTGAACCACGAGGCTGTACACTTGGTGTCCAAGTCCTGCTACAGCAAACAGAAGTGTGCTGTTGCTGTAAGCAACCAGACCTTTAGGGACCCCTGCTTTCCAGGAACCAGGAAGTACCTCAGTGTGGTCTATTCTTGTGGTAGGACTCTTTCTGCTTCCTCATTCACAAGATACAATTACTAATTAGAGGTTTCAAAATAAGAAAGGGCTTTCGTGATATTAGTATATACATAGCCCACGTCATGTCGGTTTTTGTTTTTGCCTTATTCATTTGTAGTTTCCTATTATGGAACCTTATCTGCTGATCTCAGCCATCAGCTGTTTTTTTTATCATATCACACCCAATAACACAGTAGCAGGAAATAATTGTGAGCTCAGATTTGCGGGTTGAGGCTGGCATCCTGGTAAACTTCCTGAAATTGGCACAACCCCCAGTGAGGTCATGCCACAACATTGTTCATGTATCAAAGTTTGGAGATTTGACTTCAGCCGGGTCGACAGAATTTATTTGACTGGCTCTGTTGGCTCCATCTAGCACAACACAATGTGTGTCAACCTCGCAGACCAGTTGTCAACATAATTGGGAAGAATATATTGATAATTTGAGAGTTACTCACTCTATTGGGGGCCCAGTTTGTGAATCTGTAATAATTTGTCCACAGCAATATTAAGACTGTCTCTTCTGTTTTCCTTTCAGTAGTACCGCAGACCTTACTAAGAGAGGCAGACCCTTACGTATTCAGCTCCACCTCATCTCCTACTGTGGACACAAAAAAAGGTAACCATGCCATCTGTTGCAATTCCAGGTTTTCTGTGTCATTTTATCTGACATGATAATCTGAAATTTTATAGCAGCTTCTCCTGCAGATCTGGAGGAGCATTTCCCCAAAGGGTCAAGAAGGCCAGACAACTCAGGAGCCATGATGAGCACCTCTCTTCTGACCTATGCCTACATAAAAGGTAACATTATTCATGAATGCGTGCACTCATACATATACATATACACCTTGTTTGTTTCTGTTTTACACATCTTCTTTCCTCACTTCCTACACAGAGCATCCAGAAATGGCAGGGCTGATGTTCACCTCCAGTGTGTGTGTTGGTCTTCTGCTCACACTGTTGGCTGTATCGGTCCGAGTGACCTGCAGAAGACGCCAGTTCGGAGATCACAGACTCGCACCCAAGTCTCATATCCAGGCTGTCAACTGCCAGGAGGAGGACGATGATGATGACGAAGAGGGAACAGAAAGTTCTTTAATCTCATCCGCAGAAAGGACGGCGATTCACGGCTGGGAGGAAGTGACTTATGTCAGCGATGCAGCTGAACGGGCGGAGAGGATTGAGCGCAGGGAGATGATCATACAGGAGATATGGATGAATGCCTATATGAATGGCATCACATATTAACTGTGACTTATGGATGCTGTCTGGCACCTTCAGGATTTTTTTCAGGATTCTTGGCAGCAGCTCCCAACCTTTTTTTGTACATTTTAAAGCCTTGTGTTGTCTTGTGTTTTGCCATATTTGCAGCTCAGTTTGTGAAAAGTGTTATATTTAGGTGAAACTGCAGTACTAGCCATTTTAAATGCTGTTTTTATTTATGGGACATCCACCAACAAATGAAGTTCAGATTTCAGGTTAAAATACTGTTTACTGCTTGACAGAAGACTATTTGAATGTAGAAAAGGAATTATTTTTTGAATCTACAAATTACATCCAGGATGTTTTTTTTATGCACTGTTCCTTGAAACAGGCCACTGCTCTTTGAGTGACTTCATTGACTCTGTCAACAGTTCCACACAGTGGGATTAAACGCTCTCACTTTGAACTCTACAACTTCCTCATCCCTGCTGGGACAAGAGCTGGAACGACCATCTACTATGTGGCAACGTCCTGCCTCAGAGCAGCACAGACTTTCAGAGGTGTGTAATGTGTGTGTGTGTGACTGGAGACAAAGAGAGGAAAGGTGCAGCATCCTTGTCCCAGCAATCCAAGGGATGTAAAACTGTTCCAGATGAATCACTACCTATGAAATGTTGTTGAATGTTAACAAAACAAAACCAATCTATTGGATTTTTTTTTATTTTACAATCAATAAAAATGCACAGTACATTTAGATTAAACTGAAATGTAATTGTTTGCACATCTTTAATAAAGATTTAACTTTACAACAGGGTGAAAACAATTGGTAAATGAATAAATGGATCTGATTTAGGATGAAATAAATCATGTTAGTCATGGCATCGGCCTCCACGTGTCATCATCCAGTTACTACTCCAAGGCATATGAACCCATCTGCTGTTTATATTCTCCAGAAGACCTCATATAACACAGACAGTAAACTAATATCAGAATTGAGATAAGGCATTGTAGTCATTTGCATTTAGAACTGTGAAGGACCAGGTCAGAGCAGCAGCTTTACGGTAGGAATCTAAGTGGTGGAGGTCTTTATCTTGGTCCCCATTTGATGTTGGTGAGGCCTTGAAACTGTCTTCGGAGGGACTGTCTGTCTGTCCACTCTGATTCCAGGTAGCTATCATCATCTGCTTCCTCAAGCTTCTAAAAATGGTTCAAAAGGCACATTCAGTACGAACAGAAACCTGGGTTTTAATATGTGCACATATTTAAAAGTCTATGAGTGTTTGGTCTCTTAAGCCATTTTCTCACCTTGAGTTCCTCCTGCCTCTTGTACATATGCATCATCATCTGTTTCTGCTGCTCATCAGTGACCAGAGGCTCTCTCGCTGGTGCCCCCTGCCCTTTCTGGAGAGAATGGCAACTAATATAGTCTCAAAACTAACCAAAACATATACAACACATACACTGCTTGCCATATACCACACAAATACTCCCTTTAGATTGGCTGAAAATGCTCTCACCTTTTGGATTTTTACCACAAGCTTTGTCTTGTCATTTTTGCCAATGTAGTCCTGCAGTTTTTTCCCCCTCTGCATCTCTTTAGCAGCCCACCATAGCTGGCACTCGTCCTCTGTGATCACCTGCAGAGATGCCTAATGAACAAACAGATGGAAAGGGAAAATGCAGAGAAATGGAGGGATGAAAAAGAGTGTACCAAGGAGACACTGCAGATGAACATTAACAATAGTAACTCATGCCCCTGTTGTTGACTAAAAACTTATTTCAGATGGCCATTAGCTAATAGCTGCAAGGACAAGCTGATTACTGACACAGGTTTAGCTGTTTACCTGTGTTCCTGCAAGGTCTTCACGGTCCTCAAACTCCATTCTGATAGGGTCATGAGGAGGCAGCCCCATGGGGTACACGATCATGACAGCACCCCTTAGCGGATCCAGGGCTTCCTTCACCATCTCCATAGTGACACAAACGTTAGCTTGAACTTGTTTCTGAAAGATGATCAGAGAGACAGATTGAATAAAAAGCAGTGACCCTTGTTGAAGAAGACAATTACAGATTTAGTGTTTACCCCAATACTCACTTTGGAGATCAGTGCCTTTGCCTCCTCCACGGTTCTCATCAACACCTCTTTCATTTTTTCATTTGGAGCTGATAGAAGGCAATGAGTTGGATTGTCAGATTACCAAAACCTTTTATTGTTCCTGCTTGCATAGAAATGAAGTTAAACATGTTTTTATGCAAATTAAAAAGAAATACTTGGCAAACGTCTTCACAAAATTGTTCCGTACAATAGTAGCATCTGTGTGTTATTCACATTAGGGATGCACAATCAAATGGGACGAGGGAATTACATACTTACAATTTTTAACATTCTTTAACTGCAGGGTTTTCAAGTCACAAGAGGGAATTTAATAGAGGAACAGGAGGAGTAAATATCTGTCCACGCATGTCACGGTTTGCAGTTCAAAGTTACAAGCACATGCAATGGACCCGTCTTCCCGACAACGTTATGGGTTTAGCAAAGTCTTCTTGTAAAACTACGTGGCCTAACAGTCAAAAGTCATATTCTCACCGTGTCCGTTCCTCCTCCCAATCTCATCCTTTCTGAATACTGCCCCCCCGCTGGGTACACACTTGTCTTCCCATTCATCCTTCAGTTTCAGCTCCACAATCTGCTCCTCTGTCAGCCCCTGCATGTTGGGTGGCAGTGTGATGCCATGGTCTGCCAGCTCTGGGATCTCTGTGGGTACACAGATGAACAAGCAGAAAGTCAATGCCAACAACATACAGTAACCTAGTAGATTGGATATGAAATATAAAACGTAAATGTTCAACAGAAAATCCAGTCAGTCAATTATTTAAGAATAAAAACACAAAATCTGCTCACACCCTAATAAACGTGAATAATTACTTATTTGTCTCTTCTTTATAGCTACTAATTTATCAAGGCTAGTGGTATTTTTCCAAGTTACCTAGTTTAAATAGTAAAGAAAAATATGTGTCTACTGACACTTCTGATACCTACAGTATGCACAGAAAGCGCTGGGACATGTCATTTTTGTACCTGAACATATTCTGTCCACTTTGAGTCTCCCGTTGTAAATGGCTGTAATTTGCTGGATCACCGTTTCAAGAGGCGCGTCCACAGTGGTGTTGAAAAGAAACTGGCTTTCATCTCCACGCTTCACATGTAGCTGAACCATCTTGCAAAAGCAGCTCACCGCCTGTTTACTAGCTAAAAGAGGCGTTTAGGGATATCAATTTAAAGCGACTTTGTTGTTTAATAAACCCACCACAGCACGAAGAAGTGTCCGTGTAACGCAGTGCCCGGAGTCTTAGGAAAACAGTGTAACCATAGCAACAGTCGTGAGCACACCATAGACACAAAGCTAGCTTTATCCTAGCTAACGTTAGCTAGCTAGTATAACTTAGGTGTTACAGTTAATGGCACATTCTGATAAAGGGTTATTTCTCCACAGTTACTGAAAATGGTAACATTTAGCTGTATAGTGAAACGACAAGCACAAGACGGCACGTAAAATGTTCAGACTGAGCTCGGCTCACACTTCGTTTACAACCGGTAGCGTCCAGAGAAGCATCTGGATCTCGCAAGCTACTCGTGTGAACTATTTACGGCAGGTTAGAACAATCCAAGAAGTATTACCGCCCTCTACAGGTAACTGATGGCAACACTGTGGAAGGTTGCAACTCTTCCTAATGTAACCACTTAGCTAGTGATACTGTAGTAAACTCCATAGGGATGGTGTGCCTTGCTCAACGGTATTCCAGCAAGGCAGAATAATTAATTGAACATAGGTCATCTTGTTGAAAATGTTATACATAAGCTTCCTGCTACACCAGAAGACAAAAGGACATTCCACTTGCCTAAAAATACTGTACACACACATACTAATTAGGAGACACAGCAAATAACCGTTAAGCTGACTCTTATCATGAAAAAGTCAAACAGTAAAACATCATCCAGATTAATTAGCTAAACATGAATGAATTAAAAGTAAACATAAATGTCAATCATATTTACCTCAGCATTTTATTTATGAGTAATGTGATACATTTTAGAAGTAAGTGTAACAGACAGACAGATACACACACTAAAATTTGAGAAAGGTATGATGATAGGTATATCTTTTTATAATGTGCAATAAAGTTACAGCCTGCAGTTAGAAAAGACAAACATCAACATTCAGGGTCAACTTACATTTATTTTTGCATACATACAACATAAACGGCTTCATACATGAATGTGCAATCAGCTGTGCACTTAAATATGGAACGTTCGATATTAACATGAATGGCAGCTTCATGTTTTCTCTTTAATACATATAGAATATGTTTAATAACACAGGCTCTTTATTTACTATGGGTTATAGCCATAAAAAGGGACACCAACCTCACAAAAGGAGCAATTTGTTTCCTATAAAATCTCATCTTGAACATGACACAAAGCGCTGGCTAGTCCTTTACTATTAATGCAGATACAGTATCTACTGCACACATTTGGATAACACAAACGCATTTTAGAGATGACATCCACATGTAGAAAATGCATCCTGATACACTTGCTTACATAGATGTTTACTGCTTTCAGTGCAATGAGGACAGATTATTTGTACGGATTTTACATTGTGTTTAAACAAAGTGCAGAAGCGTTAGTTGCTACTTTCTTGGGTCAAATGTTTTATCCTCCATGCTTTTAAGACCATAGATAATACAACTCTGCAGAATTGAAAGAGAGAAGTAAGGTAGTGCATGGACAAATTACAGACACACCACTTCTCACAACACCACACACACCTCATGAATGGTTACAAAACCAGCGAGGCTCACTAACAATTACTCTCAACTGGAGGAAACAGCTATGGATTAGATATCACAGGAGGATCTGCAAACGCTGAGGACAGTTTAACACCCGACACTCAAATCACACTACTGTCTGGAATGTGGGCAATGCATAGTCACAAGCATACAGCGTAGTTGAGTCAGAATATTCAGTCAAGGTGGTGAATACAGTGGTCTTCCTTTCACTCAGGTGGGGGGTGCTTTGTGAAAAAGTCATTTGTCTTGTATTGTTGACATTTTCGCATACAGTAAAGCCACTCCACAGCCCTTGAAGGATGGAGAGAGAAAATGCACTCACAGCCAAACGCATGTGAATACAGTGGCTGTCAGTTCAGAATCTGTAAGCTAATACACTGTGTGCACTTAAAAGAGAAGACGTCCTTAGGGGAGAAGCTCTGATATTCCACTCCTAACTCTGTACACACACACACTCACGTCCAAAACACAAACATTGTCAGACACGACAAGACGATATGCACCTCAAATACAACACATTACTTCTCACCACAGTATCAACAATAGATTATTTAGAGTAAATGTTCTTAGAAATAAAAGCATGACTTTTGTAATTAGCAAAAATTGAAGTAAAAAAAAAGTGCCCTCCTTTTATTATTATTATTCATGGCTTGTCCTTGCTGCCATGTCCACGACCCCAAATCACACCATCTTCGAACTTTGAGTAACATTAATATACACAAGCCACATTTGTTGAATTTACAATAGTGTGGTTAAATGCTTTGGATAAATCGAGGAGGATCAACACACTACAGAGGTGGGAACGTCATCTGTTCAAGCCACAGGCTCTCGTTCATATCAGCAAGAACGCAAACGAGAGAGAATCAGCCTTTCAAGTGCATATCAGTAACGTTGTGCAAACCACTGATACGGTCATCACAAACACATTTAGCGAGTAGTTTCCATGTTGAAAACATACATTTATACATAATCACTATGTATAGGTTTTGATATGGAGCTACAAAATATATTCAGCTAATCGTAACAGACCATTGACAAAGAATTATGGCTGAATAGAGCGAGAACAAAATATCTTACTATCAAGTGGATGGGATGGCATTATAGAGCATCAGTCCTGCAGCAGTGCACAGTTTGACTGACTGACACTGACTCGTGCCGTTCTTTTTCAAGCTGGGACATTAGCATTAAAGTGCTCATATTATGCTCATTTTCAGGTTCATAAGTATATTTAGAGGTTATATGAGAATAGGTTTACATGGTTTAATTAAAAAAACACCATATTTTGTATGTTTAGCTCTGTTTTAGTGAGGCATCCCACTTCTGCTCCATCTTTGTTGGAAGTCGCACATGCGCAGTAGCTAGGTAAGGACTACTAGCCAGTCAGAAGCAGAGTATGAGGGCGTGCATGCTAGCAGCTAGGCGAGCATTATAACGTGTGACGCAAAGTGACGCACGTTCGTTGCAGTTGAAGTAAAGGCTGGACTATAATAGAGCTGTTAGGAGCAGTTTGTGAACAGTGTTTTCTGTTGAGATGGTAAGTGCCTTTGGGGTGGACTTTAGACTTTTTCACTTTGTAAACCTATAATATGCACAAAACAATTATATAACAATAAAGGAAAGGGAAAAAGCATAATATAAGCACCTTAAGCAATGACAAAACCCAGTGCAACATTAAGTACATTCATGATAAAAGCAAGTGCACAATATGACTTTTAAATTTGTCCCCTCATACACAAAACAACAGAACTAAACTTACAAACTATTTTGGGGGCAAATGTAAAACCTCTAGTGCATAACCTTCTACTACATGTAACGTGAGAAGGTAGAAGATTACCCTCTACTCTGAGAATTACGCTCAGCTATACAAGTTAGTCAAAATGATGGATATGAACCGCAGTGTGTCAGCGAATGTTGATAACACTGAACCTCACAGGCGAATGCATTGTGCTGCACAGCCAAACAGAAAATGTCTGAATATTGCACAGGTGATCAAACAAATGATTTGTGCGTGTAGATGTACTATACATAACTCTATACTATAGACACAGGCACGTTTGCTGCCATGAATAAAAATAAACATCAAAATGATTCATATATTAAAATAAATGGTAATATCAGGGAACAAGCAGACATCCCTGTGGTAGAGTTTAGGGTCATACACCTCTCATGTTACTGCTTGAGGTATAAATCATTTTCTGCAATTCAGAAGGGGATTGGTCTATACTTCTGAAATACTGTTTCTTTTGTACATACACACACATATACACATTTGTCATATATCTATACATATCTGGATATGCCCTTTACATATTAAGAGTGATCCTATCTTTCTGTTGATTCCCTGGAGAAGAAGAAGTCATCACTGGGTCCCTCTGGGAGGTTTGGGTTACTGGTTACAGTTCTAGTTGGGATGGGAGGAGGGAGAGTTGGGAACACTGAGGGGACCGAGGATAACCAGTCGGGCTCTGAGTCAAACACAGAGCGGTAGGGCTGAGTCTGAGTCTGGGACAATAGGGAACTGAGGGAAGACGGGGGCTTGTGGGGTTTTAGTTGGAGGTTGAAAATCCAAATCATCATCAAAAGTGACCCATTGCTGGTTTGGTTTGGCTCCTGGAGGAGGTGGCTGGCGATGAAGTGCAGGCAGAATGGAGGAGGGTGGTGCCAAAGGCAAGACGGGAACAGGAGATGGGGCAAGGGGGGAGCAGAGGTGCAGGTGTAGTATTAAAAGTGGATGAGGGACCAAACAGGGACATGGTCCCTTGTAGCTGGGAGGTGGATGCAGCAGTAGGGGCTGCTGCTGGAGCATGGGTGGGGATGAGTGGTTGAGTAGGAACAGACATGTTCCTCTGAATGTTTGGCTTTGGGGCGGTGAACTGGACGCTAAAGTCCGGGGTGAGCGAGCGGTGCTGCTGATGCGCCAGTGGGCCTGTGAAGGGATTGGTGCTGCTGGGTCGGGCAGGAAGCAAGTCAATCGGGACAGGGCCAGGGGAAGCCCGCAGTGTCTCCTGCGAGCGGCTACGAGACTGGACCGGAGGGGGCGGGAGCAGGGAGGAGGTGAACGGTGATGGGGTGGAAAGTGAGGAAGAGGAGGATGAATCAAGTGCCTGCAGGTCTGACAGAGCAGATGACTGGAGGGAGAAGGATGATGGGAGAGTGTTGGAGGACATCGTAGACACAGGAACAGAGGGGGGAGTACGCAGAGAGGAGCCTCTGGTCAGGGACTGGGTGGTGTGCCAGGAAAGTTGGTCGAAGGGTTCGGGCTTCCATTGTGCTTCTCTGTGGATTCCATTCAGGCCATTGGTCTAAGGAGGACCAAAACAAAGAGAATGCCATTCAGCTGTCACGACAAATGCTGTGTCAAACTATAAACAATGGACTAAAGTGTGTTTTACTTAGCTTATAATTTTTAGCTTGGGTCAAAGTTTAAAGATACCCATTGGAGCTTTCTTGTAAACAAACAATTATCTATTTCCATCCAGTGTTTACTTGAACCATAATGCCTCCAATGGTCAAAACCTCCACAGGGTAACTTTAATTCTAATCCGGCCCATTTAAATACACTGACAATGTATGCATCACAGTCCACATACAATCACCAACTCTAATACAAATGAATGAAATAATGCAAATTAAACAAAATGTCAAATCAAATTATGAGGTCATTGCATATGTGCTCATTCTCATCACCTGACCTACAGTGAGCAGATATGAAAAGACTAGTGAGGGGAAAATGGCCAACAACAAAACACATTTTCATCTGTCATTTTTTTCATGTTATTTATGGTTTGATATGTTGACCGACAAAAGAAGACAAGGACGTCTCCATTTTACGAGCCTAAAAACAAGACAATGCCTGACATTGCAGTGGACTAAAAACATCCAGGCTGAAATAACTTAGGAGGAGACATAAAAAGGAAAAGTTATTAAGAAATAAGAGAGAAGGAGGAGGTTACTAAGTGTAATGTATGAGAGGTAATAACATCAGAGCAGAGGACTGCTATGGAGGATGAGACAAAGAGGTGGTTTAATATAAAGTACCTGTTACCCTGAGGGCTTCTCCAGCTTGTGAGAGAGAAACAAATGTATCAGAGAGACAAAAGCAGGAAGAATGACAGACAACTAAGCTCATTTTATGTGAGACAAAGCAGCAGAAAGAGGCTATTGTCCCAGTCTCCACAACACTCAAAAAAATATCTTGTCTAATGAGCAGAATTTGAGCAAGAATCTGTATCATTATTTAACTACATGCAAGCAGAAAAAAATCTTAGTGTACTCAACAGGTAATTATAGCAACAGTTAGTGTTCTTTATTCAGTTACTGAAATTCCAATAATTTAATGAAAAGGAAGTTGGAACCAACCTGCGCAGCCGGGGCTGTCTCAGACTTGGCAGCATCAGGTGGCAGAGTGTGAGAAGAACGGGAGCGTGGTGGGGGTTTAGGAGATGCTAGACCCTGTGGAAGCCCAGCAGGGGAGTAACAGCCACGGCAGCAGTAGGGGACGCTGCTTTAGGAGCTTGCTGTGGCTGGAGTGGAGCTTGAAATGTGGGTTGCATAGGTGGTGGGAGTTGGGACTGAACTGAAGGGGCAGCTGGTTGGGGCTGCATGGGGGCCTGCATTGCTGGAGGGAGTTGGGATTGAACTGAAGGGGCGGCTGGTTGGGGCTGCATGGGTCTCGCTGCAGGGGGCTCTAAAGGAGGAGGACCTGAGAGAGGAAACAGGACAGAGTTAAGGCTTAATTCACTCCATCACATTAATAACATTCTAGTGTTGATAACCTAGTATAATGGCCTCTGTTAAAACACATGTCCCCTTACCCAGAGGCAGGTCAGTCGGTTTGGCCTGGCCACCAGGCACAGGTCGTGGGGCCCCAGGGTGGGTGTCTGGGATGGGCCGAGGGGCCCCAGGATGCACGTCCGGGATGGGTCTGGGTGCTCCAGGGTGAGAGAGAGGTGGTGGGCGAGACTGAGGGGGAATACTGATTACCCCAGCACGTGCAGGGATATTCTGGATGATGAAGAGGTCATAGAGAATAGGGAGAAATTAACATATTGGGTAGGAAATCAGAAAAGATAGGCCAAATTCCTTATGTTGTGGATATTCAGAGTTGTAAACTCACCGGTCTGGGAGCACCTCCAGGTCCAGGAGCTCCCACTGCTACCTGGCCTCGAGCTGAAAGAGTTTAGAATGACAAACTGGCTAAATTAGCAACAAAAGAAATCTTACTTTAATGTCTCTATCATGTGGGCACTGCCCCCTAAGGAGAGATGTAAGGAATAGCAGGAGCATTTTATGAGATGGGAGGTTCAAGCAAATGAACAAAAACTAACGATAAGTTTTACAAGCATTAACAAAAACATTTGGTCACAAAAAAAAGTTTTACAAGCACTGTACTAAATCACACAAGTGCACTGCAAATCCACCCTAACCTATTTCAGACCAAATTCCCCATGGCTCATAATTAATGACGAGTCATCGTCATTAAGTCATTCCTGAGCTGCAGGAGGTCTGGAGGAGAGGCGGGCCTTGTTCTGTAAGCCAAGTGCTACTCACACAGTTTTCAAACACACACTTCTTTTCTATTCTCTTGCTGAACCCCTCTCAATGCCTGCGAACATGTTCCCACACAACTTAGATGTCTGCGTCTCTGTAATAAATCACTGTGTACAGCCACCAAATGTAAGTCCACCCTGCTAACCACGCACACCCTTAGTGTGAGAGAGGGATTAAGCTAACCACACACATCGGTCAGGTGAAGACAGGCCAAGTCACCGATAGGCTTAGCAACCAAACCCTATTCCCCACCCTGGGACAGGCTTAATTTGTGTTGGGGTATAAACACATAACACAGGATTATAAGGGACAGACAGGGATAATCTCAGCCCCATATCACTCCCAGCAAGTACAAGAACACTCCACAAAAAGATGGCTGTTCATTGGGCATATACAAACCTACATAACTGAGTAACAATCCTTTTTACAATCCTTTAATTTAATTAGTACGCTAATGCTAAGTGTGGCACTCACCTGCAGCATCATCTGGCTGAGGAAGAGCGGGGCTTTTTGGGCCTTTGCAGCACAAAGGAAACCAAACCACATTACTGTTATGCACAAAGTGGAGTACTGGTGACAGGAAGTAGGTGTTACTATTGACAATACTTTACAAGAAGCACTAGGAATAGCGTATGTTGGTAAAAACGCAGCAGAGCAGAGATGCCTGAGATGGGGTGAGTCGGAATATCTACTTGCCCAAGGAAGCTTTTCCTGTAGCCAATCTGACATTAAGACCATTTTATGTCCGGAACCTTTAACTCACGTAATCTCCCCAGTTATGAAAAGACTATGACCACCAAATCAATACTTATTTAGTCCATAATGATAGAGTGTACAACTGGGAGTTTCCTACTATGTGCAACCATTTCAGTCAGATGGTCATCTGAAGTGTTTGATCATGACTCCTGATAATAATGTAATTGACTGATTAGAGTAGCCTTGTTTTGATACACATTACTCTCGCAAAAGTTGTGATACTGACTTCCAGACCTCAATACAAATGTGTAAACAAAAAAAACAAACAATGGACGGAAAATGCCTGCTCTTCATTTTTGTTGTTCTTTTTATTAATCTGAAACACTAATTGGTAGGGATAGATTACATTTATAACCACCACTGAATATTAAATGGGGAAGGAGAAATGTTGTCCTCTGGATATAAAAGTCTGAACTTGCCTCCAGTGGATCTGGTCCCGCTAGTCCTTAAACCTCTTTTAGGTTTTTTCATTCCCTGCTTATTTCTGTGTGTGTGTGTGTGTGTATATATGTATATATAAATAAAACAACAGGCTACCAAACACATCTCTCTCACATACTGCACACACAAGACTATGAAGGCCCACAAGATATAGCATTGGTTAATGGTAAACTATCAATACCAAAAAAGCATTGATGACTGGGTCTAAGTCTACAGGGATCAGATGACATTTAAAGACACACTGCCTGGCCAGTTACCTTCACTGCCTCTCCTACCAGGCCAGTAACCTTCACTGCCTCTCCTACCAGGCCAGTAACCTTCACTGCCTCTCCTACCAAACAGTGGGCTTGGACATTCGCCACAGTCTTAAAATAAAAGTGGGGAAACAGTGTTTCAATATGAAAGGTATACATCATGACTTACCAGCTACTCCTACATACATTCAAATAAGGGCAACAATGCCTAGAAAACAGGTCTAGGTTACACATTAGTAGCACTCACAGATATACAACAGATCAGGGATATTATTGTAAAGCTTGCCACATTTAAGAATTTACATCCACCAAAATCCTAATGTAGGGAGTAGTTGGATGATGCACAAGAAGCACTGCATTTAGAACTTGACCTAAGTGGTCATTCACCATCTCTCAACACGAAAATAACTTAATCTAGGAATTGTTCACCTAAAATCAAGGATGACTCTGCAACCACATGGCCTATTTCCACTTTTACATTTTTTTCTGAAATTGATTTGGGTGGATAGTTTTGGCGGAAGCTAAGCCCAAGAACAGCCCAGTGGTGTTTACATCCAGTCAGGTGTAAGAGAGGGTTCATGTCATGTTCATTTTTTTGTTAAAGCATCATGCAATCGTCTGCAAACTAACTTTGTTCTATGCTGAACTGAAATGGAAAATAGCAGCCACTACTTCAAATGCTTCAGCAATGTAAGCACATAAACACACAGTTCCACACTTTACCTCCAGAGTCCTTTCTAACTGGCAGAGGGCTCATGCCTCCTTCAGGAATGAGGCGAAGCAGTGGGATAAAGGTGAACATGTTAACATCAGCCTTAAGTATATCATTCTGTTCCCTCCTAAAACAATATAATATCCACACTTCCAATGTAGGATTTTATTTGCTTGCTCCAATGTTACAGACTATACTTCTGTGATTAAAATGTCAGAAAATTAGGCTCTAGTTAACTGTAGAGAAAGGGGTTAAGTATGATACTTTACCTGAAGGTGGTGGTGGGCGTTGAGGGGGTGCTGGTCTGGCTGGGGGGGCGTGGGGGCGAGGGGGAGGCGGGCGTTTGGGTTCTAGAGACATGGGGGCACCAGGCTGGAAGTCAACAGGAGGCCCTGGGAGATAAATAAGCCTACATTAACATTGCTATGGAAAGAAACATGACTTAATGCCCTAAACGTAAACATTGTAATATTATAAATATGTTCTTTTCTTTGACCAATCACACTGGTCAAACACATATCAAGCCATGAGCCCTATTTCTGAAGTCTTAGTTCTAATTCTACAATTTGTTCCATGTGCACAGCTGTGATTTAGTGATGACCAAAGAAAAGATAAACCTAACACCACACACATTTTAATACTGCACCATAAAACACGTTCTTAAAAGGAAGCAAGTAGTTTACTGGAAGACACACTGCAAGCCTTCTAACACTAAACATAGATTCATTTATTACACATTACATTTTACCTGTAATTTCTCTCCTCAATGATGATGGGCTAAAATCTACTTCAGTAAATTACAAACAAAACAGAGTTGCAGTTTATATTCCGGCAGGCAAAGGCTGGAGCCATAGCTGATTATTGAACACTGCTTTTAGTTAAATGATTCCAGGTGTGTGTCTTGCTCCACCAATGATATTTACCATGTGATGGTCGGGAGGGTTGTACTCCACGACTAGGCCTGCTGGGGGCGGTAGGTTCTCCGTGGGTGGGGGAGGGACAGGGACTACTGCGGGGGGAGGGGAGAGGGGAGGATCCAGGGCCAGAGCCTGCTCCAGGCTGAAGGTGCTGGGGAAGGATCTCCTCCACTTCCTCATCCACATCACCTAGTAAAGGAGACAAGATAAATTCATGTACTTGAAACCAATAGTCCATACAGCCTTCTCTATATCAGTGGTGGCAAAAAACTTAAATTCTCATTCATTTGAAACATTTTGAGGATAAGGATTGGATTTGCTTGGGTGGTCATCCCTCACCTTCCATATCGTAATCATCATCGCCCATGTCCGTGTCCTCAGCCAGCAGGGTGGAGCTGGCAGAGGTGGGGATGCTTCCACAGATCCTATCTACACTCATCTCATCCTCTAGACTCTTGATCCAACCTGGACTCTTTAGACGGATGTCCAACATCTTATCAAGGACCTACAATGTTACAAAAAGACATACAAGAAAGAAGTAGATCTCGGTTACCAAGTATACAATTGAGGAGAAAAATGCTTTAAAAAATGTACAATGGTGATTAAAACTATTATTAAACAACAGATATGGAAACACATTTTAATATATACTTACATATACATATACACACACACACAGTATATATATATAAAATGTAGTCAGTGACAACTTACAGTGGAGGCGCTGAGAGACAGAGCAGCAAGAGCAGAGTAACCTTCCAGGAAAGTCACCCACATCTTCTCCTCAACAAACCTGCATAAACAAGGACACTGTCAATGCAGTCTCACTGTCTGCAGGTGATACATGTCTGTCTATGTGTGGCAGGATGTCAGGCTCACCTGATGAGGATGACCTCTCCAAAATTAGCAAACTTGTCCAGCAGTTCGTCTATGAGTGCATCGTCAAAGTAGTCATCAGGGCCGGAAGAGCAGAGGGAAACCAGGATGGTGCCGTCTGGAGGCCCCTGCAGGGCAATGACGTCTTTGTAGACCTGGTGCCGCGCGTCTGGGTCAACCTCCAGGATGTCCACATCTATTATCGACACCACAGGCCTAAAGAAAGACGGGAGACCTTGAGAATGGTGATATTTGACTAAAGACAAACACCATATACTTGTTTTTACTTGACAACACAGGCGTGACATAACATGGAAATGCTACAATTGTTATCGCTATAGGTGAAACTTATCAAAAAATATCTATTTGCTCCATTCATACAGATAAATCTTGTTAATTACCTGTGGTCTGAGGTCTTAAGCTCAGCCCTGCCGTAGTACTTCAGAGTCCCAGGGCTCCAGGGGTTGTCTGGATCGTCCACATTGTCCCCAGAAGTAGAAGCTGCCCCTACTAAATTCATCTCCTCAGCTGCAAAACATGCACAAATGCATTCATAAGACCATATTTTTGCCAGTGCTGTAAGGTAGTCTTCAGTCACAAGGTCTGAGATAGAAGGGAAGATTTGGGTTGGATAGACTTCTCTGTAGTGGCTCTGCATCTTACCTGTTTTGCTAAAGTTCCACTTCCTCCTCTTCCAGAGTATGCGGTCAGTCCACGCTGGTGTGCGGCACTTCTCACTGGTGTCATAATCTTCTGAGAATAGGTCATACTTATAGGTGGGGGCAAAATCTATCTTCCCCTCGATAAAACCTCGGAAAACCTGTTGAAGAGGTCTCTGCATTAGTAAAGGCAATTCCTGTTGAGAGGAAGTGAAAGTTATCAGTGCTGTAAACTTGCATGTGTGCTTTAGGTCATACCAAACCAGCATTCTTCTGGTCCAACAACTGGTCCCCAGCTGTCAAGGCATCCCAGTTCTGCTGTTTGATTAGCTCTTTTACTTCCTCATTGGGCAGACTGATTCGATAGTTAAAGTCTCCGCACCAGAAAATGTAGTCATGCGAGTACAGTAGACGACCCTGGCAAGGACAAGACAGATGCGGTTATTTTTACGTTATGCAAAAATGTGTTTGTAAAAATGCTTGTTAACGCCATGGTTAATACCATGGGGAAGGTGAGTCTGCGTGTGATCTCATTGTAGTCGTCGTTCCTCTCCTTGACCTGTGACTGGCCAGCAGCAAAGTGGGAGCAGACAAAGCAGATGCTGGTGGTGTGGAAGAGCAGGCGGATGGCCACGCCTCCTTTATTGCCTGTTGCCCCCCCCATACCAGTTTTTACAGTATCTACAGCAACATCCCTGCAAAACATATTGAATGACAAGTTTACATTTGTTGCCAAAACTGTGATTTATGACATATTTTAAATATATAGTATGTCTCTGGTGAGAAAATGTCCAGTTCATACCTGATGAAAGGTGCGTGCTGTGGGCGGATGAAAACAAACAGACAAACGCCGACCAGCTGCTCGGAAGCAAGCAGCACATACTTGTGGTCCCGCGATATGTTTTTTTGGAGCTCAGCTGCCCATAGTTTCTGGTTTGTAGTGCTGAGACACAAACAGAAAAATGTACAGTAAAACAAATATACCACCCAGACAACCCAGAAACATAAAGTGAGTGAGAGGACAATTAACATTTTATTGTGTTAAATTTTAAGATGACACAATCCACTTAGTTTCCTCAAGATATATAGCCAAAAGAATTCTGGATCTGGATAAGTTATATTAGACTCGTACTAGCTAAAGACTAGGCTGTATGGAGCTCATCTCCTATCTAGCCTAAAGGTAAAAACAAGCAGACATTTATCGGAGGCTGGAATCTTGCACACATACCTCGCACTGACAATATTGCCAGCATTCAGTTCAACCATTTCCTCAAAACCGATGGCAAAGATATCTATGGGGTTGGCTTTGCTGTCTGTAAAGAGAAAAAATAAAACATGTTCAATAGATATTTTAGGTATACTGTAGATATATCTATACCAGTCACTTTTTTAAGTAGTTATTTTGCCCAGCCAAGAAACAGTCCCCTTTAAACCACACAACATACAAAGGAAATATAACATGTTAAACAGTGAGCTTTAGAGATGCCGGTAGCTGGATTTATTACCTTCTGACAGAGCCAGGATAGCCGCTTGCCCCGTTTCCACTTTTTATGCTAAGCTAAGTTAACTGGCTGTAGCTTTATATTTAGAGTACAGACATGAGAGTGGTACTGCTCTTTTCATCCAATTCTTGGCAGAAATCAAATAACCATATTTCACAAAATGTCAAACTACTCTTTTCACCTAATAACTAGGAGCAGCCCAATGAAACAGAAATTCCAGACATTTATAGTGCAGATAAATACTGACACTGACATACCCTGGAACTCAGGATGCCCTGCCTTCTTTGGAGCATCTAACAGCCAGTCGTTGAGTGTCTGGTTGCGGAAAGCAATGCTGCGAAACTGTTTACCCCCGTTGACATTCCAAGTCCCGACACACACCCGGATCTTCTTGGGCCTTGTGTATTTTTGGTAGTTCTGACACATTCCCAGCAATACTCTTGGGGAGGCTTTAGAAAGGAGGAAAGTAGGATTAGAGTGTAAAATGGTTAAGTATGTGTTTGTCTGCAGGAAAGGGTGGCATACAGGGAAACAAAACAAAAACGGGAAAGGTCTTATCAAAACCAATGGGAGAACATCCAAATGAACAATGTTCTAAAACATAGGGCGTGGGAGAAAGGATACAAACTAGAACTCTTGTTGAAATACAGATAACATTCAAATAATCAACCTTGGTATTGGTTTATTTCTGTCTATAAATGTCAACTCAGTGGTGTTACATTTCATTGCAAAATTTAGCATGCTCTTTCTTTGAACCACTATTGCAAAAGACTGATGATATGGAACAGACAGAGGGTTAAACCACTACCAACATTGGATTATAAATCAATGAACAATAATGAGAAGCAAACACAAATGATAGGACAACTATATGACGGGAAGGATCAAAAGATCCATGCACTGGGGGGCAGTCTGTCAGTTACTATACCTGATTGTAAGACGGGCTCAGTGACTAAGATTGTGTGCAAGAGCAGGGGGAGAGAAGGGAGAGAAGGGCAGGTTAACCAGTGCATCAATAGATAATTTTAGCAGAGTACTCAGTCAGCATTAATCTAACTGGGACAGAGAGCTGGCCCATAGAGATTAGACTTGATGTGGTGCAAACCCTTCTATTGCACAGAGTAGCTTCAGGCTAACAGGGCTATAACAGACACAGGTCGAAACTTGTCAAAAACATTCAAACAATTCCTCCTAGATGGAGCAGAAAGAAAGTTTTTCTTGAAATTACAAAATATAGAATCAGCAACAGGTAACATAGAGTGCGGATCGGGCCGGATTTTTCTGTCCCGAGCCCGGCCCGCGTCCGACAGAGCAGTAACCGAACCCGACCCGAGCCCGACAGGCATTAAGATATTTCTGTCCGAGCCCGACCCGAGCCCGACACAGTTAAAATCGCATTTGTTTCTCATACTAATGACACATGTACGTTTGTTTGTGTGGAAAGCCGTTTTTATTAAGCAATTGTAGGAAGGCATTCGGAAATGTCAACAGATGAGCGCATCAATGCACAGCTGACTTTCCTTCGTTTTCAATAGTTTTAAAATCTCCTGCGGCCAACTTCTTTTTAACATCTTCCATCGTTGCGCTGCCACATGGAGCTTAATACGCACGTCTTTCGTTGTCACAGCACACAGGAAGACGGATGTTAGGGTAATATTTGACATTTATTTTAAGCTGTTTTAAATTCAAAATGTTCAATGCCTTATCACGCTGATGTGACCGAGCCCGACCCGAACCCGAGCATCCTTTCTAAAAATCTGTCCGAACCCGGCCCGACCCGTCGGGTACCGTCGGGTCCCGTCGTCGGGTCTCGTCGGGCTCGGGTCGGGTATCCATCCTCTAACATGGAACAAACTCTTGCATTCATAGCCAAGCATTTGTTAGACTACTCACAAGTACATTTCAGGTAAGAAGTGATACGTTGTCGCAATCAAAAATGTCATATGTTGTAAACAATTACCATAAAGACTGGAAGTGGTGAGCAGGGCCCGAGCTTTGTCCGCCAAATCACTGTTGAGTGTGGAACCCAGCCTCAGAATGTCTATAGCCTCCTGCTTAGAACTGTCAAAGAAGTTGTTCTGGATGGTCCTTGTCACAGAACGAGCACCATCTTTTAGCTTCCCCGCCTACAAACAGGCATGTAGAAAATTAAAAAACACTTTAATTATTAGCTCTACTCCCACTTGGTTTAAATGTCTGCACTACCCACTCCAACAACAGAAGATAAGAAAAGGAGGAACACATCAGAAAGCAAGTATCCATCCAGGCAATATAGATTTTTGAACTGACCGGGAAGGATCAACACTTTGAAAGGTTACTGATTGATGTGCAACAGGATGTGATTAAATACCACATAGCAATACTTTTAAATTGATTCCTCCAAGGTCATCCAATCAAGACAGCAGATGTTGCCAGATAGTGTAGGCAACAGTAGGCAATTAGAGATGATGTTGTAGTGTAGCATGTTGTAGTAGAAAAAGTACACTGTAACAAGCAATAGCAATTCTCCTTCTCTTAAACTTAATTTCTGTAGATCAGTAGAGCTCTCCGTGGAGTTTTCGGGAGAGACAGTATGCATTTTTTTTTTTAAATAAACAGGTCCAATCTATCACATCATCATTAATCATAATAATTTTTTGGCTTTTATTGCCTTGAGAGGACAGATTAAGATAGGAAAGTGGGAGAGAGATTGGAAATGACATGCAGCAAAGGGCCGCAGGTCAGAAGTGAACCTGCGGCTGCTGCGACAAGGACTGAGCCTCCGGCCCTCCTAACATGAAGTACATCCTCAACCAGGTGCCCCTATTCATAATCATTTAACCCAGACACTGAAATCAATAATGCACCAGAAATAGGCCCACAGCTCAAAAACAACATAGACTTGTTTCTTAACTTACCACAGAGGTAGAGAGGTCCAAAGGACAGCAGAAAGAGATAGCACACAAAGTTTAGAAACTAAGGCACACTAGCTCTACACACAGAGATGATCAACTCTATCACTGCATGCACAGTGCACAACTAGACATTATCTTGAGTGCTGTTTATGGTTTAGGATCAATGTAAAAAGGTAACAATTTAGGTTCCCAGTTCTGTCAACTTACAGGGATTTTATCTTTACTGCACAGGTGCCAGCATTTGTGCCTTTCTAAAAGTGGACATTTATATTTTCCCTTCCATAGGCTGCTAGGAGCATGCTTAAACTGAGATGCCAACAATGTGTAAGCTGACAGTAGATTGTGAAGGACAATAGTAAGCCTTTGTGATCCTCTCTCATGCTTTTCTTATAGGGCTGAAATATAAATCTTGCCTTAGCTAAAGCTGTAAAGCTTTTATTTTCATCAATTGTATCAACAATTGGGTGGACATTGTAACAGCAGGCTGACCTATACTACAAAGTGTTAAAAGGAATACAATCTGACAAAATCATGGTACTCCTACATAAATTGCAGCTCTCATGACATGTTTTTTGTGAAACTGTGAACTGGTATTTGTGTGCATTTAGTGTGTCCATATTGTGTACCTTGGCCTTGCCATCGAGGGCACCTGTGCCCGCGTAGATCTTGCTGACAGAGTCTCCATTGGCAGACCACATGGTCCTAAAAACCTCCTGAAACCTGGCCACCAGCTGGGGCTTCTCAGTCAGACCCATTTCCTCCAGCTGTTTTGGCAGCATCTGGTGTGGTGAGGAACAGGGGGGATTAAGACTATAAGCATCATCACTAAAAGCAATCCACTTTGACAGAAGAAATGCAAATCCTACCTCAAGGGCAAAGAAGGCCTGAACACTGTTGGTTCTATCCAGACAGTCCAGGCAGTTAGTTCTAATGGTCCCACCCTGAGTCCTAAAAGTATGTTATATAACGTTAAGAAGAATAACAAAAGTGACTTTTAATACTACTTTATGCACATTTGTATTTATTTCTCACCTTACGATGCCCGTCTCTCCAGAGTAGTAGAAGAACCCACAGTCTTCCATGAACTTGCTGATGTAGGGTTTAAGGACACTCTGCAGTTTGTCTGCCTTGCCTCCCTTCACATTTTGATGGTAGTCAAAGTTCACCATTTTTACTGCTGTTGCATGCTCTGATGCCTTCAGATGACTCTGAGAGTTACAGAGAAGGGAAGAAGACACAGAAATTCAAACTGAATGCAAAAATGTTGTGCATGCAAGGTGTGTTGCCTGTACCTGCGAAGCCTATTAGTTTGCCTTCATTGATGCAACCCCAATGGCTTGAACTCTAAGTAAACCTTTGAATTTAATTTGTATAACATGCAGGTAATGTTTGACAACTAGGGCTCAATTGACCAATGGCAATACTATTGACTTTGCTTCCTTATCGATCACTCAAATCAACAATTATGGTTTTGACAGCTAACGGACCACAGAGGACCTGTTGCCAGTGTGTTTTGGGCAAAGTCTGTTTAGTTAGAAGCATCAGATAAATGTCTTGTAGTGCATGTCAGTGTTAGGGGACAGATACTGGCTCCTCTCACCTGAAAAGCTTTGCTGAGCATGTGTTCTCCTTCCTTACTCCCAAGCAAATTGATGATCACCTGTTTACCATACAACCTCCGCAGTGCTGTGAAGTGTCTGGACAGAACATAATATACTTACATAATAAGCAGTTAAGGCTTAAGATGACATAACAGACTAACAAATGGTTCACCAATATAAGCATTTATCATAACATATTAAAGTCTTCATACTTGGTACCAATATTTAGGTTTGATTTAAACATGCAAGATCTCTTAATAAATAAATCAAGGTTGCAACAGCACAGCAACATATCATCTAAACACCTGCTTGGCCCACATCTCACACAATACACGGTTTATTAACCAGGAATATAAACCCACTGACAAGCCTTTTGTCACACTTATTTTTATACTGTTACTTTTACATGTATGATAAAGTGATGCAATGACTTGAATGGGACAAATCAACAATGGCAAGTAAATGTGGATTCAAGCCTCACTCACTACTCTGTGCTCACTTTTGATCAAACTGCAGCACCATCCAGCAGAGAAAATAGCAGACCAAGGCTATACGCTTCGACTGTTAGAGTTTATAAAAGATGTTTTTGTTGGTCTTACTATCTACGAAATTTCAACACAGACATATGAGGCTGTCCCTGCAGAAAACTGACTCAATAAAACACAGTATGAGTCATGAATCCCAATCTGGACGGACACTGAAAAAGACTAGTTGCATTACAATGTGCTTCTTCTATTTATTTATTTTTAAATACAACTGGTTCACCATCTGGCATGCTTGTCTTGACATGTGCAGGATAATAATAAACAAAGGGAAACACACATATATATACACACACACACACACACAAAATGTGTTTCCATATGTATTGTTTAATCTTAAAGTCAATCATAGTTTTAATCACCACTGTGCATTTTTTAAGCATTTTTTCCCTCAATTGTATACCTGGTAACCAAGATATATATATATATATGTATATATATATAGCTCAGATTAGTCCACCCTCTAAAGTCTTGAAAACGACCAGAAAGAACCACTGTTGGTCTTCATAGCTTTAGAGCATTATGTTGCCTTAAACTGAGTGAACATCATGGCTGCTCTGAGACCGACAGGATGACATAGAAAGTTGATAAGGATGAAACCAGACACGGTGCTGTTAGGGGTGTGCCACAGTGATTATCTGTCCTCTACACGGCCTGGGTTTAGAAACAACAATCCATCTGGCTTAAGTGACCCTAAGCAAACTAACAACTCTGAAAGGTGCTGCTTTGTTGCTAACACTGCATCTGTAATGTGTATAACAATAATATATACATATATTTTTAAAGTTTTAGGTATCAGACTGCAAGCTAATGTGAACATTTAGAAATTACATTATGTTGTGATACTTGCAAACATTGTACTTCTGTAAAGAAACTATACAAATGTTTCAATCAGTTCTACATAAAAATGTGGAAGAGGCACACATTTGTCACTGCCCATCTGGTCTCCAATTCTATTTCGCCAACTCTCAGACTAAAATTTGGAATGATACTACACTGGGAAGACAACTGAAATAACTGATTAAAAAATAGTCTATCTGGAGCTGAATGCCGTGCATAGGGGATGTGCAAAAAGTCAAGGAAGGACTTGCAAAGAAACCGTCTGCAATTAATATAAAATGCAGATTATTAAAGTTGACAGCTGATCAAGGGCTCCTATTGTGTCCTTTCGCTTGACTGCAATAAACCGGCCTCCAAGGACACACTTCAATTAACATCTCCTTCAAGAGTCTGATTGTAGTGTCTCCTCTGCTCCTCAGAGGAATGGTAATCTGTTGTATGCTACATGAAGCAGCTAAAAACTGCTACACACAAATAATTACCTTTCGAATGCTGGCGCATTTGCCTCAAATCCCCTCGAGAGTTTGACACGATGAGAGCCAACCTGCAGGTCAGGGACAGCAAGAAAAGACAAACACAATGTCCTTCACTAAAAATCAAATCCTTTAAAAGGAAGTTATGCAAACACACATGTTGCAGATGACCAGGAAACCTGGTGGTGAAGAATGAAGTTGGGATAGGAATTTGGGATAGCATTTGAACAGTGGAACCAAGCCATTGGACAACAGCAGCACAGGGGCAGCATAGGGAGATTTGTTTATACAGAGTCAAAGACACTATGCAGCATTAGAACTTTGTATACGTTTTTTTCTCCTTTTGCCTCTCTGCTTGCTTTTAGTCTCACTAATTCTGCTATATATTCCCTTATTTTGAGAATATCACTGAATCACGAGAAATACCAAAGAGCCTTACAGAGAAGTAAAGGCAGGCATGGTACTCATGACAGGCTGAGGTGCAAATCGTCCGTCACACAGAAAATCTATTTAATCTGCACTGCACAGGTCCTCACTTGTCCCCTTGTAGTTCCCAACGCATCACTGTCTGCCTGCGATTAAACATTAACTTTTGATTATCTTCTCTTGCTTGAAAAAAAAATCTTTTCCTGTCTCTAATGGCTTGTCATAAACAACAAAAAAATCCTATCCTATATCATCATCCCTCCTTGCACCATTCAGTTTCTGCCTCCTCTTTCTCCTACTGGTCACTTAATTCAGGTGACGAACACACCAGTCAATTATTATTACCACTGCATTTTATCTCCAGACATGATCTGCATTAAAATGTATGTATGTGCCTATTTTGGCTAGGTCTGTGTTTGGCAGGGCTAGACATTTTACGCCATGCTGCTGCCATTTTGTCATTCCACTCTCTAGTGTTGTGCAGGTCTATGCATATTTAATAACTTTCTGAAAAGCATTTGAAATGACTCAGGTTACAGCTGTACACCTTAGAGCTTTAGGAGGGAAATACATCTACGAGTGGTAGTCCTCCCTGGAACTCTCTTGGTGCAAAGCCTAAGAATAAATCCTATTCCTGAGAAATTGGAGGAAGAGTAATGGGAAGAGTAAAAAGCGCCCTGAGATTTGTGATAGTATTGACAGTAACCTCATCAAACCCCTATTACTTAGTAGGACACAGCTGTGGGCAGTGGTGAAATGGAGAACTAGCAACAAAACACATCCTCAACAACCAAATGTGCAACTGGACAACACATATATGCTCCACTGCTGCAGCACTCTGGATCACCATCTGATAACCTGGATTACGTCTCATCATCATCACACAGCGGGGTAAGGACTAAGAGTAACTCAAAAACTAAAGGGCTACAGGGAAAGCTAACGACTAGGCCTCAAACTCTGATTGCGGGTGACTTTGCTGCAAGAGATGTAAAAAAGAAAGAAAAACACCAAAATACTCTGCTTTCCCAAAGACATGGTCTCTGACTTGGGAGATATAATCCTGCATATCGTGTGAAACTGTGAAAAAACATCATACTGCATGTAGGGTCAACAGTATGAAGTGCTGACACAGGACTCTATTGATCTGATGAACACAGTCATCTCTTTGAATGCTGTTATCAGTGGCCCTCTACCGTACAGAACAGGAGTTGAGAGATTCTGCAGATTATTGGCACTGAACACATGGCTCATGTCTTTTATCTGCATGAACCATCCACTCAGTGTATTTAATTGTCAATTTTAACATTTTCTGGGACCAGAAACAGCTTTTTAAAGGCTGACTGACTTTTCATTAACAAATCAGGAGTAAAGGTGTTCACCTCAAACCTATTTTACTCCTGCATTACCCATCGGTTCCCTCTGCTGAGGACACAAGACAAGCTAATCTAAGCTAGAGGAAAAACAAACAACGCAGCAGAGATCCACCTCAGCCTTCATCTGACGAGAGCTTTGAGCATGGAAGACGTCAAAGCCAACACAAGGAATCTCATACCCCCCTCACCAACAGAATGCTTTGTGTCTATAAGTGATGACACATCTGAGCAGACAAATATGACATGCGGAGTTTCCTAAGGATCCATTCTGGGGCCTTTTTTGTTTAACATCTACATGCTTCCAGCGGCTCAGATTATGTGGACGACACACACATTTACATAACTATATCACCATCTACCTTCATTTTTCAATGTATTTGCAGGTTTCCCTAAAAAAAAAATCGATTAAACAGCTGCAGCTAATTTAGAATGCTGCTTTTAATTGCTCTATAATGTTTTTATGTAAAGCATAAAAAAAACTTCATATTTTACTCCAACACAGGGTTACATATTTCATGACACTTACCGTAAGTTTGTCCTTGACTTAAGAAACTGTTAGTTGACTATTAATCTTAAGTACCTCAACCAATTCATTAAATATTTGAATCTGTAATTGATTGATTAGATGTTTGAATGCAGTCATTCAGAAGAATGTTTTTAAAGCTAATGCTTTTTTTAGTACAGTACAAAGCATATTTGTGAATAACATTGTGATGCCACGTGTGATCATTTTTCACTAATAAATAACTAAACTTATTCCATTTATTGCTCTTTTCCTGAAACAACCATAACAAAAATTATTAACAATGATTTTGTCATCAACCAGAACTCTAACAACTTATGTACTAAGTTTGCTTTCACACTTACCTTGTTTGGTCCGTTTGAAACAAACCCTGGAGCGTTTGGTCAGATAGTCCGGTTCGGTTAGTTTGGGCAGGTGTAAAAACTCATCCGAACTCTGGTGCCAATCAAACAAATGATATCTGGTCCACTTGAAAACGGGGATCTCGGTTAGCTTCGATGTGAACTAGAGTTCGGTTCACTTTAGGTGAGAACGCGATCCGATCCAAATACTGAACCATTTATTAGCCAGCAATTCCAACCTTGCACACAATTTACGGACTTGTTCTGTATATGATTTAAGCGATGGTAACTTTCAGATCCATAAGCTGTTCTGACCACACTTCGTTGGTCGTCTGAGTGACATCATCATCTCTCTTTCTCTCCCTCTCTCTCTCCTTCACTTGCTGTCTGTCAGCTGCTAGTCTATATCCTCCGTGTTTCACTTCTGGGACTGATCCCGTGCTTCAGGAAATTCCGCCGGATGCATTTATTTGCCATTTCCTTCCACTTTCTTTGTGTTGGAATTTTAAAATCCGGTGGATTTATGAGGACTATGGTTGACTGCTCCTCAGATCTCGGCATGGTAAATTAAGACTGCTAGCCAGACCATCTGTCCAATCTGAGTTTTCTCTCACATGACTGTTTTGCAGTGGCTCTGTGTGGAGTTCAGAACCGCCCTAGACGATTCTGATTGGTTTAAAGAAATACCATTAAACCATCCCCGAATGCTATGTGGAGTAGCCAGACCCTACCTCAGCACACTTTGGAGGAGGGTCTGGCAAAGCGAGACTAGCCAGCTGCTCACATTGTTCGCTTTCTTATGAAATATTAGAAACACCAAAACAGAAACAGAAAACCCAATTCGTAAATTTTGATGGTGCTCCATTATTTCTGGGACTCAAAGTGTCGGTGAGTTTTAGATATCCAATCCATCCAATAAACAAGCAACCGTTTCCACCGCGTGACCCAGTGTTTGGTGCATTTGACAAAGTGCAGTGTGAAAGCAAACCGAACCAAATGAAAAATGCAACAACGTTGCAATTTCACCCCCCGAATCGCACCAAGTGCACCAAACTGCTGTATCAGTGTATCTTAAGACACTTAAGATGAGGGAGCGGTCCTCTCACTTTACTTATTTACATCTTTTGCAGCAGGGTTTTATGACACTACACTACAATTATGATTCAGAGACTAATCCACCACTATTTCTAATGTAAACTTATTGTAGAAAGATTAATAACTCTTCTTCTGGATAAAACCGAAACAAACTATCCTGCTCAAGGAATGAATAAGAGAGTATGGGGAGAAGAAAGCAAGCATACAAAGCCACAATAGGTAGAGGGGACTAAGATAAAACAGTTCTTTAAAAGCAGGAAGATTACAGTTCTTTCTGAAAACAACCCCGGGCCCACTACCCTGTATTTTGACCAAACCATAGACACTGTGGACTGAATAGGTGACTAATATGGTCCTGGTTTTTCTTGGCCCTTTAAGATATTTAGCAGCTCATTCTTCTATATTATCAATTGACACCTATCCAGTTTACTGGGGGGAAATCAGCAGACTAAGTAAAAAGGGTTTGGGATAGGGGATGTTTTCAGACCAAGCTCTCACCTGACCAATGAAGTCTGGGAGCTGAGGAAAACAGAAAAATGCCCTTTACTAACCACTATTTCTATCATTAACCTCTCCCAAGTCTGATCTAATCCACCAGTCTGTGCAATGTCAGGACAAGGGCAGGTGAATCCCAGTGATGTTGTTTATAGTGTGCATTTAATAGGTGAGCCTAGTTCCTGCTTTATATCTCCAAAATGGCTTTTCCTGAGGTCACCAATTACATGAACACCATAACTGGGTATGAAACCTGGATACATATTCATGATTAGATTGCCTTGGTTTTCACCGCTGGCCTTTGGCAGTGCACAGAGAAAGCCCTATCTGCAAAATGAAAGCGCCAGCACCAGCAAGAGTCAAAACAAAAAGAAGGTTATACCAGGTGGGGGTTCTCAGCCGTGCCTTTAGGATGCCGATTCTCATTCAGGTGCAACAAAACACCCTTAATGCTCTTTTTCTGAACACAGCAGCATGGATAAAATGTGTTAAAACTAGGATAAAAGTTTCCCGTGTAATTACAGGGAGATGTTTCATTCCCCACAAATGCCAAATACAATGTATTTTAATCAAAGTGTTTTTCTTGTTTTGCAAGAGCTCCACATAGGAGCTTCGTCAGAGTTCGCTGTACACTTACAATGTGCAATTAACTGAGACTAAAGAAGCCTTATCTACAACTGCAACATTTGCAAAATTGGCAGGACTTTTACACAAACATGAAGGCTATTATATGATTTTCATATGATGTGGCTTAATATATGAAAACCTCACAATTACAATTCTAGGCTGTCTTTATAGAATAAGTTTAGTTTCCATTACCTGGATTCCCGGCTGTTCCCAGAAAAGAGGAATGGACCCACGGATCTGTATGAAGGACGAGACTTTGTCGTCCAGGAAAATAACCTGTTCAAAACAAGAGGGATGTTGGTTACCAGTAATCATATTCGCAATGTGACAAACACAGCTTGTGAAAATACATAATGTTAAATATTAAATGTATAAAACCTTTAGGAGGATAAAAAGAACAAAAAGGAATATAGCATTTTTAAACTGTCAGAAAGTTAATTCTTCTATGAGAGAATAATGCAGCAAGGGAAATGGCATCATATATTAGTGTATAGACAATACCAGCATGTGTGTCTGTGGTCCATTTGTAAGGACACAAGGAAAATGTAAAGGTTTTTGTTGGTGTGCTGATGGCATATTGTTGAGGCCCAAATCATTAATCAGCATGACCAAAAGCTGTCAGCATTACAGGGGCTGGCCAAATAACCAGAACACCTGACAATACAATATAATCCAGAACCAAAACCCTGTAAACCACTACACATCTGAAGATTCTATTTTATTCAATTTTTATTCAGACTTTGACAAAAAGCCACTACGATCATTTATGAGGCAGGAAATAATGGTGGTTTTACTGCATTTCATTGTATTGCAACTGTAACTGTATCTGTCCAACCTATAAAGTATACCAAGGCAAAATGCAAATTGAGTAATTTTCCACAATGAAGAGCTGAGAAGTAAGCTTGTGTATTCAAATATATAGCCAATGTGTCTACAGACAATGTGCTGACTCAGCAATAAAAACAAAATAATTTAAAAAAATTACAGAAAATCCTGCTGGTTTTCCTGTTACCTTTTAATGGTAATTAATAATTATTGAACAATTTCATTCTATAGTAACAGCATAACATGCTGGAACAATAGTGTTTCACTACAAGGCTGCACCAGAGGCCTGTACTATCAAGCAAGATTTGGTGCCAATGAGCTAACTGGGCATCACCGTTCTTAGAAGATAAGCTGTACCTCGGTGTGAGGAGAGACAGAAAGAGGTGCGCTCAGAAAAGTTAAAATAATTAGAGAGCGACAACCCCGTTAACATTCCCTGATGGGTATTTTTATGAAAGCTATAGAGTTTCAGCGGAGGGGATTACGTATAGGCTACTTGTCGGCTTCTTGAGCAGTGCCAATCCGCACCTCGGTTTGAATTATGTTTTTATATTTTTAATTTGCTCTCACAATTGCATCCCACTGCCAGGGTTGCAACTGAAATAAAAGGCTAAAGCAACGAAAAAGTACAAGTGTAATTATGGTCAGATCTTGACTGATGAGGAAGTGATATTGATCATCTATTTGTTAGCCAGCTTTCCAGTTTTAAGAAGCAGAAAGTGTATTGTGTTTTGCCTGTAAACCGTGTCTGTGTTCTTCATATTTATGTAGAATTATAATTTACTCCTCTTATTTAAAATATGAGGCTCTGGTAGATTTTTGCGATTGGTCACGCTGTGTAAACACCACCTCCTTTTATGTGAACGCGCCCGTCGCTGGATTGGGAAACCCTGGGTTGAGTGAACTACTTAACCACCGTCGTGACACAGCTTGTGTGGGACAGCGGCTGTTAGGATAGGTGCACCGAGTAACTGAAATAAATCCAGGGCATGTTGATCTTGATTCTTAGTACAGGCCTCAGGTTTACTCCTCAACAGTCAATATTTAAACAAGACTATTAACCAAGGTCATGTACACAGAGCATATAGAAACTGATTCAACTACAGTACCAAACAGATTTTTAATCAGCAGCTTTTATCATCTACACCTTTCAAACAGGAAAAGAGATTTAATTAAACTGCTGAGTCACCTGTTCAGTCTCCACAAAGTTGGCCACCTGTCCGTCGTCATTTGTACCTCGGACGTTGAATCGCGTGCCGGCTCGCTCAGAGCTGAGGCGGGAGAAGGTGCAAGCCTTTGCCTGTTTGTGCCCTGCATATATGGTCCTGATCTCCACACCACCACACATCAGCCTCAACAACCAGTCATCACAGTTAACTCCGTAGTGTTTCAGGTGCAGGTGCAGAGATTGGTTCCTTTTGATTAATCAAAACACACACACAACAGTGAACACACAAACCTATTCAATGTGAACAGTACATTTTCACATGTTAGTTGCAAATCACAGATTCAGAAGAAACTATTTTAGCAGAAGGACTGTTCAGATTGCAGAACACATATTTAATTTGTATCTACTACTTCAGAAATTGCTCAATACCTGCCTACTTCTAATAACCTCGGTACAGTAAACATTTCATGCTCTTACCAAAAGAAGCGGTTATCTGTAGTGTCCTCTAGGATCCTGCGATGTGCATTGAGACTCAAGTCCATGCTGACTCCAGTGGCAGACCACGCAAAGTAGAAGTGTCCTGAGTTGAGGACTTTTCGTACTTCAGCGATCCGGTCCTCATCTCCTGGATCATTCTTCAGCGATATAAAATCTGTCTGTGTGACCCTGAAAACCTCAGAATCCTGCACCTTCCCCACAGAGCTGCATCCTGTCACAACCACCAGACTGTGGAGCATGGAGTCACCTGCATTCGTAAAGGTAGAGTATGGTGAAAAAAGAAAAGGGACATGAGTATTAAAACATTATATATGGTGAACTTTAAACAAAAGGAATTAAAAACAAGCAGTATGTTGATAGATATGAAGCATTGCATTAAGAAAACATGATAAAACATTAAGCATTAAGAGACTGGACAATAAATGGTTAATTCAACTTTGGTACCACTCCGTTAAAGGAAATCCTCAGCCAGTCAAATCTCAGCCATCTATAAGACTGAGCTTTAATCTTTTACAAGGTTTTTTCCTTTGTTGTGACAACAAGAATATCCAAGGTTATGTAGAGGTCAGAAGAAAGCAGCTTATACAATAAGCAGCAACGGGACTACAAACCATAGGACCATCACAGTCAAACAAGAATCTAGGTTCAGGCTGGACTGAATCCAGGAAATTTCTGGAACAAGGAGCAATGAATAAAGAATACGTGTCTGTAGCTTACCCAGGTTTAGGCGAAGGACACCCAGGATGCCATAGGCATCAACAATCTTGGTGTATGTGTTTTTAATGGCCTCCTTTTCTGCCGCCGCTAGAAGACAAACAAAATCAACACAAAGTTAAATATTAGTATTAGGGCTGCAACTAACGATTATTTTCATAGTTCTCGATTAATGGATTAGTTGTTTGATTTATAAAAATGTCAAAACATGGTGAAAAATGTGGATCAGTGTTCAAAGCCTCAAAGCCTAAGATGATGTCCTGAATTGTCTTGTTTTGTCTACAACTCTAAAGATATTCAATTTACTGTCACAGAGGAGAGAAGAAACTAGAGAAGATTTAAGAAGTTGGAAACAGAGAAATGTTATTTTATTTTAAATAAAAAAATGACTCAAACCGATTATCAAAATACTTGGTGATTAATTTAATAGCTGACAACTAATCGATTCATCGTTGCACTTCTAATTGGTAGTACTCTCTTTTAAATTTAGCATGTGACTTATTCATAGTACAGAATCATGTCCATGACTTGACAGTCAATGATATGTCTCTTATAGCTGTATTTCTCTTGTAGCATCCTTATGTGGGGCAGGAGTTCAGAGTGTTTAAATCATCTCTCAATAAAGTGCAATCAAACAAGATGTCTTACACAGAACAGCAACAGCCCCCGATTCAAACATCAGGCATTCTTCCCTGGTTCTAGTTTCCACTATAACACTGTAGGGGGGTGGGTCCAGCTTGTGGTAAATGCGATATCCCTTGCTGAATGCCATTTTTGATCCAAGATGAAAAAACCCAATGTTACGTTACGACCTGGAAACCAAAAAGAATGAATAACAGCATATCAGACAAGTGAGAGACTCACAATGAGACACACCATCTGTTATTGTATGGCTAGTATAGTGTACGATGGTCAATTGATTATTGATGGAGAGGTGACTTATGACGTGGCCATACATCACTTGCTTTTCATAAAGTTTGGTTAAAAATGAATAATTTATGTGTAGCTAATGTTGTGGCTATAAGGACGTTTCAGAAAAAAATTGTAAACCACTCTGATTGCAGGTAATGCATTCTTTGTTTTACCATTTAGAAATTGCATTACACATTCTTAATTTTATTACACATCATGGGAACCTATCGTAGTATTTAGGTAATAACATTACGCGTAAAACCCAGAAAACTTTCATTGCGAAATCATAAGACTAACAAACTATCAATTATAGACAGCTATATAGCCAAGGCCGAAACATATGAAAAACGTATCTGAATATCGCAAGTAACGTTAGCTAGAGATTATGAGCAGCACCAACACTGTAAAAGATAACGTTAGGCCGGGGAACTGAAATATCATCCATCCTGACACGGACAGTCACGACTTTATAATGCAACTGCAGCAGGCGAAGCTAACGCTAACGTTAATATGACCCGCCAGCTAGCTTTAACTCTGGATTTTGTGAGGTGAAAAACCAACTAAGAAAACGAAAGAGATACACTGATAAAGTTGTCGTTTACCTATCTAACGTTAATGCTAGCTAGTAACGTTAGCTAAGTTAGCTAAATTAATCACAGGGGTAACGTTAGCGATGATTCGCTAGCTGATGGTATGTTGACGGTGGTAACGTTACGAACGTTACCTGCACGTCCGGGATGATAATATGACATTTACTTTTAATTCATACATTTCACCGACTCAGTCAGGTAAAACATAAGTATGTGCATACATTTGAATCTCGGCTCTATTTTAAAGTTGAGGGTTTGATATAAATAAAACAGAGCAAGGGATGAGGATTTCACCTTACCGTCTAGCTTGTGCCCCCGCCGGGTTTCTCCGCTGTCACAACAAAATCCTTCCGTGTTGGCAAAAATGGTACATTCCAACGCAAAGCACGCCTACATCAACGTTACTAACGTTAGTAAAGGTACCGTGTGCTTTTATACAACGGAAGAAATTAGAGTTCGTAAATAAAGCAATGTATAGCTAAATCCAGTTAACAGTCCATGGATGTATTTTAAATACACGTTAATATGCAATAAAGAGCCTGCAACAGGAAGTACCAAAATGTTCTCGCCCGATTTTTCTCATGATTGACAGTTTCACCTATCGAATAAACAGCCATGAAAGACTGCCGTCCAATCGTATTGTGAGAGGCGGGACACTGGTGTTTCACAATACGCCGGACGCTTCTGTATAAAGCAAGATAGCTGACCGCTTCGTAAACACAATTCTTGCAATGTAATTGTAAACATGATCCAATCGACGATCTGAAAGGTCAGAGTCAGATTTATACTGGATGTTCTGGTCAACATCTTGAAAAAAATAAGGTAAAGACTAAGCTGTTGTTATCTTCTATTGCGTGTTATCCAATTATTAAAGCAGTATTCAAAGGAACAAGTTTTACAGGGTTAATTATTATGTTATATTCCACTAAACAATAATAATACATTCCACTTTCAAACTGTCAGATAATGTAGTACACTGCAAACGCTATCATCGACAACAACTAAACACATATCTGAACTTCCACGTAGTTTTAGATGTCTGTTTTGTAGTCGAGGAATGTGGATATCATTCACCTGCACACCGTACCTGAATGTTATTAAAGTGATGGGCAACTAATTACTCAATAAGCTTGAGCTGTTCAAATTCATAAGTCTTAGGCTATTTATACACGCATATGTTTTAAACAACTGCACAGTTTACCTTATCTGTGTTCACGTTAACTTTAAATTGATTCTGTTCATCTCTTTTTTAAAGGAATATTGCAACTCTTCAAAATGAAGGGTCTTTTCCTCGTGGAGCCTGTGGTTGCACTGTACGCTTTCTCCAGTTTTCTCATCTATCCTCTTGTGCAGCAGTATGTGTACCGGAGGCTTTGGCAGGAGTTCACAAACACCACCTATCCCATCTCTGACAACTCTTCCAGATGTGCAGAGAACAGCAGCAGCAGCAACCATTTCCAGCTACCATGAGGTTAGTCACTTAACTCTCGATGTAAGAGAGCAAACATTTTAAGTAATTCAAGCTAAAAGTAGAATTCAGTTACCGGACTCCTTTGAGATCCCTTCAGCAAGCTCAGATAAATATACCCAATTTACTGCACCTTTAGGTGATATGGTGAGACCTGTGACTAAAGGTCACTGTTCTTAACTTGTACAGACAATAATGAATGTATATGCTGTCATAGCAACACTTTTGCTAAAATGCCTGAGCACATATATCACTTATTAGTTCACATCAAGTCTGCAGTACGCCAAGGCATACCATATTATAAAAGGGATTTAGAAAAAAATATTCTTCTGTAAAAAGTGAAAAAGTTGTATTTATAAAGGAAGAATGAAACAAAGCAGAGAAGTGAGAACAAATGTACTAATCTGGAAAGCCAGAAAATAGCTCCTGCACCTGTTGCATTACAGGTGCAGGAAAAGCTGTGTTCCTTTTGGCCCTGAAAAAAATCACATGATGCGCACATCAAAGTGCTTCCATTCTGTGTTGGTTTCATAACATTGGATTGTCACTATTTCTGTTTAACTGATATCATTTGTAGGATAGTTGCCAATTTAATGGTAGATATTTTGCCTTGAGGCCTGCTGTTACACTTGTGCCAGCCCATACATTATTTTTAGACTCAACCATGCTCTCTCTTTTTGTGTTTCTAGGAGGTACAGAGGCAGGCATCTCTCTTCTCCCTTTACACAGAGCTCTTCTCCACAATCCCTTCTTTGGTTGTCACCCTCATGCTTGTGGCCTATAGTGACCTGGGAGGACGCAAGATTACAATCATCATGCCTTTGATTGGCTCGTTGATCTACAATTTGGCCTTCCTGACAGTGTCCTACTTTGAGCTCAACATTTACTTGCTCATTGGCTCCTCGCTTCTCAGTTCTCTGTTTGGTGGCTTAGGCACATTTCTGGGGGGCTGTTTCGCCTACGTAGCAGACTTGTGTGAGGATGGCCGTCAGAAGACGCTGCGCATGGCTGGAGTGGACATGATGATTGGCCTGTTGTCTGGGGTGGCTTCAATATCATCAGGCTACTTTTTGAGAGCTGCTGGCTTTAACTGGCCTTTCCTAACCTCTGCATTGTGTCAGTGTTTGATTCTGCTCTATGCAATTTTCATTTTAGAAGAGACTGTGAAGAAGGCTCCGACTGATGCCATTCTTTTAGATGGGTCTCCTGAGCCCTTAGCCATAAAACAGATGATCTATGGGGTCTACCACATGTTTGCTAGGACCAGCCGCAGATGTAAAACTGTCTTGGTCCTCCTGATACTCATCTTCACCAGTTTCTCCTTCGCTTATGTGGGTGGGATCTCCTTGATGACACTATATGAGCTGAATGAGCCACTGTGCTGGACTGAGATTTTGATTGGCTATGGCTCAGCATTGTCCACCACTGTGTTCCTGACCAGTTTTGTGGGAGTGTCAGTGTTCACATACTGTGGTGTGCCACAACTGCTCATTCTCCTGATGGGAATTCTGTCCGTCATATCAGGCATGGTTCTGTTGGCATTTGCAAAGACCACTTTACTGATGTTCATAGGTGAGAAACACTGTATAACAACAATGCTGCTTAAACCAGTAATAAACATTAGTTTGGAGCCTCCTGTTTAGTAATGTTTAATTAACCAATGCCTTGTCTGTCAAGTATGACCAGAAACGGGACTAAAACCTGCACCTGGTTTCATTTTTAGAGAAGTTCACTTCTCTCATTTTTTGGAGAAGTTCAGTAATGTTGAATAGTTTGATTAAATTCCCCTTCTACTGTACTGGAAATTGTGTTGTGAAATTAGACACAGGGTTTATGGCCTTGTAGCCTTGTTTAATAACTAACTAATATGCCTCGGTATTGCTAACCATCACATAAGACATTTTTTTATGTCCAGGTTAATTTAGACTTTTTCTAATATGTAACATGAAGTGCTCTACTTAAAATAAATAGATGTAAAAACTAAGGACAGGGCATATCATATTAAAAAAAATTTAGCTACAGAAAAAACTGAAGAGTAATATAAAACAGAATATGAAATAAGGAAACATAACAGGCTTGTTGCACATGTTGATTGACAGAACCTACGGTTTACGATGTGTACAATTGTTCACAATCAGATTATTGTACACCAATAAGACAATGTACTTATGATATATTATCACTGCATTGTTTATTAAATCTTCGTTCATTTTCTTTTACAAAGATAACATTAAACAACTGTCAAATATGTTTTTTTTCTTTATGTATTTTACAACATGATGTGGTTACATTATGGTCTCTGTGTTATGATGTGTAATATAACGTCTGTCTTCTGTTATTTGTTTACCACAGTGAGGGTGCCAATGCTCCTGGCTATCATGCCTTTCCCTGTTCTGCGCTCCATGTTATCAAAGATCATCTCAAAGTCTGAGCAGGGTAAGTGGGTTTAGGGCTTTGCAAGAGCCATTGAACCGTGTCTGTGTGTTTGTAGAGTCAGGGTCCATTGAAGAGTTGCCTGTCCTAGCAACTTCATGATTGACTTGAAAACAAAGCACTCCAAGTGTTTGTTCCTTTAAGCAAAGGGGAATTGGAACTATACTGTATATCCTGTTTTTAGTCACTCTATCACTTCTTAAAACGTGTTTCTTTTCTCTCTTGGGTATATTTTTTGCAGGAGCCCTGTTTGCTCTTCTTTCCTTCCTGGACAGTGTAACTAACAATATATCGGGCGTAGTCTTCAACAGTGTCTATGCTGCTACAGTGGCACGGTACCCTGGCTTCGTCTTCCTATTGTCAGCAGGACTCTGTGTCATCCCTTTGTTTGTCCTAGGGTGAGTTAATCATGTTGCCGATGTATAACATTAAAGGACTGTACCAGCGCTTTTGCATATTTTAAGACCAAATAGTTTACATAATTGTAGCATACAAGAGGGAAACCTCAATGCCCTTTGAGTATAAATGTTAAATAAAGTAAAATACATTTCCAGACTTGAAAAGGTGTTCAGAGAGTATTTTACCCAAAGCTATTCATTGCTACTGCAATAAAAACAGCAAATAATGAACAGTTTATGCTGTGTAGATATGCTTCATGTGTAGAGCGGTACTCTTTGGATTGAGTTGCATTACAAACACCTTTTATTTGCTGAGTTATGTTTGACTAGAAAAAGTGAATGTCTTCCTTGACCCTTTGGGCCCTCAAAAAACAAAGAGTTGGTTCCTCATTCCTGCATTCACCACACCCAACTTCCCCTATCAAAACTCTTCATATAGTAATTTAAATCTATGATATTATGTATTTTCTTTTCTATTTGGAATTATACATGTACAACTTTAACATTGATGCTGTCTTATTATATAGAAATGGCCATAAAAGGATAGTTACGTATTTGTGGTACATTGTGTTCTTACATTTGTTTTGTTACACTGAGTTGGCAAAGTAGTGCTGCTGAGTCAGTGTGGGAGGTGCAACCAAAACTCCTCCAGTAAATCCATCTCTGTCACATGTACTGCTTCTTCTGTTACATGGAGAGTAGATAGAGAATAACAAAGCCACTGGTTCAGCAATCTCAGCCTAACAGCTGAGGACCGTATGGGCTACACAATAAAAAAATCCCTTTTTTTTCAGTAGATCCACAGATTGTCAAACGTGGCTACAAGTACATTAATTGGGGTTTTATGTGTTGTAACATTTGAAACATCAGTGAGTTTGATGGGTGAAAACTCGGATGCACGTGTGCAGAGAGAAGCTATGTTGAGAAGACAGTTACCCAGTTTAGTTGTAATTGGTAGGGACTGTAATGTATCAAAGGCTTTTCTGCTGCTCTTATGCTGTTTTTTTCCCCACATTTCAGGGTGGTGGGTCTGATAGGAGTGGATGTTGCTGACGAGGTCAAAAACCCAGAGCCTGTCTTCTTAGGGGAGGATGATCTTGTTCAAGATCAGAAAGAAAACACTCCTCTTCTTAGCTGATCCACATGGACGGCCAAAACCTCACCAGCACCTTTAGTTTTTTGTTACACTTAATGGCTCTTGTCATGTAAATAGTGTAAGTTAGAGATTAATCAGGTTGTGTTGCTTGGGTTGTTTGTACCATTGAATTGAATATTATGTGTATACAACAGGGAATTGTAGGCAAGTTTTTTATGAGTTTTACATTGTTAGATTAGATAAATGTAAAAATGGTAGCATAAATAGGATATAAAGCAGGGATGGGATGTTAAGTGAGCTGCATCCAATCTAACATGTTTTCCATGAAAAATGGAATACATTATTTTACCTCCAAATGGCCTGTCTGTGACAAACGTATTCAGAAGCATGTTATTTTACTGTGTGACTTGATATGCAGTTTAAAACTTCACATTTTTGATTTGTTCCCTACCATTTGTCTATTTGTCTCTCAATTTAAGTGCAATGTTAGTTAATGCCTTCACATGCAACACATAAAATAAGCTATATAACTAAAATCTTGTTTACTATATACAATTATTTATATGATAAATCTTCATTTGCATTTTATTAATGCAACTCACATTAAGGAATACAGGAACATGTTATTTCTTTTTGTCTACCCTTTATTGTGCCATAATGTTTAAGTTAAAGCAGGATTACATTTTAGACATTGTCTTAGGTGGATGCTTATGTCTGTGTGTAAGTACTTAAAACACAAAAACAAAGAAATAAAATAAATGCTTATTTGTTTATTGGAGGGTCAGATGAATTCCATATAACACTAGTGTCACATTGCCAGACATTTCCACAACACTGTATCAACACAAATACAAAGAAGTCCAACAACCTGCAAGACTATCTTTTTGCTATTTGCTGAACAGATTGTCTTCCCTTTAAGTGTATATGATAAGTCTTCCTGATGTTTGCTAAAACCACCACAAATGGAGATGTGTATTCTGTGTTAATAACTTGCTCAAGTATTAGCAAGGACCTTTCCTTTAAACAAAGGTGTTTTTTGCAGGAAGATCTTTTTTCTTGATGGAGACTTGTTAGACATCTAGTAAATAAAAATATTGCTTCCATCCAGTGATGGAAATCCTGCTTTGCTGGAGAAGATATGTTATTATAAAATAATTAACACCAATTTGTGGACATTCTCTTGAGTTGTGTGTAAATCTGCGGGTGCTTATAGGCCTGATTCCTATCTGGATGCCGAGTCACAGTACTAGCATGTTTTAATAAATGTATGTCCAGGGAAAAAAAAAAATAAATGGGTTTAAATTCCCATGCAGGTTAGGAATAGAAATGTGAGTGACTGTGTCTTATAAATTGACCACTAGGTGTCACTCTTGATCCAGGCTTATAGGCAAACTGTCATGCCACAACATAATATGCTAGCTGTAGACACGGGCATTAAAGAAATATGTTAACAACATGTATCTTTTTTGTCCTTTTAATACATTAAGGGCCTGCTATCTAAGAGCTGCATGGTCCTCAAGACATGAAAAGTATAGTTTTTAAGCAGAATAGAAATGCCCTAGTGCAATTTACACACTGGAAATGACATTGTTGACCAATCCATTTTGATTAAAGTGAATCTGGCAGAAAAAAAGAGTCAGCCTTTATTCCACCAATGCATGCTGCTCCCAACACTTCAGTTTTTTAACTCAATACTGTTCCTCATTCGTTTAACACCTCCAGGTTATTGTATTTGATTTTCCAGTAACCAAATGATCCAAAGTTCCCACCTCGTGTCTTTGTCCTCTACAGAGAAGGGTTGTTATTGTGCGTACATGCATGTGTGTAAAAACTATTTTCTTAGACTCGCCCCGTCTCGGAGAGAGATGTGAGATTTAAGGAAAAGCATGTTAGCATGCAAAACGGTGTGATAAATGGACATTAGAAATCCTGGCAGGGATCCCATCAGATTGCATGCTTAGTTAGGCCTACTGGACCAATGGGTTAGTGTAGTAACCCAGAAGCGTGTAAATAATGTCTGCAACCACAAAAGATGAATGAGATGGCGGCGATGTGATATTTCTACAATACCCTGCTATACCCTACGTGACTCTGCAATGAATATTTCATATAAAATTAGATTAGACAAACACATGATCAATCACGGGCTTAGCTATCAGCTAAATTGGGTCTGTTTGTTGTAGGCATTTTAGGTCTGCCCATTGATTCCAGTGTTGAGAGATGTGATTTACACAGGAGGCTGGGAAACCCCCCATGAGAATAGAAAGGATAGACACTTACTGTAAAAAAGGTAGAAAAAAGAAAAGCAAGACACAACTTGGATATGCTTGATTAAAATAGGGACCAAGCAAATTTAGTGTGAAAATATGTAGCAAAACTCTTCGATGCACTTGGGAAAAAGTCGTGTTGCTTGTGAACATTGTTAAAGTAGAAACATGCCAGTGAAAGTGTGTGTGTGTTTTTTTAAAATGTATAATTGGCACTTCAGTTTGAATTGGCTTCATTCGTGGAAACCAAAATGACGTCTGATCACAATGTGCAGTTATTTGATTTACATCCTCAAGTCTTGTGAAGCGTGACTGCAGCTTGATTGTAAGGTAATGTTGACACTGAGTTTGAATTAAGCCCTCAGCGCTGGAGGTTACATGAGGGATCATCTGAAGCAGGGCTTGCTTGGCACCACACATGAGGTTTCTGTTTAAATTAGAGATGGAGGTGTGGTGAAGAGTGACGATAGTTAGCAGGCTAGGAGACAGTTTTTCCAAGGGAGCCCAGGGGGAGACAGTTGTGGTTGCTTGTGTGTGTCTGGCATACATGGGGTCATTGAGGATTAAAGGGAAGCATGGAAGCAGGGGATGGAGGGTCTTTGGTTTCTGGTTTCCAAACTAGCTGATTCAGCTGTGTACGATCATCTGCACCACATCACATCACCAATAGCTCAATCTCTGATGCTGATCCAGTAAGTTACTAACAGACTCTCTCTTTATCTCAACCTTCTGCTCCCCAGGAGGAGATAATTCACTATAATATAAAAACCTATTTGAAGTGGTTTGTGTGACTGAAGTTAAGAGGGCAATAAACGGGGATTCCCAGGCTGGAGTGATTTGATCATTTGAGGATGATTTGATCACACCAGGATCCATTGCATAGCTATTTTCAATCTCAGTTTTCATACTACACTGTAAGACTGACAGTTAATATAAATATGGGTTGATATTACTGACCACAAAATTGGTTTCTGACGTATTATTATGGATCCCACATAACTTCTAGGCAAGTCCTGCCCTACAAAACAGCTCGATTGGTTGGGGTTAGCCATTGAACTCAAGTGGTTAAGGTTAGGATAGCCGATTGGTCAGGGGATAGGACCTGAACAAATCGGGTTACGTTATCTTGCATAAGCACGGACACCTGGCCAAAAGTAGTGTGTGAATGCTACTGAAGGGCGGGACTTGCCAAGAAGTTGCGTGGGTTCCATAATAACGCATTCTGACCTGTTTTCTACATGGGAGTTGCTTTTACACACAGAAACTGCAATAGTTTTAAAGTGAGCAGCTTCACTGGAGCAGATGCAGCTTGAACGCTGCCCTCAAAAACATTTTGATAGTTGAGAATATTATCAACATTTTCCATGGCAGGTCAGGAACTTTATGGTTGAACGTCATGTTGGCTTCTCTAGGCTCTTAATAAGCCTATTGGTTGCAGTTTCCCATATCACAACTGTACCAGTACTTTTACTGATCTTTCAATGTATTTGTACTTGTAACATGACAGAAGTATAGTAATCAGTTCCACTATTGTTAGTCTGGATTGACGACAGTTTATTTCCTGGATAATGATGTCCCCTGGATGTTCCTTGCCTTTGTTTCGGGAAACCACAACAAACTTTGAGCTAGCAAACAAGTTTTAAAGAAAAAGGGGATTGAGCAAAAAGGCTTGCTTGGTTCTTTTGGGGAAGGATTGTGAAGGATTGTTTACAGAATTTACCATCTAACTGGGAGGTTTTGGGACCGATTGGCGGGGATTTGCTATCAACAAAATAAAACAGAGATACACTGGTAAGAGCAAATTACGTTTAACCATGAATCCAGCTCATTTCAATAGCTCACATTACTGTATTGAATCAACAGTTAACTCAATTTAATATTGCCGTTTTTCTTTTGCGGGATGCAAATGTTCCACCAAAACAAGTTCCTTCCCGAGAACATTTGCAGATCCACCGGAGTTTAGTGCCCCCCAAGACCAATGGGATTGGTTTAAAGAAATGCAAACAACCCAGACTGTTTTTTTCTCCTATTTAGGAGTGTATGTGTGGAGGGTCCAGATCTTGGAGGGCCTGTGGAGGTCTGGCAATGCGAGACTACACTATCGTCAGCTAAACCTGGAGCTAAATCGCTAAATCTTTTCATTTCTCTTCCACCCCTTTTTCTCTCTACAAAGGTCACGCTGCTGTGATGGATTTCCCCTGCTGGCAGGCCTGCCCTGCAGTGCAAGGGATGATGTGTGTCGGTTAAGTGATAGTCTGATCATCCCATGCTCCCCACATGTTGTTGTGTTGTGTGTTGTGTGTTGTGTGTGCTTAGCTGGCTGTTTGTCAGAAGTCCAGGAGCTCTGTCCCTGAACTGTAATTACTGCCATTCTCTGCTGTGTTTTTCTATGAAGATCACTTGATCTTCCTTTCGGATCACTTTTTGGATTTTTAACTTTCTCCTCAATCATATTGCATAGTTTTCCTTTTATTCATTTTAATACTGTATATCAGTTCATATCACTGAGATCAACATATTTGCATACCTGTTTCTGTCCCATCTGGAGCCAATGGCTTCATGTGGTTGCCCACTCCCTCCACAGATGTCTTTTCCCTGTCTTATCCGCCAATAATGTTAATTTCCCTGTCTGTCCTACCTCCCTCCTCCACATCCTCTGTATTTTCTCTCCACTACTTCACTTGAGAAAATTGTCTAGATTTGATCTGTTTCAATTATAGATCTGTAACTGCCCTTATTGCCACATGCCTCAACCACAGACCCCTCTTCTCTCCTTTGCCATCTCCAACCATCCATCCATGCTTTACTTGTTTAACAGTCAATTCTTCACCTTCCCCATCCTGCATTTCTACTGTACACAGCCTCAGCCAATCTGTCAGCTGCTTCATTGCCTTCAGAAGTGCTATCACACTATACAGCACCACAGCAGGCTTTATGTTATTTATAACATATCCATATTCCCATGCATGAAAAATCACCACACTTTGCACACACTTCCAGCCCTATGACAAACTTAATCAGTCCGATTTGTATGATAATAGTACTGATGGTGGCGCTACAACAGCCAACTCAAATTCTAAACTTAAAAAATTCTTAACAAATAAACCATACAAGCTACAGCGTTATAACTAGAAAAAAAGTCCGTTAATTTACTTTTGTCAAAAACTACTAAACTTCTTACCCTATCTCCTCCAACATTTTTTGTTTCTATTGACACCAAACTTCGGGACCTTCACCTTCAGACTGTCCTCCTCCAATTTACCATTTATATTTTTGATGTATCAAAAATTGAGCCCCTTAGTACATTAACACGTTTTACTGCATAAAGTTTTAACAAAGACTGCAATTTCTTCCAAACCAAATCTTTGATGTTCATGGAAAACAATCACAACATTTTAAGGTGACTGTACATTTAGTGTGCAACATTTTTTAAAGTTTATCTAAAAAAGTGAATTAAAAAAATAATGTTTGAATTGTGTCCTTCATCTTTAAACATCAGTTTGTTACTAGTTGATCCTTATATCTCAGATATCTCTGTGTTGTCTAAGCAAAGTAAACAAAATTCCTAAATCTTCTAGTGAGAATTTAATGAATTTCTGACAGTAGTTTAAAATTCTGTATTTGTATACAGTCCTGCCCATTTTCTATCAATGTAGTGAAGCTGTTGTGTCATCACCCAGATAACAGCTGAGTTTGAGCCCCATGTGTTGCAAGATAATCATACTATATCTAATCAGGCATTATGCTGTGGACAGCCCTGCGTCTTTTTGATGTGTCTCTGCATTAACACACCTGATTGAAATAAACAATCAGTCCAGTTAAGTAAAGTCATGTTATTTAGGCAACCCAGGCTGATGTTTAATATGTTTGTTTGTGTATGTAAGCTCCAAATACCGAGGCAAATTCTGCGTAATTCGGTGTAACTACTGTGGCAGAAACACTTTTCTGATTCTGATGCTCTTTTTATTAGCAAAACAAGATGTACAAAACATCCAGGACATCATTTATTATACATAACACACAATAAAGCTGAAGGAAAATCTGTTTTTAGTTCTTTGAATATCTATCTGTGACAGTAATTATTTATAAATATTGCCACTTTAAATTGCTGAAAGCGAAATAGATGATCTTAAAGGATTTAGATTTGATAATTTAATGTTCATATACATACACACATTTAATAAGATACTGTCAAAACCAACACGTTAGCATTATTTATTGATAAGTTCACTGAAATGTTGCTTGGTTGATTCTAAAATATATAAAAAATACTATAAAAAGTATATAAAATCAAGGTATAGTGCTAATGGTGTTTTTTATGGGTAGGTATAAAATAAATATCAAATATTTATCATGGCCAATATAATTACATTGGTATTGTGTAATTGCATAAAGACATGCTCCCTTCAATGACCATAGGTAATCATTTCTATGAACATGGCTAGTTATGTTGATTGTAATTCCACCTCTACTAGCAGGCCTGAGCTAAAGGTAATTACAAGCTGCTGAGATCCCAATGATTGTAACTTTGTAAAAGCTATGCATTTCATTTGTGCTACGAAGTGCTCCTGTCTTTAGCCACGTTGGCTGGTGGTGAGGTGGTCTTAAAGAATGAAAACCCCCCACATCTCTAGAACAGTGGCAAAGGAAAGGTCACGCTGACAATCAATACACTGCTTCTCTACATTTTCCTGGTTCTGCTTCACTGCGTCAGTCTAATCAGCCTGCTGCCCGGATTGGAGGAGACGTCAGGACCTGATAATCCGGAAGGGTTGAAAAGAAGAAGGCTTGACTAATAGTAATATATGGGTCACACTGAATCTCTGTGTATTACAGTGAGAATAAAAAGTCCTTGAACTCTCTGGCACTGGTATTGTCATCCTTATCCTTGTCATATTTTATTTGTAATCATCTACTTTACAATTGACAGATTCTTCTGACTCTCTTCTCAATTTTTCTTGTGAAGGTTTTATTGTCTCTTGGGGTATATCACAGTAACAGCAGCATGTACCTTAAGTGGGTTCACATTAATTGCATGTGGTTGGGGTGTGCTCTTGGACACAACCACACACACACATACACACACACACACACACACACACACACACACAGTACACAAACTGACAGAGAGAGGTATCTATGGTCAAATCAGAAGTTCTCCAGTTTCACTCTGACATTACAGGAACCACAGAGCTAGTAACTCTTCTGTGTAGCCACACTGGCAAGCCAGCATGCTGTGGAGTGATGTGTGAGCACACAGTCACATCTGTATTTATCAGATTTTCTCTGAGCCAACCCATCCCTCTGTTCTTTGCAATGAGCTCATTTTTACAGCCTGCAATTGGCTATGTCTGTTTTTTACTGGTCCATTAATTGGCATTTTCATTTCAGTTTGCATTAGCACGGTTTCCACAGCGCTCACAAGCATCAGGTTTCTAATTATAGCATTGGAGTAAATATATATATAAATATATATTTGGTTCTCTAGTGAGTATTTCTCACAGCATGAATGTGTGTGTGGGAATTACTTAAAATAAACTAAAATGTCCATGTTTTGGCAAACATTTTACCTGGTGCAAATTGTGGCTCATTACTGTGTTTTTAATATTTTGTGGAAAGCAATTGAGCTTTACGGCACAGATGAATCAGACATTGGCTACTCAGACAAAACTTGATGTAAGATGCTGATGCTGGACCCACATTAGAAGCTCCATTTTGTCACAACCAACAATCTCTGGCCTTTCACCAACCCTTTAAATATTATTGTTTTGCTTTCATTTGTCTGAATTTGCGAATCCCTCAATGTTCAACAATGGAGTCAAATGATACATCTGTACCATGTTTTAATGAAGGAAGTTGTCTGAGATAGATTGTATTTTGTCCAACAAACCAGTAGCATGAACCCAAACATAAGAGAGAGCAAGTCTCTGCCACATTTGGTACAGTATTAGATGATAGTAGATGGTTAGGGGTTGGAGTGAGGGGGCTACAAAGATACATGGTGAATTTATTGTACATGGAGCCCCAAGGGTTTCCTCCCTCACTTCTTCTCCAACAACAAGAGATTTCTTGGAGGGAAAACTTGCAGCAAGAGGAAGACAACTGCAGTGTCCTTGAGCCTTTCTTTGTTCTGACTGTCATTTCCAGTAGGGAAGGACTGGGACAGAATCCTCCTGTTGTGTGTAAAGCCTTGTAGCGGAGGCATTTACAGAAGCAGATACTCTTCTGCAGAAAAAGTCTAAGGACACAAATAATATCCTGAAGGCTGTTTTGCTCTTATCTCCCTTTCAGACGTCTCTTCTTCCAGCTGGTTAGACTTATTTGTGTCTACTGAAACACTGCTTACATCTGTGCCATGTCTGCCTGTGATTGATGTCAGCCATGTGAGAGATATTAGCAATATCACAAACACAAATGAAAATGAACATATGCATCTGCAGAGAACACATGGGCCCATATACCAGATACACATGACAGCTTTATTAGCTGTCATCTTTACTGTTCAAGCTCTTATTTTGGCATATTTGCAGCCTGATTTCCTGGGCATCTTTAAGCAGTATATGTATTTGTATGTAGTGTGATAACTAAAAGGCATCTTTTTGTGCATTTGAAAGTGACAACCCATCCCAAAGACAGCATAAAGGCAGAAAGACAAGATACAAGTGTTTTAATACCATATTAGTCTGGTGATGTGGGAATGTGTTACATATTTGACTTTTTTTTGCATCTTTTTTGTGAATTAACTCAAAACAAAAGCCAAGACTCTCAAATTTCAAATTATTTCAAATTATTTGTATTGTTACTTGCCCAAACAAAGCTGTAACCTAAACTCTAACCTTAAATAAAATTGTTCAAGTTGCCTAATAAAAATCTGCCTCATAGTTATTTTACTTGCTGAAATGTAATCACAAGCTAACCCTTCGCAACCCTTCACACACTACTGTCGTAACTATTCTCAATCTTCAATCCCATATGGGGTTTGTTTACTTTATGAAATTCTATAGGATAATGTTAGAAGTTTAATGTTTATAAAGTATGTTGATCATTTGATACACACAGTATGGTGTGAGGCATGCATTGTATTTAAAGGCAGAAGCATTTAAAATGTACTGTACATTTAATAATTTTAAGATAGAAGTATGTGACTAACTAAATAACTAACTAACACGGTGCACTTAGATGAAAATTTCATCACTGAGAAGGCCACACCTATTGTACCTGGTAAAAAAGAAGTGTGACCATCTTTAAAGTCAATGAAAACCATCCTTATCGATTGTGAGTTCTTTTGTAGGTATTAAAGTGTTGGGTAAAGGTCTATCCTTCACTGTTTATTGTTGTATTTGAGGACAATTATCTAAATATTTCTTTTATTCCCTTACAAGAGCAGAAAATGGCTTTGAACTTAATTTTAATGTTTCCTGGATTTTAGCTGTTCCATGCTAACTGCACCACTAGGGGTGAAGCATTAAAGATGCTTTAAACTGGACAATCTAATCCTTTTCTTTCACTTTACTCTGATAACATAGAAGTGGCCTCACTAGATAAAGCCAAGATACCTTAATCATTAACTAAACCTTTAAAAAAAATTATAAATACATATGGCATCTAATCTTTTTGTACTAAATGTATTTTGGGGTTTCCTCCATTTACAGTGAAATATTTTGCCCAGAAAGAAGCTGGCTACTTGTCAGTTTCAGATTTTACATGTGTTGCCAGTGAACTTATGTGACCCAAACGATCTGGCGGTGGACTCTGGAATCTTACCAGTACCAGATGCAGTTTTTGTGATACAGCTTGCATGTGATGTTCAGCAGTGATGCAGAGAAGGGGTAGTTAACCCTCATTTGACCTTATTGATCAGCCTGGCCTACTTAGTGTTTAGTGTTGCTTCGTAGTAAAACAAGAAACAGAGAAGGGCAGTGAAATACTCAAATTTCAGCTGAATATACAGCACATTTAAGAGGGGAAGGACTTCTGCTCCATCACATTCCATGTGAAACACTGACCAGCACTTTTAATCATTAGATCTCTTTATTGTGCCAAACTCTTTATAAGGAAGGGAAGGTCAGTTAATCCGGGATAGAAAAGAAAAACATTTTATGCTATTGGTTTTTCCATTCCCTCTGCTTCACAATGGTTACAGTTTCTTATAGATCAACAATTCCAAACTTTGGAATCTTTGGAGTACCTTCTGATCTCCAAGCCAGATCTACAGAGGGATTTCAACGCTATTGTTCTCTGAGATTTATGGACAAAATGTCATCGACAGTCCTGTTGAAATATTTCCTTCCACTCAGTGACTGAGCCTGGTTGACCCCTATTACTGGGCTCAACAAACGCCAACTAATCAATGCTAAACATCTGTAGTAATGCAGTGGTATAGGAAAATGTGTGTTTTAAACAAATACCCCTGTTCAAACGGTAGTTTTATCAAATCAATGCTTCCACATTTTTGCTTTCTTGCCTAAAGTTAGATGACAAGATACAACACTACTTTGTTTAATTGAATGGACAGATATAACAGTAGTATCAATCTTTTCTTCAAGTAAATATCCCCAAATATTGAAGCTGTAATACTACCTGAGTGGTCAGTTAAAACACTTTCCAGAGCTAGATCCACTTGAGATTTTCTTTTGTCATACCTGTTTGAAATGCTAAACTCAGTCTTAGCTGAAACATGCCGTGACCAATAACTGTTTACAGTCTTTATCTCAATTTCCCACAGTGCATTGGTTCCTACTGTGTGTGTTTGGATTACTGTGCATGTGCGTGTTTATGGAGGCGGATTCGTGAGTGGACTTGACCTTTGAAATAATTCAGGGAGTAGGTTTAGCAGGCAGCAAGTTTTAAACAGTAGTCAAGCTTTGATGAGGTCTGCTGCTGCCCTCTGTATTTTAAGAAAAAAAAACTGTGCCAAGCACCCAACCAGCACATGCACTGCACCAGCTCCAAGCACACGTCCTAAACACAGGTTTAGTAAATTACAGTCTGCGCTTAGAGCTCTTTAAAAAACTGACACTTTCTCTGATGCAGTTTAATGGAAAGCAGACCACATGCCAGCACACACACACACACACACACACACACACACAGTATATATATATGTGCAGTGGACTGAGGTCAGCAATGTTGGTATAGGATATCCTGTTGATGTCAATCCAAGGATGAGGATGGTGTTAAAGAAGGGAAGACACAGCTGGAGTCTCTAGTGTGCCACTTTGATCCGTGATCCCTGGGAACAGAAAAGTTATAGCGCACGAATGTCATGCCTTAAATGCTACAGTTTAATGACAATTTAATGAAACTTTGAATCAGCAACAAGGGAAGTCAAAATAATGTGTCTGTAATCAGTTCAGATGCAAAACTCAGTGGAAACCCAAACACATAAATACAGCCTGGGAATGCTCATTGATACTTGAAAGTGGAGTTTTTGTTGAGATAAGAAGTCCTTCATTCACTGACAAAGAAACCTTGACTGTCTGTCTTCACAAACCCCTTGCCTGCTCTATAATTCTCTTGTAAACTCCAATGTGTTAGAAAACAATACCAAAACCTTGAGCTTTCTCAATTATATGTATCTAATTATGTTGTAAAAATCTGTGGAGATATGTAATGGAATCATAATGGAAACAGTCCTGCAATATTAACATGGTGATAACATCTGGATCAGGACTTTCAATCCAGAAGATGAGCCTTTCCAGACAAAATAAGGAACTGATACATGTAAAAGAAGAAAAAAGAGGGTGAGTCTGTCAACATGGAACACTAACTATGGATCAATACATGTTATTATGCTGTCCAAATATGGAACAATGCTTTTAAGGGTTCCAACTTTCTTGAGTTGATTTTTGGAGATATGCCCTTCCCCATGTCCCAACTATAGGCTGAGGCTTAACAACAGCTACACTTTATAAATGACTGAGGATGAGAAGACTCTGGAGGACTTGTTGGTGTGTGTTCTGACAGTTTGGAAGCTGGGCTGCAGAACTGTGACACTGCCTTTTTATCTTATGTTTCAATATGTCAGACCTAATCACTTGGAAGGGTTGCCTTACAGGTGACACATGCAGAACATTTTAACACCCTTATGTTATTCTAATTCTTTTTCTTTATTTTTGTGTAACTATTACGATCAAAATGGGGCCATAGTCTAGATGATTTGCAGTTTCTATCCCACAGCAGTGGCCACTTACTCTAAGTGCTTCTTAAAATTATATGACCACATTTTCCATAAACTGCTTCCTTTTGCAAAGAGTATCTTTATATCTTCTGGTTGACAGTTTTCATTGTTGCTTTACTCAAGAAGATAAACACGTTGGATACACATAGAGATTTTGATTTTGAAATCCTCCCTTCTGCCATTGTGAGAAACTATGGCAGAAGGAGGATTTAGTGAATTTAGATCTAAAGGCACAACATTTGAAATGACTTCTGGGGACTGGTGTCTGCTGCAAGTGTCCCACCAGTATGACTGTCTACAGTATTTAAATCATTTGAAAATTAAGTTCATAATGATGTTTTGATGTTAAAAATCTATATATGGCGCTGATTGGTTTACAAAGCTCTTGAAGTTTTTTTTTCTTCTTTTTTGGGATGATTTATGACTGCCTGCTAAACAGAGCCTTCTTCTTTTAATATAGAGACTAGGGAAAAGTGTGCACATGAGGACACAAGAGTGAGATAACAAAGAAAAAGAGGGTGGGTCCGGGTGCAGGGGCCAGACAGCTGAAGATGACAAGAATCTGAAGATGATACTAAAATGAAAACCACCTGTAATTTAAAATCACAGAAGAAACCCGAGTCTTCCCTGTGGTCTGGGATTGATCACAGTGTCCTGGGGGAGGTTCTATTTGCTCCAAAACGGTACTCTCCCACACTAAGAAAAATCAGAGGCTGTATCCAAATAAAATGGCCATATATTAACATTCACACTCTCACACACACACACACACACACACACACACACACACACACACATAAATTATTATTTTTGGTTAATTTTTGACAACATCCCTTAAGGATTTCTGGACTCACTGTTCACAAATCTTCTTCCCTCCAATCTCACAACACACAGTTAAAATCTCCCTCAGAGAACCATCACATTAGAGGGCGACAGTCCTTTAGCATTAGCCAGAACAGAACACTGTTGGCATGTTCAGCAGTGTGATAGATGGACAGAATGAAAAAAAAGAACAAGAGAAGCCACAAGCCACACAAATGGTCTTGTTAAAATCACAGCCTCCTGCCATCTTTATTGGGCCGCAATCATCACAGCGACTGAATAAAAAAGCATAGATGCCTGGCAAATCTTGATAGGGAATCTGTAGTGTTTCATAATATTCAAATCCATGCACAGTGAAATAATATTCCATTATTTTAGGAGTATAAACAAGAAGCCCTTTGTTAAGTGTCAAGTGTTTCTTATATGGTCACACTGAACACCTGGAGCACACTACGAGGTGCCCCAACAGTCATCAAAGTAGTTTCTGTGTGTGCCTATTGCAGTTGATCTAATGGTGTACAAATGAGACGGCCTGTTAGACTTCCTCTCACACCTAGAACCCCACATGGCACCCATATTTCCCTTCACACACACTAATGCACACATAGAAAAAACCCTTAGCATAGCACAATAAGCTCATAACTATCAAAGCCGTTCGTTTTTCAAACTCTTTCCGGTCTTTGTTGTCGAACTCACCCCAGCTCTCTCTCTGATGTTCAGGAAATTAACCAGTTGGAGTGCAGGTGAGTGTGTCTGTGGAGCTAATATGCTATTAGCTTTATCACATTTCCCAGTAAATGTGATAAAGCTAATAGCACCGCTCAGCAACCACCCAAGGAAAAAGCATGTGGTCATCATAATGAACACGTACATTTGAATTTGACAAGCAATCTGAAAGAGTTGTGAGAAGGAGGAAAGGGAGATTTGTTGCTTTTCAAAAACTTTGTATTTGATTTGATAAAAAAAGTTCCTTTTGTGAATCCTGGTATTAGATATGATTTACCTGGAAGCTGATCAGGATAACCTCATAAGAGCAACATAATGCATTGACTCTTTCAGCACGGACCATGTTGAGATAATTCATTACACTGTGATGTTATTTTCTTCCAGAGAAAGAATCTGCTCTGGCTCTATATGATATGGGCTAATTTACGCACAAACTAGCACACTTATCTATCATGTAGTACAATTTCATCAAAACTTTAAAAAAAGAACATTCCAAGTAAAAGTTGAAAAAGATGTGTCTTCTTCCATTGTTATTGTTGAAATATTTTGCTAAAGTTGTGAGAAGGGCTACATTTTGTTGGTGTGGTGGATAGGAAATACTACAGCAGTGTGAGTTCTTTTTGTTTGTAAGAAATAGAAGACATGCCTTTACTTAAGGGGAAATTTACATTTTCACTGTTGGTACAGTTTTTACACCTGAAATACACACTCATGCTCAGGACCCCATGAATGAGTGTCCCAAGCAGTTGGGAGTTTGGTGCCTTGAGCAAGGGCACCTTGGCAGTCCCCAGGAGGCGAACTGACACCTCTACAGCTACCAGCAAACTACCTTCTTTGGTACGAGAAGGGACTTGAACCAGCAACCCTCCAGTTCCCAACCCATTTTCATGAGATACTGCCACCCAATTTGTGTGTTCACAGTTTATTTTCCTGATTCTAACTATAAAGATGTCCCACATGTGAGCTATATATCCCTCTGCAGTTCACCTCTCAGTAGTCCGCCAGTTGATGGGAGTCACATTAAATAAATACACACACAATAGAGTGTTTAGGACTGGCTGTATTCTGACAGAGAGTTCATATTTTTATTCATTAAAGGAGCTAATTGTTGGGTTGAACTGACTTTCATGACAGTTATTACCACAAACTGTAATGAATTCAACTTTGGAAAGACTTGGGACAAGTTTGTGGGTCTCCTACACATATGTGTGAGCTTGACAGAGTATAAACATATGGCTTTGTCAGCTTGTCATTACACCCATCTGATTAATAGTGGATGAGAAAGAAGTCATCAGTTAGACATGCACAAATGGCTGTGATTAAGTGTGAGAATGAAATAAAAAAGTGTCTTTGCTCAGCTTTTTAATATTCATAGGGAATACAGATACACACACATAAACACACTCTTCCAGCTGCCACCACTTTTAGACCGTCACGTCTAATCTTAATCTTACTCTGTTTATTATTCCTTACAAGCAACTTCCACCCTCTCCATGGAAACGCTTACTATTCCTGGCAATTTGCTGTCTAATCCATAGTCAGATTGCACAAAAATAGTCCTGTGTACGGTGATTACAGAGCGCAAAAATCTGTGGTCACTGTGATGTGGACAGTCGGTGGGTATCCTAAGCGGTACAGCAGATTCTCTGGGTTGCGGTTGCACACACACCACCTTGATTTTCCATTTAGGGCTATCTGTGTGTGCAGAGAATGATGGGAAACACAGTGACCACTCTGTCCCTATGTAAGCCCTGCGCACAGCCACCTCAATGGCATGGGCATGATGGCATATGTATGGTGTGTTGAGTGTGTGTGTGTATGAAAGCTGCAGTAGTTAAATATTAACTGCCTAATGCATGGAAATTATGGGAAACAGTGGTTGCCTGAAAGAGAGACGAGCAAACCCTCCTTTGGCATAACCTCAATATCCCAAAATCCCTGCACCCTGCACCCGGCACACTTTTACCAACATTAAACAGACTGACTCGGCAAGGCACAGAAGAAAGCTGTGCCTCTGAGGCAAACTCACAACAAAAAGCAACAATTAGGTTAAGAAAGGAGGGGAGCGCCAAAGAGAGAAAAGACGAACAAAACAAAATTAAAAAAAGGAGAAGGGTGCCAGCTGGGGCCACGTAGGTTGTTTAACAAATGCCAGCACCCTTGAGTGTCCAGGTTAACAGAACTCTCTGACTTTGAGTGTCTTTGAAAACCAGAGAGCAGGCAAAATGAAGTCATGATGATGTCAACCTCATTCTCAGAGGTGACTGGCAGCTTACTGTTGGCCTGATAAGCACCATTATTGCAATACAGAGAACAGGGAAATGAACACTGCATCATAAAGCTTCATGGAAGGGACTGAGAAATGGGTGGATTTCTCCCAAAGCACTCAAAATAAACAAGTTGTGGCTGTGGATTACACACACACACACACACACAACTGTTTTACAGAGCCTGAGAGGAATGCATTTAGCCAAATTAACACTAACTTTGTGTTGCGTGCCAACATCAGTCCAGGCAGATTCCATTGGGCTCATTGTCCCTGTGCGATGTTATGCTGAACCCTCCACTAATCATGCACAGGATAACTAAGTATTAGAATGTAGTGTAGTGATATAAACAGATAGAAATGGAACAAAAAACACACTTCTTGTCCTACAACACAAATTTGATCAAAGGGCTTCCATGCCAAGATGTCGGAATGATCTTTAAAAGCACTTTTTCACATTTGCTGAACCATGTAACCACATGTATTATATTCCAAGCTCATATGGAAGTAGGCATGCTGGGAAAAAATGAAAAATTAGCTGCCAGTGCTGGCTTCTTTGGACTTCCATAGTGATCTTACTCATTTGCTTTTATTTAAAAGACATTATAGAAATAATAACTGTAGCAAATATTTCAATTGCTGCAGTTCAGACCCTTTTTTGCAGTCTATGGTTGTGAAGAAATATTTTGGAGCATTTGCAAATATCTATACCGCAAAGCTCACTACTTTGTGTTGTGGCCTGACTATTCATGAACATGTGGAGGTATGCATGCTTAAAAAACCAAATGTTTAATAAAAGAGAAATACTGCTGTAAATTAGAGAATACCTCCCTTGTGGTAGGTAATCACTGGTGATAGCTCATACAGTGCTCTTTGGAAAGTGAAAAGCCTTATTCCAAAAAAACACCTCACCATACTGTCGGCTCCAAGTGACCTACCTGGACCTGAAATCATGCAAAAGTAGTGTTTATGATTTCCTCACCAGTCAAAATGATTTACAGAGAGTAGTTAACAAATGTCATACATGCATCCAAAGTTTCTCTCCGTCTGTTTTGAATCAAAGCCATCGGGACCATTCAGTTGCTGGTGGAAAATGCTCACAGCTTGGCGAGGGACTTTGTTGTGATCTTTTTTCTCTGTGAAATGAAGCATAATTGAATAAATATGTCATGTAGAAAGGGTGTTTAGATGGCAGAGAAGGAACGGTAAATATTTGTGTCAGTGGACGAGAGAGTTAAACCTCTTAGGACCGACTTGCTGGCCAAAACACAGCACGAGCTTGGTGCAGTTTAGTCATGAAATTACAAATATGCTTACTGATATTTTTTATTCAGTCTTGAATTGACCCTATATGATTTCTTATACTGCAACAGTATTAAATGAGAATGAGATTAAATGAGATTCAATGGTAAGCTATACTGCTCATTGAGTGTGTGTTTCTGTACTTTGCTTTATTTTAATAAAAGTAATAACAGAATGACACAAGAACACTAACATTCAAACTAAGTTTAGTGAGTTGGTTTTGGGAAGCAGCAAGACTAGCATTATAAACTGAATTTGAAAAAAAAACCACATCATCAGTGGCTCCTGTCCGTCTCCAGCTCTTATCAGTGTGGAGTCTGGACTTAACCTTGTTAACCATGTTTACAATGCACCCAGGACTGTCTAAATGTGCTTACGAAATTATGTTCGTCTCTCTCTTCATGAACCATTTAGTAAAAGGAGACCTTGGATGATGCGGACTACACGCTCCAGGTCACATGCTTAGGGACACGAACAGGTCATATCTCTACAGTGGTGGAGATGTACTCAATAAAGTAGAGATGAATAACCCTGTTTAGTGGTTGACACGCTCTGAATGCTCCAAGGTAGATCTAATAGAGCTGAGGGGGTCTCAGAACCAGAATTTAATAAATCACAGCTTGTTATTTAGACTGTTGGAACAGCCTTTTGTAGGTTTTTATTTTGTCATATTCCGCTCATGCAGAGAGTCCTTTCTGCAGTCTAAAACAGATAAAATATGCCTTTGAATTTGCATCCACTGATCAGTTCTCATCAGTTAACGCCACTGGTGCTCTCCTTCTTTCAGTCTCTGTTTACTTTTGTCACTTTGCCAAACTAACTCAAACGTCCTTATGAACAAACATGAGCTTTGTTGGAGTCTTTCCATCTTGTGGCCCTAGTCCTTCTAAAAGCTCACATGCATGTATGTTAACATATTGTGACCTGTTCCGTGTGTGGCACTGGCTGGGAACCCTGCATGACCTTATCTTGATTATTGTACTGCAGCGAGCAATTTATTGGAAAAGAAAGTCTAAACTCTTTCAAAAAACAAACAACCCAAAAAATATTGGAGCAGTGGGAGATCACTAGTCTGGACATAAATTACACTCTAGGAGGGACGCAGAAAATTCTCCAGCTTCTGCCCTGGCTCCAGCCACAGACAGCTGTGAGAGTTACAGAGCCGAGTTTGGAGTTTTTCTTGACCATTTTCCAGACTCAAAGTGGCCTTAAGTTCCTGCTCTCTGATTCCAAGCAGATAGGCAACGTTTTGAGAACAGTGTATCGTAAAACACTGAATAAAATCTATTAACTCCTTCTTTCTTCACGTAAAATTATACCCTCAGCTTTATTTAAAAAAAAACGTTTTACCTTATGGACAGTATTGGGATAGGGATAGTTTTGTGCTCTGTACGTTAAAGCCAGATTATGTTGAGTTGCATTCAATTCATGAGAGGCATTTAAAGACCTCTTTGGAAAAGACAAGCAACAATTCAAATACTGTAAACTGTGGTAATTTATGACCAAATGTTTGGGGATTTAATATGAAACTTTTGTTTCAGTAGTTGGGAGAAGGTGCTGGATTTGTTGCTAGCTGTTTTTGAAAAATAAAAGGGGAGTCAGTGTTAACCTTGAAAATACAAAGGTCAGCATTTTTTCTATATCCAGCTAATTATTGTCCTGTCTGGAGGCCAATGGTTGTAATTAATAAATATAGTAATCCTAATGTCAAGATAAAATCCTACTTTAAATAAAAACCATTCAATTATATGCTGCACTATGATCCACTATGACGTACAAACTGTTCTAATGTGAGTAGGTGGCAGGTCACACTGGTCGTGTCATTAGGTGTGACGAGGCACCGAACAATATGGCATACGTCGCAGGATGTGCTTCTGTTCCGCCAGAGTCAAAGGTCAAAGCCTTGTTATCATCATGGGACGACACTTCGGTGCAACAATAAACAGGAAGCAGCTGATCCAGAAAGGCAATGTGAGGAACGACTTATCTCCCCTGACGCACTTGACCCTCTCATCTTCCTCTTCCTCTCAAGTCTCTAACTACAGAGCCAAGGCTGTCCCATAACACATGCACCACCCACATATCCATAAAAAAGAGTAGCTTAACTGTTGTCACATAAGCTGCAAATTTTGTTTTGTGGAAGTAGGGAGGAACGTAGGGAGTGTGTATGTCTTGTTTGTTCTGGGGCTATTTATCTGGTGCAGAAGATTAACCTTCAGCATCCAAAGTAAAATCAGATTTGTTTAAATTGTGTACAGCCCAGGTACCCCCCAAAAAAAAAAAAAAAAAACACACAGACTCCTTATCGATTCACTCAATATGGAATTGCGTTGGCACATTAACGGCAGAATTTCATCAGTTCCACGCGGCCACACATCTGGCTCGCAACACCCACTAAATCTGCCCGCGTCTCTGCTGCTTTATGTGTGTGGTGAGTGAGCGAGGGTAGCGTTTTGAGGTGCGACTCACTTTTTCCCACGATGCCGTGCATCAGCAGGCCAGGGGCAAGGAAGGAAGCAAAGGAGATGGAATGCTGGATGGCAAAACACACACACACACACACACACACACATTAAGGAACCTCCTGTGCCCAATGCAGAGGCTGGACCATAGATGGGCTTATACAGGAAGTTCTCAGCTTTGGCTACTTCCTGTTTGCTAGACGCTTGTATTAGAAGCACATTGTGGGGTAGAGAAGCCTTTCAGCAGCTATTCACTAAATGTAATGAACCAGCATGAGTATTCCATAGCAGCTGTAGCTGTCTACCTTCAGCACAAAGATGTTTGAGTAACAATGACATTTTAGCCATCTGTCATCATATTCTCAAGGAATAATCTTTGATCTACACTGACCATGTTGTTTGCTATTGTGACACAACACTGTTGATTTAGCTGTCATACATACAGTTTGATAGTTTCACCAGTGTAACATCGATACATATGGACAAAAACTGCCTAATTACAAAATATCTCTGAAAAAGATTCATTTTAGTTACATTACTGTATGGTTGCCAAGGTTTTATAGCAGTCAGTCAGCCAACAGCTAAATAGTTTCCACAGAGCCTAAACAATCTCAGTTCGTCAATCGAGGCTATCCTGATTTAGTGGATTTTCCTGCTTTGGGTATTTGCTTTGTAACAATAGAACATTCTGATAGAGGGAGGAAGGGAGGTGTCACGGCGAGATAAATTAGCGAGGAGGGGAAGAGTGTGACGAGTACATAAGGAGAATGCAATCTGCAGGTATTGTGTGAAGTCATGCATAGAAAGAGTTTGGGATAGTGAAAAAGAGGCTTATGTATTTGTGTCATCACAAAAAGAGACCCAAGTAAAGAGATTAAAAACCAAGAACAAAAGACTCCTTGGATCAAAGACATTGATATTTAAGCCTCACATGCCTTCCGAAATAATTTCCTTGGTGGACTCTGTACCTTACAGAACTGTGATAACAACTTGTTTTCAACAAGAAAACAAAACAAAATTGTATAAACCAGGATAACACCTGGTAAGTTATATTTATATATTTATAAGAGAGATATAAGAGAAGTGACACTCACTTCTCTTATATCTCTCTTATAAATATAACTTACCAGGTGTTATCCTGGTAAGTTATTTAGTTAACAAAGGAAAAAAACTCAGATGGGTTGTCAGCCATTAACTTCCTCCATTATACAAAACATGGAAGCTTGTCAAAAAAATCTCCCGCTCTAATATCAACATGCATGTAAAGGTACAGAGAGAGACTGCAGTGTTGAACCTGGACTGCTGTTTTCTTGTTTTCACTGTTTACTTTAAGACGACGGCTCCATAAGAAATAAGTTACAACCTTCATGCTTGAACGTATGAGATAAGTTACTCAGCAAAAGTTCAGCTAATGCTGGGAGGCTTTGTTCAGGTGGAGCTTGCCAAGTGGAAGCAAGCCAGCTTCTGAAGTAGAGCATCTGAAGGTATAACAGTTCAGTCAGAGATGGATTTTAACATTTCTTTCAACTCTGAGCACATTATGGAGATGACGTAATTCAAGATAAGGCTGAAATATGTAGAACCGAATTAGCTAAATCCTCCCCAAGTGAAAAGAGGATTTAATGAAGGATTTTGGAAAGTAGGCCTACTGTACTGTTTATAGCAGATACTTTAGGGTTGAGTGGCTGCCATGATGATATCACAACTTTAAGCATTTTATTTCAGACATAATTTCCATTTGGATGTGGAACACTTTGTGTGCTATCATTCTATGAAGCTCTGGGGACGTAATAGCTCACTGAACTCCTAATAACAATGCCCTTTTCCTGCTCTGTCATCCCTCAGTCTATTTATCCTCAGTCTCTCCCTGAAATAGTCATAAAGCTGCACATGTCTATACAGACAACTCGCATAAACAATGCACATGTAAAAATCACTGAAACGGCTAAAAATGTCTGGAGGAAACCACACATTGCCAACAGGAAATGTGGTGCCAACACCCAACAAAATGGAAACACTGATTTTTTTTGGGTTGCTGGCAGAACAAAATCAGTTCTCCCTTTCAATACATCTTATTCCTTAATACTTAACTCTTGATCCCCTTTTAGTGACATCTGCAAAAATGCACAACTCAAAAGCTTTGAAGGAAGAGCCAAAGTCATTGGACTAGTGTGTGGTTGCATGGTAGCAGGCTAGCCTCAGAGTAAAGTGAACTATAATAATCTCCCTAAGAATACCCTGCAGGCACAGATGAAGAAAAATACAACTCTATTTGTTGCCAGTTGCAAAGGAAGGCACTTGAGAAAAAAGAAAATAGCTAGTGATAGTGCCCATGGTGAGTTAAGGTAAAGCGAAAACAATATTTAAATGTAGTTTTATAATGTCCAAGATTTTAAAAATGTAGCACAGTTTTCCAGTGTAAAGACACAACTTGCTTTGGAGTTAAGAAGTATGTTCTTACTCTATATTTTCTTTATTGTAAACAAATCCCATGAAAACACCAAAACCAACAAACTGTTTCTCCTCCTCTTAATGCTTTCTGGCTTTCTTATGGCACTCAACCCTAAGTTGTTCACTTTAAAAAAAAATTTTTTTAATTATTTCCTAAAATGGCACTGTTTTTATAGCAAGCATTACTCAAGAGGAGTATAGAGTGCATTAGTTTTTGGACTATTTTCAGCCGCATATTAATACATATTTCAGCTTGAGAGTATGGGTAGAGAGTGAGTCCTTACCCCAAGTGAAGGAGTTTAAGTACCTTGGGGTCTTGTTCGCGAGTGAGGGGACCATGGAGCGTGAGATTGGTCGGAGAATCGGAGCAGCCGGTGCGGTATTACATTCCGTTTATTCGTTGTGACGAAAAGGGAGCTGAGCCAGAAGGCAAAGCTCTCGATCTACCGGGCAATTTTCGTTCCTACCCTCACCTATGGTCATGAAGGCTGGGTCATGACCGAAAGAACGAGATCCAGGGTACAGGCGAAATGGGTTTCCTCAGGAGGGTGGCTGGCGTCTCCCTTAGAGATAGGGTGAGAAGCTCAGTCATCCGAGAGGAGCTCGGAGTAGAGCCGCTGCTCCTTCGCGTTGAAAGAAGCCAGTTGAGGTGGTGCGGGCATCTGGTAAGGATGCCTCCTGGGCGCCTACCTAGGGAGGTGTTCCAGGCACGTCCAGCTGGGAGGAGGCCTCGGGGAAGACCCAGGACTAGGTGGAGAGATTATATCTCCAACCTGGCCTGGGAACGCCTCGGGATCCCCCAGTCGGAGCTGGTTGAGGTGGCTCGGGAAAGGGAAGTTTGGGGTCCCCTGCTGGAGCTGCTGCCCCCGCAACCCGATACCGGATAAGCGGATGAAGATGGATGGATGGATGGAGTATTTCAGCAGGAAAGCATGGGCAATTGATTAAAAATGTAACAATGCCCATGTTCATCATTCTGAAAGAACATGTTACCTAGTGCAAAGGTGTTGCTCATTTATGTGTTTTTAATAGTTTTTGAACAACAATGAAATAAACTGTAGATTTTGTTTGCACAGGCAGTGCTTGTTATCAGGATCAATTCATCGTTCACTTTGGCCTGTGAATAATTACTTTTCTTTGCTCACAAGAGTTACACAACTCTTTTAGAATGAAACCCTAATGAAGGCCAGACAGTGATATTTTGGACATGGGAAAGGAAGGTCTGATTAAGCCACCCGTCTTTTCTTTTCTTGGCACAGAGTCACTGAGTGGAGCTGTGACCTCATCCCATCCTGCCGCACAGGAAAGGTGGATCAGATAGTCAGGGCATGACACCTGCACAGACACAGAGTCGTCTGTATGGTCCAGGCAGAAAGAGACAGAGTCAAGTGACAAAAATAAGAAAGTTAATGTATATGCAATAATGTAGATATGAACTGTGTCAGGAAAAGGACTGAATCCAGAGAGATGAAGTGATAGCAATTGAATGAAATAAGACATGGTGGAAGGAGACATATTAAGCCGTTTTTTGGAAGGAGCAGCCAGGATATACAGAGCTAAGGTATTGTGTTGCTTGCCAGTCAAGGAATTATTTCAGGAATATTTTCCAGAGGATTATGCTCAGAGGAAGAATACTTGTTATGTTACATTATTCACCAGCTTTTTATAAGTGATGAAATCTAAAAAATTAGTTTCAAGTCACTGCAAATGCAAACATGCCAATTTGGCTAATTTGCTGCTTTGATTCACATCACAGTCCTGCGGTCAACTGTGTGTGTTTGCATAGGAGCAAAAGAGAGACCCAGCTAACAAGTTCAATCATAAAGCCAATACAGACAGGCCACTCTATTAGCTCCCAGCGATGCATTTCCAACGGACCTCACAGCTTCTAGTTGTTAGCTGACCACCATGTCACACTCATTTCTATGTTGTGTTTGCGGTGACCACAATGTATTTCCAAGATATTTAAATATCGGATGATGCTCGAAAGGCCATTAAGTCATTTCTACAGGGTCCTTGGGAATTTACAGCTCTGTGACCACTGGTTTAATCAGTTCCGTTATGAATGCATAGAGTTGGAATAAATACAAGGCTCATCTATGATTTACAGACTATAAATCTTGGAGGTGTACTAAAGGTTTGAAATTTGGACCGGGGGTTATCTTGGTCAGGCTGTGGATTTGGAGGTTAGAGGGAGGAACTGACAAACAGGATAGACACAAGAGCCAAAGAAATCCTTTGACAGTACTCCATGTTTGTGATTTATGTCTGTATGTGTACATGTGAATGTATGTGTGTTTGTATTTGACAGAGAGGCAGAGAGAGATTTTACATTCATGAATGTGTGCGGCAACAATATAAATCTCGCGCCGGTCTCCTCCATCGTGGGGAGCCCCACCAGAAATGTCACTCCTCAGTCATCTGCCATTGGTTAAAGTTGTGTAATTGCAACTCTGTGGCAAGAGCTCACACAACAAGATCGATGCCGAATAAATTCACTCGCACACACTTACACAGACCGCACAGTCGCAATCACACAAGGACAAATGCAGACTCCAGAAGAACAAGGACAGATGTGAGATGTAAGAAAGAGGAGAATTAAGTGAATAAAGTGTAAAGTGGAGCTCAAAGTGGAGTAAAAATAAAGTCTATCAACAAACTTAACTTGCTATTCTCCACTCCAAGCATATGTTGCATAATGAAAAGGATTTAAACTACTATACAGGTTTCCCTAAAGAATCTACGTCATTACAGAAAGATAATAATACATCATTAGTAACTGTGTGCTGCCATTTAACTGTAGGAAAACAGTGTGTTACTACAGTAACTGCACTTAAAACTGCTCTCTTGCTTGTTGCTCCTCTGGGATTTGCTTTTTATACTTTGTTAAGTTTAAGAGATACCACATAACTCTAACACTTCCATAACTGTGACCACTGTCACAATATAAGGAAACAAGGCCATTATGTGTTTTTTATTTCATAAATCATTGCTTTCAGGGACGGGCACAGACCTTTGGAGGGGCTTTCAGCATCATTCCTCACTGAACCACCTTCAGGGCTGAGAAAGAAGATACATTATCTTCATCAACCTTCAGAGAAACAAAGTTTGACTTTTCCTTCTGTTGCCACTTTACATCTTAAACAGTCTAAAGGTTGTGAGTTCAATTCCCACCTTTGCCATTTGTTTTACTTTTTCATAAAGGATTCTCTTTTGTGAAAAAAAAAATGCCTCAGAGGAGGAAATCAGTTCCAACATGTCTCTGTCTTTTAGGATGAAGAGTAAAAACATTTTATCAACTTACCAAACAGGAAGTGACTCATAACTCAGCTAAAACGTCTCAGGGGAGTTTGAACCTGCCGATGAAGGCCACACAGATGTTTTCAACCTGGTCTCATGGGATATACTTTGTACCTCTGACCACGTTTTCGGAGCACCACAGATGTGTACTGTCAGGTAGCCTATATTCTGCCAGAGTTTTGAAAAACAAATGTCAGACTCTTGTGCATTTAATTTGTACACAGAGTCTGGCTACTCTCCATTGAAAAGTGTTCCTTGAAGGCGGGTACTCTGTTGAAGTTTAAAAGTATTGAATCTGCCCAGAGCCACTCTGGTAGCCTGGCTCCGCCCTCCTACACCTAGTAGGACCCGGCTAACAAGAGAAAAGACAACAACAACTATCGGCTTAGCATCGCTAGTGTTAGCCAACTTCCTCACCACTAACCACTCCTAACTCGCCGAAGGTTAACAAACCTCAACGTCATTGTTCCAAACCACTCCCTCTGTTTGCTGACTGGACCAGTAAAAATGGGCTGATAAACATTTGGCCTGAGAAAACCCATGAATATACCGCAAACCCAGATGGAGTGTCACCCCCCGATGTGAGTTGAGTGCAGATTTCAGTTGCGCATGCTCAGATTTAAACGGTTTACTGCATAACCCATACTGAAATTTGTAAAATCCATGAAATAATACATTTTTCTCATTACAAACAATAACAGAAGATGGAAATCATTTCAAAAACATTTTAGCTTAGGGTGACCAGACGTCCCCGGTTTTGGTGACCTGTCCCCGGCTGGATCTGTCCCCGAAAATGTCCCCGGTTTTCACTGTGACTGACAGACCCAAAATTGGAGTGAAAGAAATAAAACTCTGACCAAAACGGAGCCGATAGTCGCTCAAGACAAGATCAGAGATGTTTTAGAAAGTCGTATTTTACGATGCTAAAATCACTGATTATTTACACGGAGTCTGGTGGGTTTAGCAAATTCAATTTCGCTGACTTTTCTGTTTTAAAAAAGGATCTTAATCTTTAACAGAAAGGTCAAACTCCTTAGAAATCCTTTCCATAATGTTGTCTGTTGGGGGAAACAGCTCTAGGTCTAGTGTCCCCGTTTTAAGTTTTACAAAAATAAAAACATGATGTGTTTTTGAGGTATACGCTTCTGGGCTGAAAATGTCCCCGGATTTTCTCTGAGAAATCTGGTCACCTTATTTTAGCTATATAGGATTGTTTGATTGCTAACGTTAGCTCAAAACACCATTCAAGTGAAAGCCTTTGCTGTGTTTGATTGCTAGCTTGTAGTAAAGCTAGCAGTCATTTCAAAAATGTTTTAGCTATCTATGGTTTGTTGATTGCTAATGTTAGCTCAAAACACCATTTAACTGACAACCTTGTTGTGTTTGATTGCAAACTTGCAGCCAACAGTGAACAAACTTTGTTTAGGAGGTCAATTTTTTACTGTATTGACATTACAGAAGTCTCACGTTAGTATCTTGTATGGTACTTGTCGCAAAGTGAGCCATGCACAACTCACATCTTCACTCGTCGCAAAGTGACGTGTGCACGACTTAAATCTGCACTCAACTTACATCGGGGAGTGACACGGACTACTGAAGGAAAATGAAAATTAAGCGGAAGTATGTAGGAGGGCTGAGCCAGGCTACACTGGAGGTGCTAAAGAGAAGAATTGTAATGTGGCTGAAATGATTTTTACTTTATTATTTTATATTATTAATTTTAAAATCGACATTATTTTAAAGCAGGCAACTCAGCCAATAATGGCAAACGGGTTGTTGCTCGGGCAACATTAACCTGTACCTGTGCACATCCCTGATTGTTTTTTTGCACTCACCACTAACCAGTCTTTTATGTAAAAATGTTAAATCAGCGTGATTCCATGCTGTCTGTACATCATGTCATGGTCAATGTAGACACTGGTGGAAGTGTAAATGCACCTGGTTCCTCCACTGACTGCAACATACACACTCATGACTCATCGGGCATATGGTCTACCACAGCAAGAGGAGATGAACTGATTGCTGTCCTTGGCCACCGTCTCCAACACCCACCCAGACCTCTCCCCATTTTCACACCTCCCACCTCCACACCATCTCTCCCTCCTTCACACCGCCTCTTTGCTCTGCTTCAGCATAGCAGGTGTAGGCTTGACCTAAAATCTGGGGTGATGAATGACTTCCATCTTGCTGTGCTGATGTTAGCAGTCCAATGTGTGTGTGTGTGTGTGTGTGTGTGTGTGTGTGTGTGTGCGCGTGCGCGTGTGTGAACCTCAGCCCAGCCAGCTCTGCTGCTACTTCTCTCAGTAAGCCTATAGCTTTTACATCTAGATAGCCTACTTGTAAAACTGAAAATCTTGATTTTAACTTCAATAATAAGGCTACTACTCTAAAATGTCTGAATTTAAATTCAAGTTGGCAATATATCACAGTTTAAATCCGATATGAAATATATATATATATATATATATATATATATAATCTATAGCTAAAGGCTTTTGTTGTGAAATAAAACGCAATGACTTATTTCCATGCATAAACTCCTCTTTTGATGGCGCATTGTGCGCTCCTTTGTCTTAAAGACTACTTCCACTGAACGGAGCTGGGGGGCACCAAAGTCTGCTCTCCAATCTCCTCTCTCTGCTAACTCCCCACTCTATACAGCCTCCATCTCCTCTGTCCCCCCTTTTGTGTAGCTACCCGAATAAATTAGCAACCCAACTCGGTTAAGGGAGGAGGAGAGTTGGGGGGCTGGGCCTTGTGGCGGAGGATTCGGCTTTCAGTCGGTGAGGTGCACGGTGCCGTTAAGCGGCTCTGTCTCAGCACACATACACACACACACACTCACACACACACATCCCTTCTTTGAGTGACTGGATGCTGAGAGAGAGAAAAAGAGGAGAGACACGTTTTGGATCAGCGAAAGACCGGGCAGAGCACTGCAGGGCCACAGAAATTCCCTTTCTTCTGCAGACAGCAAAGAAACCGTAGAGCTTTCCAGCTGATTCAAACGCGCTCACCTGACACGGGAACCGAGACGCAAAAAAACCTCTTCACTGGAGTAGTAAACCAAACCTGGCGGTCTACCGGATTAGAAAATCTGTGGAATTGGCTCAACTGTCATTTGTGGGGGATATTATGTAAAAAAGAGAAGAAAAAAAGCCCTGTCCAGCTGGCCAGCACAGCTCCATTCAAGATTTCTTTCTGGTGGATTGTCTGTCGTTGAGGGGGAATTGGAAACCCGTTTGCATACTAATCAGTTTTGGAGGGGATATCCAGAGTATACATCCAGCACTGCGGAGTGGATCAGATGAATGTAAGTACCATCTCCTTTATTATCAACCTCTGTGTTCACTGATGCATCTGATCAGTAAGAGATTTAGGTAGAGAAATTAGCCCATCTAGTTCCCCATATAGAAGGGTGCACCCTGCATCTGCACCTTGCATGCAGGAGCTCGTAGCTGTGGGGAGACCAGAGGGACTACAGTAGTATTATACAAGATCAGTGGATTGTGGTGATGGAGCATAGTCTCTTATTTATTATTGATTACCAAATAGCCAAGTTGGAAAACAGAGAAAAGAATGGAGCCCTTTTAAAAATGCATACTAAATATGAAAGGGAGGTTAGTCTAGTAGGCCAGTAGGCTCATTTTGTTGTATGGAAATTTGATGACAGTAAATGGTTTCCTCATCTGGGTTTACAATTTAGAGCGAATACACTTTGTTTGGAGGGAGGACAGAACAACTTAAAGGGAAACCCAATAAAGTGCACAAAGTGATTCATGCAGCATACTCTGGACTAATTCCTGGCAAGACCAACTAATGTGACAGTGTAGGTATTCATGAAAACTGTGAGGCGTCACTTGTGGAGAGAATTTGACGTACTGCTGTGTGCCTTTGAGCAAAGCACTTAGACCATATTATACAGCAGGACCTGCTCTGCTGATGGTGGTGTAGATTTCTATATTCTGTATTGAAAACAGAACCCAAACTTTGCAGAGTAGAGACCAGAGACCGCATACTTTATACATACAAAAATAAGAAGTCCAAGAGGTTATTAGATAGTTTTATTGTATCCAGCAAATACATTTTGACAGAGTTGTATTTTTTTTAAAACATGAAGTGTATTTATAGCAGCAAATTCGTTCTATATATGTTTACATGGCCAAAAGCTAAAAATGGGAACCCAGGGGCATATTTAAGTACCTAACCACAATAGTTATCCCGGTCATATCTGGTGTCTGCTGGCATCCACAGCCACTGTTTTTTTGCTGAGGAGGGATACGGATCTTTGCATTATTACACTATCCACTTACATGGTCTTATGTGCTCCAGCTCTGAAGCATACTGGCCTCAGCCTGCATACAACCAGTAAGAGTTTGGTTTCTTGCAGAGTGAAGAGGCGTGCAGCAAGACATTTTCTAATAGGAACCATATGGATATCTGTTTGTGCGGCTGCGACTACGTAGAGCTTGTGTTTGTACAAACAACTTATAATTACTCATATCAGCTGCTTAGAGTAACTCATATACAGGAGCAAGACTTTGGATATTTTACAATTGTGGCAATTAATACATTTGTAGAGAATTTTGTTATATCTTGATTCTTGAGGTCATAGTGTAAATTTTTCAAGCTTATCAACAAAAGTAAACAGTCTGCTGTTTACCTTGCAATTCATGTGGTTCAGTGGAGCTGAATGGATGAGCATGATACACACTCTGCCAGGTTTAGGGCGATTCTCATCAGGGCTGTGTTCAAAATACATACACTCAGCATCTGCTCAAAGACTTTGTATTACAATTTTTGGGGGAGGTGACTAAATAATAGCAATTACACTCCAACCACCATTCCTTTCACTATATATTGGATTATTGGGGGTACATGTTGGCAGCAACGTGGCCTTAAACTTGGCTTGGTTCCTAATTTTATTCTACGACTTGTATTTTGAAAATGTTACATCTAAATAATGCTGGCATGCTGGCAAATATAGTTAAATCTCTGTTTTAAACCTTTCATCAATTTTGCCTTTTTTTCCAAGATTAAATATAATATCACAGTCTTTTGGGTCTTTTTTGTTTACTCTAATGGTATTACTTTAGGGAATGTCCAAGTTCAGGCTTTATTCTTCTGCAAGTCTCAAGTAATCTTGAGAGTTTACTTCAAACTCTGGAGATATACAGTGTAATTAAATTGTGCATTCACCACCCACATTGACACTGAAATCCTACTTGTATTGTATACACTGTTGTCCTCTTTGTGGCTCCCACAAAACCTAAAAACTAAATGTGGTCTTTTTCAGTCAATTTTAAGTAGTGCATGATTTTATACTGTAAACTCTTTCTCACAAAGTCTAAAACTTGAATTGTTAATTAAGAAAATACAAAGAGACCACTCATACAATATTGCAGAGAAAACTGGAGAGTGAAGGCTTTGGTGTAATATCTGCTTCAGCTCATCAACCCAAATTATGGAGTGCTGCCAACAGAGAAAAAGAAAAAAAACAAAAAGCATCTTCCCACCCAAATGTTGCAGCTCAAACAAAATTCTGTCTATTTGTATCATAGAATAGTTTTTTCCTGGGTTTTGTTTTTGTGCATGGGAAATCAGCATCTGACTACAAATAACGGAAAGTGACTCAGAGACTCCCTCTTACTCTCACCCTCTCTCTCTCTCTCTCTCTCTCTCTCTCTCTCGCACGCAAGCACACAACATGCGACCTCCGCAAGCCTTACCTTACCTCACTCAATGATATTCCTCCATTCCCCATACCCCAACAAACCAAATCCTAACTCTCAACACCACATGCTTTAAATGCTAAATTAACACCTTAAAATGAGGCAAGGCAAAATGATCATTTGTCCTCACAACTACAGAAAATACAACACACACTCATCAGTGTTGAATGGGTAGCAGATGACAGCCAACCAAAAATCTAAAGATTGTTTTCCTCTTCCCTGGCTCCACAAGTAGCCAGTGGAATTATTTACCCTCCATCTTTCACTCACTGGGGTTTGTGTTGGTGTCTTTGTTTACCTCGCAGGCCAGTCTTAGACATAACATAAACCAAAGACTCAATATTGAGGGGATTAAATGTCATTTATGTTTAGTAGGCAGCATGTGAACTAAAACCAGTGTTAAGCAGCAGTATTGCATGATGAGTAGGTTGGTTTCCTGGAAAGCCACTTCTGTTTGCATCATGCATCCACAGGAGGACCAGGCAGTTATTAATATTTAGTAGTGAAGTCAGGAAATAAGATTCCCATTGATAAGGAATCCCCTTTGCTGATTGCTCCACATTTCATTAACTTTAACCTCAGGGCCTCTTGGTTGCCATGGCTACAATCGCCAAGTCTGCCATATTGCTGTGATTATAATCATGAAATTTAATTACACCATTGTAAAATTTGAGCTGCGTGTGTGCTTACATGCAGAGAAAGTATTTCCACAAATCAACATTGAAATTAAAATACTGTGTGGGTTTTCAATGACCTTACTGTAAGTATGTCAATGCATTGGTGGAATTTCATCAATACGTTTTAAAAATTAAACAATTATATAAAGGCATCAGGTTGTAATTTCCTAATTTTATTTTGGCTTTGCCTTCAAAATGTGTTCCCAGATTCTCAGCATTTACCATCCTTGCATTTTAATTTTTCCTTTATGCTGCTAGAAGAGCAAAATTAATCAAACCCTGATACATAATCATCCTGAGTCTTACCTTATTTTAACTCAGCTATGACAGTGTTCTATGGTCTATATCCTGGGGAAATACAGATCTTACCTTCCTACTTACAGTATGAAGGCCCATCTATCTGCTGCTCTGGAGAAGATATTAGTGTATGGCTGCCTCAACCAATCAAAGGAAATGACTGGACTTTCCTGTCAGATGCAGAGTGATTGACTCGCTGGAGTTTTCAGATGGTGCATTTTCATTTTTGTTTGTTCTGAGGCCCAGTTCTAAAGTAATCGTCGTTATTCTGTCTTGGTCCCGGCTGTAGGGATCCTGTTAGTGTAATAACCAGGTCAGCTGACTGGGAAAGTCTACAGACACTGGCTAAATAAAAAAATTGAAAAAAGCTTTACAGTGCAGGACAGTATAGGTGCTGTCTGGTTTTGGGTGAGTTCCACTGCCCTTTAAAAAAACCGTAAGTATTAAACGTCTCGACTTGCTACAGTGTAATCTGTAATTTTGACAACAGACGTTGATCCAAAATGGCCAGCGTAACCAGACCAGGCTTTTAGATTCAGATCTGGGATAATCACAGCTTGAAATGGGTTGTTATATTTCCTGGAGGAAGCTGCTGATGGAAGTCCTCTTGGTGTTGTCTCAAGTTTCCCCACCCTTTGCTTCTCAGCTGTGGGTTGGACCTGAGACACTGGCCCCTGAATGCCAAAGAGTGGCTAGATCATTGGAACTCTGTGTTTTTCATTGTTGCAGTAGATGGATGGAAGAAGTGAGTTGGCTTCTGTGCATGCCTGTGTGCACGCGAGCAAGTATGTGGCCTTTCAATATACAGTACTTTTACAAAGATCTGTCTTTTGGGGTGCAACTAATGACTATTTCCATCAGCAGTAAATCTCTTTATTCTTTTGTTTACTAATAAATTAAAGGTCCATTATGTAATATATTTAGTGTAATAAATCCCAAAATGACCCCAATGTGTTAACAGATAATAAGGAAACATGCTAATGCCAGTATTTTCTTCTTTTGAAATTTCCGTTCCGTGGCAAAATTTCTTTTTGTGTTAGCACAGCCATGAAAGCAGTCAACAAATGAACAGGATCAACGGAAATAGATCCTGTTAACCCTAAAAAAAAAAGCAGTCGCGTGACCAGTGACATAACAAACTCCTGGTAAATATTGGAGATGTATTTTTTATCTATTAGCCAGAGTTGGCTAATTTCCGGTAATTTCAGGTAAGCATTGGCTTCAGGCTAAATTGTCACAGCTACAAGGGGCGGGCATTTAATGTAATCTCAACATTTGTGTACTCACATTGAATTATATTACTCGCAAAAACAATTGAGACGCAGCCAGTAAAGTGATTTCCGACTGGTCCCGGCTAACGGTGCCATGCTAACCCTGCTAACTGCTAACGTCACCAGAGGTGTGTCTGTCTGTCAGGTGGAGAGGACAGACACAGGACCGAGTTGTGTTTTTAGCGGTTCCTACTGTAATTTTAATTCAAAAAAGTGTGTCTGTCAGTTGGGTACTGAGCTCCGTGTGAGGAGGGGGCAGTATTTTAAATTTGTACGGAAGTAAGTATTTTAAACACTAGCTGTCAGCATTACATATTGCACCTTTAACTGTTCAGTCTATGAAATGTCAGAAACCAGCAGGTGTGAAAATGTCTTCATTGTTAATTATTTTTCTCTCTATCCTCTAATTGATTAATTGACTAGCTTTTTCAGCACTGTATCCTTTCAGATGCCAGAAGAGACATTTCTGCTCGGATCTCTTTATCAATTCTTCTCCATTGAGGCAATGACTGGTGCGGGCATGTATATGCACACATGTTTCCAAAAAAAGTGATATATTCATTTCATTAGTCACATGAAGAGATAAATATGGGAATGGCTATGAGCGAAGATGAATGAAATGTTGGAACTGCTGTCCATCTGGGTGCATGATGAATGAGAGGTATCTGAGCTCTCAAGGCAAGCGGGCTGAGCAAAAAGAGGAAGAGCTTGTCTGCGTAGAGTCTCATGTGTTTTTAATGAAGTAAGCGAGATGATCTGAGCTTCTGGTAACTTCAAACACTTGCACTGAGCTGAGAGCTGCATGTAGGGCACCTCAGCACAGGTAGTGCAACGTGTTACACAAGTAAAGGGATTCAGAGACTGGATGTGTGTGGGTGGTGTGAGACAAAAGGAGAGAACAGAAGAAAAAGTTGGCTGGAGAAAAGTTTTTTTGCTTTGTGAAAAGATTATATTCTGTGTTGTTTGTCATTGACATTTTTGTCAGAGAATCAAAGTGCCATTGATCAGTCCTGAAGTTAATTCATTCATTTAAACCCTCAAACCCATCTATCACATCTCTTACGACTTCATCCTTTATTAATTGATGAGTAATGATGTCTTTTCAAGTCTGTAGAGCAAATCAAAACAAAGAGAGACAGACTTAATTCCCAGGCTTACCACAAGACATATAATGGAGTAACATGATACAAAGGCATTCTCTTGGAGAACAGCTGTCGGCGCACCACTAACCCGAGAGTTGATGGAGAATTTAATAACTAATAAGCTAAGTCACTGCCCCATTTTCTGAGCTAGAAATGAATAATTACAGATTTTGATAGTTTTACAGATTTTTCAACCAAAGAAGAACCAAATTCCCAGTGTCTCCAAGTGAAATTAACCCCGTAGCATTTCTCCTAGGAACATACTGACCTCTTTTCACCCTCAGAAATTTAGCTTTGTTAGCTGTGATTCATGTTTATGTGTTTTCTGAAACAATAACATGACCTGATATGACTTTCTGTCTGGTTTGCTGTTAGGCCTTGCCGCTGATTATTTAATTAGGTGGAATGTGGAAAAAGATTAAAGTGTGTGCTTGTGTGTGTGTGTGTGTGTGTTTGTGTGTGAATGTGTGTGTGGTTCAGTTACAAGATAGATCTTTGGTTTCCCTTCTTTCCCTTTTGTGACTAAAGTATGTACATATCGCCACATGTGGGGACTCACCTCCCATATGTCCCCACATTATTTTCCGAGTCTTAGGTTTTAAATTATGACTGGGCTAAGGTTATGTTAGGTTAAAGATTATGGTTAGGATAATTCTACAGGTAATTAAAGTAGCAGGTGTGTGTGGGTATCAGTAAAACATGATCACGCAGAGACACCAAACAAGTAATTTGTTAAATATAATATCGGTTAGTGATTTGCATAGCATCATGTTGACATTGGAATGTAATGATTATCATGCACACTGTCTAATTATACCGACTAATTAACAACAACATACCTAAATAGCTAATAAAAACAACAACTCTGTGTACATGTATGTAGCAAAATGCACTGCCAAATAAAGCAGCCATTAGGTACTTCTTTGTACATTTTAAAATCTTCCACATAACATTTAATATTTCCTGATCCTTTTCCAGTCAGTGTTCTGCTTTTCACTACCGTGGATTAAATTGGTGTTCTCCTATCAAGTAGAACTTAAAATGCAAGGGTATTTATCTCAGTCATGGACTTGGTTCGGCTTGACGACTTGCCCTTGTGGGATATTAAACATGATCTGATGGGGAGGGGCGATGAGTGATGCTAGATGGCAGCTGTTGCTTCACCTTCAGGGATATCTCGCCATGCCAACATTTTTTTTGTACTTTGTTTTGTATTATTATCTCATTCTTTCTTGACCTTCTTGACCCCACATTCTTTGAATTTTCACCCACTTTATTAATTTTTCAAGAATCATCTCACACGCGCGCGCGCACACACACACACACACACACACACACACACACACACACACACACACACACACACACACACACACACACACACACACACACACACGTGGCCTTGAAGGTTGAGGGGTTAGTGAATCACCTCCGGCTGTGTTTTCACTTCATGGCTTCACTGACGGTCCAGAGGTTACATTATTTATGTGGGTGCGTGTGAGGCAGCATGCATGTAAGTGATTCAGCACTCATTCAGACTATGGTTAACTGTTTGTCATGTTTCTGTCTCTGTCACCGTGGCAATGTTTTTTCTAAGGAAACCTCATTCTGAATATTTTTGTCTGCATATCTAGATCCACTTCTTTCTCAGCTCCTTCCATGTCTGACTTTGTTGTTCCCTTTCTCCTTCTTGCCTGTCGGGCAGTAAAATCTAGGACGTTTTGTAACAGGGGACCCGGGCGAAGTTTGTAAGGGTGTGTGTGACTGTTTTCCAGCTTGACATCCTCTGTGTGGTTAAATAAACAAATCTGAGTCATCACCCCAGCTTTGAATTGTCATGCTGCTGCTGCAGCAAAGTTTCAGGGTCTTCTGCTGTTCTTTTACCCCAACTAATATCCTTATGAGTTGAGTAAAAATGTTCATGGGGAGATGCAAAAAACGTGAGTGTAACATGAGTATACAGTAATGTTGTAGCAGCATAGTGAATTGAGACTGACTTGATAACATCAACAAGTCATGAGTTGTATTAGTGCTACACTAAGTTTTGAGTCAAATATACATAGCTCATTGATAAATTAAGATGAACAATGGCTACGAAAAGCTATTGATTTTTTGGCAAACTAAGAATAGGATGCAACATACCAAAAATAATTTCTTCATTTTAATATCTTAAATAGCACTACCCCCAGCATGTGGACACATAATGTTCAACCATGGCTGTTTTTTTATGACTGAGAATAAAACAAAACTTAACAACAAGTCAGTGCTTTAACCTCATTTTCATCGCATCATTGCACATCCAAATGAGAGCATGGAGCCAAACCATGAAAAAATATCTCTCCAAATACCCTCAGATTAGAAGACAAATCTTTCACATGCAAGCAACATTAACTTCCTTTATCACAGAAAAATAATTTAGTCTTCTAGATTAATCTTTTCTAGTCTACTCTTTGGAATAGAACAAAAACTGCAATATGAAAGCAAAGTGTGGATTCTCTGTCATGGCACAGAGGCTCACTTTTACTGTAAACTGAGAAGTTTCTACGATGACGTCCTCAGCAGCCTTACTGATGTCACTGACATAGACATTTATGTAGGAAATAAGTCATAAAATAAAACATTTCATGGACAGAATTAAAAACAAAGGCCGTCACAGAGTTGATCTAAACCAGGAAAAATGTTACAGCTGGGTTCCTCGGTACAAAAGTTTGTAATCATTGATATAGTTCAAAATTTAACAAGAAAAATGAAGAGAGAAATTAAAAGATCATTAAGTAATGATGGATCAACTGGATGTATTTTGTTTCCATTTACAGTATGTATTTGTGGCTACTAGATTAGTTGTCTCTCTGTATCAGATGAACCAATTAAGTTACAGCTCACAGTAACCAAAGAACTGGTCCTCACTTCATCATAATTAATTCAAATGTACTTCTCTAGATTCTACCAGTCTCCACTAACCAGATATGTAGATTGGGTTTGACAGGTTGTGAGATCTTTTATGGCTGCAGACGTCCCCTGAGTGAGGTAAACTAATTGTGTGACACAGTCATGAACTCTCTCAATACATAGTATTAATATTGATTGTGCTTTGGTGCAGCATTTGCTTGTATATTTCAGTGTGTGTGTTACTGTTGAGACAGTCTGGCTGTCTAAGGGGCTGGTGCTACGATACTTTAGTTTACATTTTTTATATATTTAGTTTATTTCATACATCATAATTGTCTAATTAAACACAATTTCAGAAGGTACAATGATCATATGTAGGCCACATAAAATGGAGAACCCCAAATAAGCTTTTCAGGGGGGCCCGTTTAGTGAATGTAGTCTGGAATGGAGGAAAAGTAAAACTGAAACTGAGGAAACGGGTATATATGTAAAAGGGAATTTCAACAACACACACACACACTCACATTGCTAGTGACAGCTGGGGTTGGAAACGGGACGTCTATATCAAGAGATCCGGAGAAAGGCGACTCAAGGGGAGACGGGGTCATAGTTGGCATCCCCCTAAACACACACACAACCCAAATGACATGAAAACTGAGATGCAAAGCATTCCTCCATCTTCTACCCCCACCAGACTCTCAGCACTCCCTTCCCTCCCTCTCTCTTCTCACAAAGCTTTATACCACTTTAGCCTGTTTCACCACAACCTGGCCTAACATTCCATTCTCAGTCATTTAAAGAGTTGGTGTTGCTGTAGCCACCCTGCAATTTAACAATTGCAGAGAACTGTCATCATATTTGTTCATGCTTTCAAATGGCACCAAAACTACAACAATCTAATATCTTAACACCACATAGAGCACATGCATGACATGGATTGCAAGAAAGATGTTGCAAGATGAGAAAATCAGATTTTTGCATTTGGGGTTTTTGGGAATATGTTAACACAAGGTTGTATTCAGTGACTGTCTTTATGACAGGGATACTGTATTTTAACTTCTGTATTTTAATCTCACCCTTTTTATTCTTTCCCCTGTCTGATTTTACTGTCATTTACAGGAACTAGCCAATGTTTGCTCTGGTTGACACAGAAGCAGTTGCAGGGCTGAATGAGTGGCTGCCAACTGTCTACAGGCAATGCTAGATCTATCAACCACTGAGGAACTAGCTGAATGCAACCCTGTGCTGTTCTACCAAATCACAAGAAACATGGCTGAGATAGAGGCGGTGTGCAGAGGCCGTTACTTGGAACTTTGGGACTTTGGGTCCTGTTTAGCTTGGCCCACGGGTAGCTATGGCGTGCCCTACTGGATCTGCTAAATCCATTAGAGGGGATGGACAGAGGGAAGAAGGAGGGACGGACAAGGGAGGGAGATAGAGAGGCCTGTTTAGAATTGGCCCTGCATGAGGAAAAGCTAATCCTCACAACTAAGATACGACAGTGCAAACACACTCACGCACATCCTCATACACATACTGTACTGCTTTAAATGGTCACATCCTATAGAAAACACTTTGGTTTTCTATTATATGGAAACACCACTTAAGAGTGGAGGCCCATGTATTTGAGGCTTTGAGGCTTGTGCACAGCAGAGGCAGATTATGGGGGTGCAATGCCAGATATAATGTGGCTGAGACTGCTTGGAGCCCTCCGGGTCTGCCCTGCCTGTCAATGTGGTCGCACAGAGATGATGTCACTGCTTGCATACACATGTGTTGTGCAGGCGTACAAGGACACAAATGCATTAAGCACATGCAACCAGACAGACAGGTTCAATGTTCTGTGTTGTTTTTTTCTTATTTCATGTACATTTTTTGAATTTAATATGTAATTAATACCATAATTTGTGTTAAATAATAGAAACGCCATTTATCATAATTAGCAGAATGTAAAAAGAGCACCACTAGAGGGAGTGAATCAGGTGGCTGTCTTTTCCACTGGACAACAGTCAAAGCCAGTATCCTTTCAGCATGAGCTTTATTTTACCCCTGCTCTCTCCATTCCTCATCAGCTTGTGTTATCCAGTGTAAACACAAGTGTATTAGAGCGCATGTCAAAAGGGAGATGATGTCATGCACTGACTGCTCATTGACAGTGACAGATTGCATCCGTGCAAACTGTTCATCAATTTAACCTTTCACTAACACTCAACTAAAGCAATGAGGGAGAGAGGACGTAAAAGGACACATGTGCGTCATCGCACACTTTGAAATATACCGTTCTGACTTTCCTGTTCAATCATAAGTTATTCCTACACATGCAGCTCAGTGGTCATTAAAGACAAAAAGGCAGTCAAGCCAAAGCAAACTGTAATCACTCCTCAGAATGTAACTTGTTTTATTGTTTCCTTAATCCAGTCTTTCCATCTCCTCTTGTTCTTTTTTTGTACTCCCTGCTTTTCTCAATGGCTGCATTATGGTACTCTAGTGTACTGTTCATTTCATCACAGAGTGTGAGTTTCCCTCCTAGCAGTAGAAAGGGTTCTTTTTATCATTACACGCATAATTCTCTCTCTGAGACCTACTCTTTCAACTCTTCGCTTTTGTTCTCTTTTCCTCCTGCGCTTATTGAAGACATACAGTCCCATAGACACAACAACTCACAACTACTTTGATGCCCTGCAAACACAACAAAAGAAAGGCGTGTATGCAGACTATGCTCAGGCTCAGATCTACTTCCCTCTTTGCGTAGGAGTGCAGCAACTGTCCAGAGCAGCCATCTGGATCAGATGTAGAGGTCAGTGACCATTCCAGAGGGGCCACTATCAGTCCCCCTCTCTCTGTCCCAGTGGAGCCATAGACTTTATTAATCTCTCCTCCTCTGAGGCCTCATAAACTACCTCAGAAGGTCAGGGTCAATAGTAAGACTGGTGGGGTGGATGATTGTCAGGAGTTATACTTAAAGTATTTGAGAAGTATTTTAGCATTTCTATGTGTCTCTGATTCCGATTAAGGTGATTGACACAGTGAATCTACTCCAACTGCTGAGTGCAACCTCACTTTGATCAACTTATTGTTTATTAGAAATAAACTGCTTTTCATAATTTTTTTTATATGGAATAGTAGTCAGCCTATGGCTTTTTTAGTGTGAGTTTGAATGCTTTAATTCAACGTGAATGCTTTAATTCAACGGCAGCCGGCAGCAGGCTGGCTTTCTCTCGAGAGGTGGAACACATTCCTTAGGTTAACTGTCCAGACTATACGTGCACTGGGGGAGTGATTGTCTGGGTAAATATGGCTGGCCAGCAAAGGCCAACAACCACCATTGACAACTAACCTCCTGTGTGCTACTAGCCCTTTGCGTGCATCACACATCTATAGTTTTGATAATTTGTACCAAACATTAGCTAAGACTAGGCTTAGCAGGACCTATTCACATTCCAGAGGATTTAGGTGTTCAGCACCCCTCTGGTGTGTGTGATAAATGAGGTAGGTTAGGGCTTGATGGTCCTCCTCATTGCAGGATGTTTTGAAGAGTTATGCGCTCAATAAATCTTTCCCTTTTAAATACGAGAGGGACATATATAAACAATTGATCTCATTTTGAACATAATCTAAATATCTTTAGACCTCATCAAGGGCTAAAATTAGCATCTATCTCATGAGAATTTACAGCGGCCATGTAGGTTAAATTTATATTTCTAGATTTTAATGACCTTGTGTAAAAGGTATGTGTGTCAAACCTGGGTCAAATACCATTTGCAAATAATTATTGGTGTTTGTTTTAACTTGCTGGAGGTACCAGATGGTGGGTTAGCTGCAGGATAACTTGGACACTGTCAGGTGAGTTTTAAACTCTTTCTTACAGTCAAAAAGACAAATCACACTTCTGGCACACCAGGAATATAAAGCATTGTTGGCAAAAGTGTTTGACCCTGGACTGATGCATTCCTTTGTGGATAGTTACAGTATGTGTGTCTGCTAAGGATTAGATCCAGCCAATGACTGATAAGATTGATATAACATTAGAATAAGGAGCATATTACCTTCATGGATATGTGCATGCTTTACAGTTCAGGGAACAAAGAGGCTAAGCTTACTGTCTTAAATGACTGCTTTTCCCCATAAAGCCCCTGCTGAAAAAGCTATAGACTTACTTACTTTCACATGCATTCCATGTATTTGTAAGTGTGTGTGTGTGTGTGTGTGTGTGTGGGTGTCAGCATTCGCTATCATGAAATAAAAATCTTACAAAGGATCATGGTGGATCAATGGGGTTCGCTTGGGTTTTCAAGGATCGCTCTGGACACTTTAAAATGTTCTCACCCAGTGAATAAAATGTGTTATCCTTCAGATAAATATAGTTTATGATTCTGTCCCCAATGGGGTTCAAGCCAATGTGGATCCTGGACACATTTAGACTTCCATTTTCATGCTCTTTCAAATCCTCTTGATCCAGCTGAAGAGTTCTTTCCAAAATGTTATATTATGTGAATTTAATGGGGGAAAAAAGCTGAAATTCATCATGTTGTGTCTTTAATATAGGTTCTGGATAGTAAAAGTGTTAGCACGTTGTCATGCTAGAATTTAAGATACAAACTCCACTTCTTGGTCACAATTTGTTTTAATTTTGGTTAGGGAGCAAGTAAATTTTCAAGATGTTTTCAAATAGAGAATGAAAAAAACATTTTTTTTCATTAAAAATGAATTGCTCAATAATTCACACATCATAAACATTGTAGGAATACAATTTTTCTCTGGCTGATATCTTTCTCTTTCTCCTAGGTGTAGCAGATCCCAGCCATGCCAATAACAAGCAAAGGGTCAAGACGGAGGGCTTGGGTCAGTGGACCCTGCATGTGTTCAAGTCTCTGGCGATGGAAGCCACTCTTTTATTTCTGCACCATCCTTGTTCTTGTTCAGTCTACAACTGTCCTCGGAGCACTGGAGCTCCAGCTGGATGAAGAGCAGCCGGCAGGGACCATTGTTGGTGATATTAGCGCTGGGTTACCGCCTGGTGAAACTGGGGGTTTTTACTTCATCTCGGACCATGAGAGCACAGGCGTAAGCAACGATCTCAACATCGACGAAACCACAGGAATCATTACCACTGCACGCCGTCTGGACCGTGAGCAAAGGGACCACTATAGCTTTATTGCCGTGACAATGACGGGAGTCACTGTTGAAGTGTCAATCACTGTCAACGACATCAACGACCATGCACCTGTGTTCCCCAAAAAGAAAGCTCTTCTTAAGATCCCTGAGCACACAGCAGTGGGGACTAGGTTTTCCCTCGAGCCTGCAACGGATGCGGACAAGGACCAGCTGACCACCCAAGGCTACGCTATTCCAGAGGGCAACGTAGGCCAGGCGTTCAGACTGGAGACCAAGAGAGCTGCAAACAAGGTGCTGTATCTAGACCTGGTGGTCAATGGACTCCTGGACAGGGAGAAGCGCTCATTTTACACCCTGGTCCTGGAGGCCTTTGATGGGGGCTCACCCAGACGGATGGGATCCATGACCCTGGAAGTGACTGTGACCGACATCAACGATCACGCGCCGGTCTTTAATCAGAGCAGATACCACGCTATTATCTCTGAAAGTCTCCAACAAGGCAGCAGCATCCTACAGGTTAGCGCAAGTCTTGCCAGTGTTCAGAACTATTACTTCAGTAATAGTTCTTGCTTCTGTAAATCCAGATTTTCCAGGGTCATTTTAATTTCAGTGTTTGACTTTCTTATCGTTTCAGGTGTTTGCAACAGATGAGGATGAGGGCGATAATGGTCTGGTCCTTTATGAAATTAACCGGCGTCAGAGTGACCCTGACCGCATCTTTGTCATAGATATCAAGTCTGGGGTCATCACTCTGAATAGGCCCCTAGATTATGAACTGAAGAGGGTCCATGAACTGGTGGTCCAGGCCAGGGATAACGCCAGCCACCCTGAGGTAATTGCATGCACGGTTATTCTAAACAGTGTGTTAAAGATACTTTGCTGGTGCTTTTAATGATAACAGGTTATATAGGGCTGCATGATATGAGGAACATATGCAATATGGGATAATGTTGAAATTGCGATAATGATATTAGTTGCGATAAACAAACAGATATTTACGTAGGTGTATTCAGTTCTGCTGCTTTGAGTATTCTGCAAAGATACAACAAATTGCTTGTTGAATTTAAAACAAATGAAAAGAAATAATTTCCAACATTATTTTATTGAACAAATGGAACATTGAATTGCATTTAAAAGGTTCCACTAGAAAATACAATTATTAATCATTTTAATGTGCAGTTTTCTGCTGATTTAACACAACAAATTTCTCTTTTGCGATTATGTCGCAGCCTTTTGAAATGTGTTTATTGCTTCAGTTGATATTGCGATGATGATGATGATAAAAAAAAGATATTTTGTGCAGCCCTTATTGTTGGCCAGATTTCTGTACAATTATTTAATCCGACAATGAAAAGTTCCCTTTTTAAAGAAAATAATGTTACACAAATTAATTTGAGCAATAAGTAACATGAAATGTGCATTTTCTCAGGTGACCAATGCGTTTGTGACCATTCATGTCCGTGACTACAATGACAACCAGCCCACCATGACTATCATCTTCCTCAGTGAGGACGGCTCTCCCAGGATCTCTGAAGGGGCCCAACCAGGCCAGTACGTAGCTCGGATATCTGTCACAGACCCAGACTATGGAGAATACGCCAACGTGAATGTGTCCCTTGAGGGGGGGTGATGGGAAGTTTGCTCTCACAACCAAGGACAGCATCATCTACCTGATATATGTTGACCAGGTCTTGGACAGAGAGGAACGGGATACGTATGACCTGAGGGTTATGGCCACAGACTCTGGCACGCCTCCCCTCAGGGCGGAGTCATCTTTCACCATTCAGGTGACTGATGTCAATGACAACCCCCCTCTGTTCGACCAGCAGGCCTACAGACAGACTATTCCTGAGGTTGTCTATCCTGGTTCCTTTGTTCTACAAGTTACTGCCAGGGACAAGGACCAGGGCCCCAATGGGGACGTCCGATATAGTCTCCTTAAGATTAAAAACTCTCACTCTGATTGGTTTTCCATTGACCCGGTTACAGGGATCATTACCACAGCAATGGCTCTGGATTTTGAATCAGAGCCAGCACCTAGTGTGACCGTTGTTGCAACGGATAGCGGCCGACCGCCATTGTCGTCCACAGCAAAGGTGGACATTGTGCTACAGGATGTTAATGATAACACACCTGTGTTTTCCAGCAACTTCTATAATGCCTCCATCAAGGAGAACACCCCAGCTGGGACCTGCTTCTTAGAGGTAAGAGAAACCCTGAAGAAGTTTTCTCTGCAGCCTTTTCCCCCTGCCAATCTTCTTTTATCCAGCTCTCTTTTACTCTACTCTCTTTTATTTTGTTGGAGATTTAACGTTGTGTAATTATGTTGGTTCTCACTCTTGCACTGTGTTGTCCTACCTTTGCAGCCAAAACCAAGTATTCACTGTCTCCCTTATTCTCTCATCTCTTTATTCATGTATTTTCACACACTCCCTCTAAGCTATCTCTCTGATTACTCCCCTGGCAAAAGCCAGATTTATGCATCAATATAAATGAGTCTGGAAATCAAAGTCATGTCTGAAGTAAAAAGCAGTCTCAAAGTCCTATTTCAAAAATGATGGTGCACTTGGAATCATTGTGATGTGATTCATAAAACCTGGGCTATGAGAGCAGAAGTGAAGCCATTCAACTTATTCATTTCGGGGTAAAATACATACAGTATATTATACAGAGAAAAGCAGGGAGGCAGACTTTACCTGCATTCCTGAATCTACAGTGAGGAGATTTACTTTGTGCTGGTATGTCCTCTCTCTCACCTCATATGGTTGCCATGGTAACCAAGCCATCAGCATAGTTCGAGCTCACGGTATCTCGCGGCATCTTGACTGTCTTGCTTTTATCTTGATTCTAGCAGCTCTTTTATATAAGGAGGATCTCTTCCGAGAAATGAAAAAGGATGACTGGCTGTTTGTCTTCCAGCAAGGTCTTAACTTGACATCATGCATCGTTTAGACCAACTGTTTTTACAGGTTGGTTTTACCCCTTGGCTGTAAAGAAAAAGAAGCATTTCTGTTTCTCAGCCTTTCAAGAAAGCCTGCTGCTAGAACTTTTAAAGTGCAGTGTCTCTTATAAAAGGCTTTTGACCCCTAATCATACCAACCAAACTGGAATTAGATAAATACTGGTAGTCTAATCATGGAGTCTGGACCAATGAAATATGGTGCCACTCAGATAGGACACACACGCAAATTATGTTAAACCTGACATCATACCCTAATGAATGCAATTCCAGATTTTTTCTATATTTTCTCCTTTTGCCTGCCAACCGATTGTTGAGATTGTGGGGCATTTGGTGTTTTCAGATCAAAAACTGAAGAATTGGGTCAGCTGGTCCAGTAGACCCAGTTTACATTTTTGCGGGAGGTTATTTGGCACCGGCAATCAGGTTGTGAGGTTTTGTCACGTTCCGGACAGTCCAGACAAAGGCAGAATTGTACCAATACTTACAATAGATAACTATCGCATTATTATACTGGCCTGGCTGGCTTGGTTTGATTTTGGACACATTGTGTTAAAATGTTGAGGAAACCAGCAAATATTAAATATCTAAACAAGGAAATATGTTTTCAAAAAAAGTGTTTGAAGGAATGGCACACAAATACACATAAGGTATGGGGCTGTTTTTCTCTATTTTTTGCCAAAACTAGTCTTCCCTAAGCTCTTTTTTTATTTCTCTTTCATTCTCTCTGTCTGTTTTTCTAACTTATTTGTTCTGTTTGTCTTTCTTTAAATCTTTGTTATGATGTCTACACTCAAATACACACATATATACATGCAGTAATAGTGTGTAGGATGTTTCTTATCAGTTGGGCTAGTAGTAATCTGTAATGTGTTGCACTGTTTATGTAGTCGTGACACAAAGGAGTTATTTATTTCTTGGTTTCCCTGCTTCCTCTTCCCTTGCTTCCTTAAAGTATTTCCCAGGCAGAAAAGGTTATTGTGTGTGTGTGTGTGTGTGTGTGTGTGTGTGTGTGTGTGTGTGTGTGTGTGTGTGTGTGTGTGTGTGTGTGTGTGTGTGTGTGTGTGTGTGTGTGCGCGCGCGTACATTCATCTAATTCAGGTTCATATCCTGAGGAGGTAAGGTTCATGAGAAAAGCATGAATTTTGGCTGGTAAAACAAAGTGACAATTATATTTTAGAGTGCAGCATTTTTATTGTATAAAAACTTTTATTTTTATGCAAATGTTGCTGAAATCATCAGATTTGAGTGGGTCCTGTTCAAATGCCACTGAGTCACTCAGATTTTTTCCTCTTTTTCTTGGGTATAATCTCTGTATTTTCCTTTCTGTATGGGTTGTGCCATGCAGAGATTCTGTCAAATCCAATTAAGTGCTTACTTCCAACATGACCCAACTGCTGGGAAGCCACGATTGATCTCACAAGCAGTGACATGCACGCTCAAGCCAAGCCTCAACTACAGTACCAACATACATCAAGGATGAAATGCAAGCTAGAAGATAAAATAGAAAAAGACAAAAAGGGGAATGAAATAGTTAACATAGCTGTGAACAAGATAGCTAAACAGAAAGCAAATGTTTGCATGCGTGTATATGTACATGTGCTTGCCTGTATGTCATACATCTGTGTATGTGAACTTGTGTACATTATTGAAGCCAAGAACTCCCTTTCAGCAGGTGATGCTTCTCCCCTGTGATGTCCAGCATGTGGTTTTCTGGTCATGCCTGTTAAACAACACTCAATCTTTTTAACAGATGCACAGATGTGCTCAGCTGGGAAATGTACAAAACCATAGACATGGTGCTGGCATTGGACTACAACAGTATAAGAATAATGCACTGTCTGTTGATTAAGTGCATTTTGACACTGTGCTTTAAAAATGAATAGTTGAATCCTCACTGAATCAAAAATAAAGAATAGAAGGAAGTAAGTTTAAAACATGAGTAAACCTGGCCAAGCTTGGGTCTCATAGAGGCTGCGCATTTGTTACGCCCCACATTCCAAAATACAGCACAGAATGAGAATCACAATAATGATTTTGCTATTTATACATCATGGGTATTTATTTAATGTGAAGGAGCTTAAATACCTTGGGGTCTTGTTCGCGAGTGAGGGGACCATGGAGAGTGAGATTGGTCGGAGCAGCAGGTGCGGTATTATATTCCATTTATCGCACCGTTGTGACGAAAAGAGAGCTGAGCCAAAAAGGCAAAGCTCTCGATCTACCGGTCAGTGTTCGTTCCTACCCTCACCTATGGTCATGAAGGCTGGGTCATGACCGAAAGACCGAGATCCAGGGTACAGGCGGCCGAAATGGGTTTCCTCAGGAGGGTGGCTGGCGTCTCCCTTAGAGATAGGGTGAGAAGCTCAGTCATCCGAGAGGAGCTCGGAGTAGAGCCGCTGCTCCTTCGCGTCGAAAGGAGCCAGTTGAGGTGGTTCGGGCATCTGGTAAGGATGCCTCCTGGGCGCCTCCCTAGGGGGGTGTTTCAGGTACGTCCAGCTGGGAGGAGGTCTCGGGGAAGACCCAGGACTAGGTGGAAAGATTATATCTCTAACCTGGGAACACCTCAGGATCCCCCAGTCGGAGCTGGTTGATGTTTCTCGGGAAAGGGAAGTTTGGGGTCCCCTGCTGGAGCTGTTGCCCCCACGACCCCATACAAGATAAGCGGATGAAGATGGATGGATGGATGGATGGACCACTGGCAGAAAGGAGCCATTAAAACGCAGAGGGGTTATCCCCAAAGGAACATGAATGTGCCCCAGATTATGATATAACTTGCAAATAAAGTTGACATTCTGATTTGAGAATTGTGCGAGAGTGGTTAAAAAGTATCCAAATTAGAAATGGCCTCCTCTGGGGAGCATAGATGTCCCCAGTCAATGTTTTTACAAACTTCCAATTAAATTACAGCTGTCTCTTTGGACACAATGGCTCTCCGGGTATTTGAGATCATCTGTCATGCACCAAACCGCTAGTCAAGGGGACATTTTAACCTAGTGACGATTTAATTCTCACCAGTCAAATATGAACAGGCCTTGTGGGTAGTCAGGTAAAACAAGAAGAGAAAGTCACACGAGAACATGTGAGGGTGTGAAGGTGACTAAAACAGAGCAAAAACCTACAGGAAAAGAGACCGGTTTCTTTTGACAGGTGGAGTTAGTCGTCCTGAACTTCCCACAAAACCATTTAAATAAACAGAACATGCCTGCGTGTCAAAGCAATCAGCCCTTTTAGTGCAAAGTGCCCTGTGGCTAAAGTCTATATGGCTCTATAAGGAAAGACTAATCATGTTTAAAACATACACACACATGCATGCACACTGAGACTAATCACATTTTATTAATCAATAGAGCCAGAGACATTTGATATTGCATTGAAAACAGGAAGGTGTTCCTCTAAAGCTTTCCTGTAACATAGTACCAGTCTCATGCTGGTGTCGCACTGAATCCGGCCCCCGTGGACACCAGACCAAACCACATGTTCCACTTGGAGCTCGCATGCTCTCCTCCATCAATAGCTGAGTGAAGAAAGACTGCAAGTTGAAGTGATCACTTGTCACCACATGCATCTAACAGGTGTTCAGCACTGACAAATGATTGGGTTTGCACACAAAGACGACACCAGCGAGATAATGAATTGTTTCATTACAAACATCTGGCCCCATACATGCTTACTTTTTCTCTGGTTCTGTAATTTTGCCCCTTTCTCCCACCGACTCACACATCTCTCAGCTGCCAGCGGTGTTGACAGGTTGTGTGTGACGAGAGATCAGGATGGTGTGTCTGCTATGCAAACTATTCTCATAACATCCATGAACGCTTACTGTGAATTCATCACCTGTTCGCTACTGGACGCTCAGATCCCATGAACGAAATCCATCTTGGTTTTACGCTCACGCCCAGAAGAACAGACAGTGTGAACTCATGGGAGTGTTTTTTAGAAATATCAAGGTTGCAATCCTTGAGATTTTCAATATATGAACCCCCATTTTTAGCCATGCTAGTGGCTTTCAAGACGGCAACGCCGTTCTGGTCTGTCAGTCTGTTGGTTTGTTGATCCACCACTTTGGTCCAGACTGAAATATCTCAACAACTACTGTATGGATTTCTACAGACAGTCATTGTGCCTGAAGGATAAATCCTACTGACATTGTAAATCCCCTGACTTTTCCTCTAGCGCAATCATGAGGTTAAAAGCCATTGTTTTGAATGAAATCTGCTGCAGCCAACACTGTTGCAACTATTGGATGGATCGCTTTGAAATTTCTTACTACACATTTATGTCCCCCAGAGGATGAATTGTAATAACTTTGGTGATCTCCTGACTATGCCGTTAGTCAGGAGATCACCAATGTTATCAGGTCTCTCTTTAAGCTAGAATAATTTCAGTAGCAATCCGTTCCACATGAAGCAAACTCTTATCAGACAGAATTCCTTTTGCAAGAGCATTTTTTTTCTCTTTGGTGGGTGTTGGCTTCTGGCCAGAGTTCAGTAAATCATTCATTTTTCTTTTGTCTCCCCCTCAGAAGCAGTAGTTTGGTTTCATATCACTAGCTGTTGGCATATGCTGTGTTTTAAACCTATCAGAGTGTTCACTCATGTGTGATCTGACTGGCCAGTGCCTCGGTGGAGAGGATAGCCTTACGCCTCATTAACCCCAATACTTTGTACCATATGGCAGTGAGGTGGTTTTCTTCTTTCTTTTTTGTCTTTCTCCAGTCTGCCTTGTTTCTGTTCCATTTCTTCATCTCATCTGTTAGTGAGTATCTCTATTTCCCTTCTTTTTCAACTTCAACATCTTTTCTTTGCTATATTAAAGGAATCAATCTCCCATCAGTGAGTGAGATGATAAAGTATGGAAAGAAATGTCTTTCTTTCTCTTTTTCTGAATCACTGGACCCTAGGGCTGCTCGATTATTGAAAAAATAATAACATTTTCACTCACTATGACCACTACTAGCCTACTGTCATTACTAACCATTGTGCTAAAATAGGAACAATAATGTTGCCCTCAGTGGGCTTATTTACTAGCTACCTAAAGAAAAATCCAGCGCATAGATGGTACCTTAGAATAACGTTACGCGACTCATGTTGACTTATTTTACATAAGGTTTAACAAAAAAAACTAAATGCTGAGGGAACATTACTATGTTTTTCATGTTGGTTTTGAGCAGTAGGCCTATGCAACCCCAATAAGTTGGAAAAAGTTTTAAACAGTAAGTGAATACAGTGTGTCGGGGGAAATACAACTTCTACTACAGCGTGGAGGCAGAGACAGAGGGACTGCAGGGTTAGCTTACGTTAAATTTTCCCAGACAACAGAGTTGGATTTTCCTTTTGTTGCTCAACAAACACTGCTGCGGCAGCCCTCCTTCTTCCATCTTTACTTGCGCTGAGTTTTTAAATTCCAGTGGATACACACGACTTGCCCCCCTGACTGCTGTGAGATTTTATGGCTTTGGGAGGGGCGGATGTGCGTGTGTGGATGTGTCCATGTGCATGTCATTCAAAACACAAGACAAAATAAGAGTGTTCTTGCAAAACAGAATACGGCAAAATAATTGTTTTTTTTTTCTCCATTATACTATTTTGGTGATTGTTGGGAGCCAAAATCGGAATTGAAATCAAAATTCAATTTAACGGCCTAATCTAACCAGTCTAATCAGTTTTACTTCTTATGGGACTTTTACTCACTTTATGTTTTATTATCAATTAATTATTTAGTCTATCAAATGTCAGAAAGTTATTAATAATCCCATCATAATTGGCCAAATTGCTAGACCTTACCAAGTAAACATTATTGGCTTTTCTGGGCTCAAATGTACAAGGTGAAACCAGAATTCCCGGAATGTCAGAAAATGATACTCCACAATAATGGATACAGGTGTATAGAGAAGAAATGTGAAAATTTAAAAAGTCTTTAGTGCAAAGAGTTGCTTTCCCCAGTCTGAAACTGACAAGGTGGACACATTCAGCTTCAGCAAGAAAATAGTCGAGATAGCTCCCTAGTCTGTGGAACACACAGAATCAAACAGCTGTAGTCACAAGATTCTCAAAATACAACACGGGGGAAACTGCAGCCATTCACAGACAAATGTACACCTATTTGTCTCTTTTCCCCAGCCTATCTCTCTGTTCTGGAACAGAGAGATATTCTCTGGCCTGCTTTTGCATTGTGTTTCTTGTCAAACGTATCTGCCGTCCAGACATCCTCTCTATCTCTGTCTGGGCCTCCATTTTGTCACTGTCTCATCTCTCATTGCTTCTCACTCCTAAACTGGAGACTGAGTGAAAGGAACAAATTCACACACACACACACACACACACACACACACGCGAGCGGCAGGTGATCCTGAGGCTTTCCTCAGTTCATTTGGTCACACCAATCTAATTTCATGACACATTAAGTTGAGTTGGTGTAAATTAGTATTCTTCCTGTGTTTCCCCAGTTTTTGTTTGCTTTGGGAGAGGTTCTGCAGTTTGGGACAGCAGGTGGTTGATAAGTTAGGGGTGAAGGGCGGTACAAGCACTTGTTTCCCAGTGTATCAGATTCTGTCATTTCGGCTTTAGAGAGATAGATGTTAGAATTAAAGTCACAGTTTGGTGTGATCAAGACATTTCTATGTGAGTGCCGAGTTTATGTTGTAGTGTGCTTAAAGATATTAATGACTCTTTGTTGTTATTTCTTGCACTACTCTAGGGCAGGACTGTGTGGTGTTGTCTGTGTGTGTGTGGGTGTACGTGAGTGTTGCAGCAGCCTCGGAGCTGTAACCTGGCTGACTCTGCTCCTCTGCTGTTGTGTCTGTCCCAGCTCTCTCCTCACTATTTATTTTCCTCTCAGGGGTCAAAGACTGTTCAACTACAGATATTTATTTTCTCAAATGATTCATTCATTTAATAATCTCACTTGTCCTCTCCGACTTCCTTCTCAACTCAGGAACTCAAACGTGGAGGGTAGCTGAGAGAAGCAGGGAAGGAAACGTTAGTATTCCAGGTTTAGTGTTGCGTTTGCAGTGCCAAAAGACACAGTATTAAACAAAAACTGTGTGTCTATATGAGATCACAGAATAGGCATAGACTGACAAAGGGCATTTTATGTTCATTTTGGTCCACATCACGTGTCTCGCTTACTTTACATTTCCCAGATGCATTTCTGTCACGCGTGCACCTCATATTGTCTTTTCTTTTGACTTCAGCTTTTATAAGGATAGTTCTCACTATGAGCTGTCTATTAAAGGTTAGAGCAACACCAGAAAAAGTAAAAGAAAGTTTCCACTCCCCTGGAGTGGAATCTTTTACAAGAGAATATCTCACTACTTCCCACATGCCCACTCTACACTCCTTTCATCCCCATTTCTCCCTCTTTTTGTGATTGCTGTACTGAGCTGTACTGTACATGGGCTGAAGTGGGGCATTTCACTGTAAAATAAAAAATATATATACTGTATGTATGTATGTATGTATGTATGTATATATATATATATATATATATATATATATATATTAAAAAAATGTGATTTATGTACAGAGAAGAATAGAAGTGCAGGATGAAACCCTGGTGCATGAGCTTTAGTGATAAAAAAGACTTATTTCCACTATGGGCCTCCGTGCATGTGAGTGTGCATGTGTGTTTGTGGTTGCTGGCTGTGGTTTGTCAGACAGGGTTGGAAGGACTAGAGGAGTGGAAATAACTCTACTGTTTGCATGGGCAACTGCTTTGATTTGTTTCGTTGAACTGTACAAATTTTGAGCCGCAAGGGGATGGGACAGGGATGAGGTGAATGGAAGCGTGATGACAATGAATAGAGAAGTGATCAGAAAAGAACAGAAAATCAATAGACACAAGAAACATTTTTAACTTTTTATTACACACACACTGTATTATTAACTTTTTCTCGATCCCAAACTCATGTCTTTTTTTCAGACATGCTCTGGAGATTCCTCTGCACTGTAGCCTTCTGGACTCAGTGAACCCGTCCATGCAGGATGATCAGACTTATAAATTAATAAGCAGCCTTGAGATAAGGAATAATCCTCTGTGTATTTTTTCCTTTTAAAATGACAACCAGCTCTGTGTTGGTTGGACTTTGTAAAAGCTACCATTGTGCTTATTGCAGTCTTGTCTATCCTTTCTCGAAATTATTTCAGCACAAATTCAGCAAAACATTCCCTTTGAATGTTACCACTGTAGTATTTGTAAAGTTCTACTGACATTTACTAATAATATACTTATAAATATAGCATGGGAGTTTGTCGTTCATCAATAACGGCTTCTATTATTTCTCTAAGCTCTTGAGTTTAAACATTCTTGACCAGGTGCGCAGGTTTCCTACTCTGGTCATTCAAAAATTTGCTTCAAGGCACTGTCAGCTGCTTCAGGGTGGTCTATGTTTTTCTGACCAACCATATTCTAACTCGTAATTAGGGAAAATAGATTCTCCATCTTTCCTGTCACCATGCCTTTCAGTATTCCCACCCTGCAATTTGGACAAAGCTCTTGTAAGGACTATGTCATTCATAGGAGCATGTCTTGCAGTCAGATCATGCACGAGGTGTTTGTGTTGGAGTCATATATGGACTCCAAGATGAATCTCTCTGACATGAAACAGTAGTCGCTTTGTGTTGTTTTAACCTCACACTGAGTACATTTACAGGCATTTGGTCTTGGCGATAGATGTTGGCTGAGGTTAGGTAAATCATCTGATTTGGCTTGTGTTCTGTCTCACTGTTGCAAGTAATTTAACTTTTAGAGTAAGGATGTGTCTGATTTAATGTCAATTTAAGAGAACTAACATTTCTGGTGCATGTGGCCCAAATACAGTTCTGTGGTTTTGGATCAGATTTACTGCGGCCTAACACACCCTGGTGCGCAGTGTGCAGTTAGGAAGTTCTTTATACTACTTGGAATAAATCACTTGGTTTTGACATAACATGTCCATCTTACAAAATTTAGCAGTAAAAGTGCTACTAGATGATGTTTTTAAGTCAAAGTGCACAGGCATGAGAAAGAAGGGCCTTGGTCTAACCGTTGACGCTCATTACTGTCATGATGTCTGGATTTTTGGAGACACTCTGCTCCCTTTGCTTGTACATGTTGCTCCTACTGAAGGCTTCAAAGGATCTGACAACAGAAGGGAGCTGGACCAGCCATCTTTAAATGTCAACATCTGCTGTCCTAGCTGCTGTCACTCACCACAGCTTAATGTTTTCACATCATGGCTCAGCAGAGCAGGACTCTTGTGGAAACTGCAGTTGGTGTGTTGGAAAATGAAAAGGGATTTTCTTTTCATTGACTATGATATCCTACTCATTTATTTTCATGGTTTTGGTTCCGAGCCATGTCTTAATAAAGAAGGTTTGACAAGGAGCGTATTTGCTTTGGTGATTCATTCAAAGTATTCTTCTCAAAACCAAATAAACCTCATAGATATAAATACATATTTATCCACAAACTAAAGTATCTAAAACGTGACCGATAAATTAGGCTGTGTCAAAAATACAACTTGCTTTATACATAATACATGCATACATACACAAAAGACAGTTTGCAGTTGTTGCAGCCCAGTGTACACAGGTGAATGAAGTGATGTATTTTGTATGGTATGTGGAAGAGAGCTGTAAACAGAGATAGTCTGTAGTTGTGTATGTGTCTGCTAATCATCATACAAACCATTCCTCTTAGCACTGTGTCAGCCTGGATTGTTATTAGAGAAACCTTGTTTTGGTGGTGATGCACGGCAGTGTCCTACTCCCTGTAAGGGAATATCAATTTAGAAAGCTGGTAATGCTTTCTGATGTTGTCAAGTGGTGTGACGCACACGCACACAAACACACACATAAAGTATATACATCACACACACACGCGCTTTCACACAAACCACAATCTTGTGCACACTGGTAAACACCCACACCACTGGCGGGCTGTTGAGTATTTTGTGCCCTGCTTCAGAGGATGATTATAGAGGACCTGCTTGATTGCAAGAATCTTGAAGTGCCGGATCTGCCGCTCTAATACCGGATACAGGAGCTAATGTGAATCCATCGAAGGGTATTTTCTTTTCCAAAGCCTTTGTTTCTTATCTAAAGAATGGTTCTTTCATGTCATGCAGATAGAGAAACTAAGATCACTGGAAGTGCAGAACAGATGATACTGCTTAGTTTGTGAATAACGTGTAATGCAATGTACACTATACACTGCATGTTGTAATGAAGCATGCAATGGCGGTAATGAATTGCAAGAGTCTAGTCTTGGCAGATCACAGTCATGGCTCGTTGGTACCTTGCTATATACTGCAATTGTATTTACCTTTTAAATCTCTATCCACATGTTATTTTCATCAGACATGCAGGTTTAACATCTGTTGCTCCATTTGGGGGAAAACAAAACCCTGTTCTCCAGATTCTTTTTTTAAATAAACGCAACATTTTTTCCACTAACAATTCTTTTAAAATAATAAAAATAGTTAATATATTGTATTGCACATTAAATTGCTGAATTTTCAATGTAATAATGACGTCAGCATACCATGTACTGTAGATGCTATTACAGAACATCAAGTTAAATGCAGCCTGTTTACAGAGGTTGTTTCACACACACAGTCCAATAATGCATAATCATATACAAAAACGATGAAGGATTTTATGCAAAGCATTTTGTGCTCTTGCGTGAATATCTCAACATTTCATAATGAAAAGTTGAATATATGGATGATTCATAGTAAAGAAATAAGCTTTGGGAAGAGCAGGACTCAGCACATTTTAGACCGCGAGCGAGGGTACAAAAAGAAAAAGGAGAGGGAGTGGTGAAAAGGATGGCTGCATGGGGTGTGAAAGCATAAATGCAGGATGTGGAGGTGCTGATGGTTACCATGACAATGAGAGAGATAGAGAAGGAGGGGTCAGGGGAGGTGGGGCCGAGCCAATTCATCACCGCTTACTCTTGTTTGTGTGTGTGACTTCACCTCTATTTGTCTGAGTACGCCCTTGAAACAGGCTATCTCTCTCTCCCCACTACATTCCTTGCACACACATTTACACACATTTGGTAACAAAAAAGTGGAGCAGTGCAGTGGGGAATTGGATGGGGAGCAGACGGGTAGTGGGCATACCAGCCGTGCAGGTTGTCTACCATAGCAGTGTAAAGAGAGAGAGAGAGAGAGAGAGATAGTTTTCTTTTCAAATTCCTTTCAATCTTCTTTACCTTAAACAGCCAGTCATTCTCTCCATTGTTTAAAAGACATTGTTTTCTATGACATGCAGACTGAGAATGGTATGACAAAATGCCACAAGGCTGCACTAGTGTGTGTGCGTGTGTGCGTGCGTGCACGCGTGTTTACAGGGGAGGAATCTTCTATCTTAAGGTATTTTTCATTGCTGTCAGGGGGGAGTGGGGGTCATGTTTTTGTAACTGGGCACAGAGAGGAGCAGGCAGACAGTCTTCATATGAACACTCAACCATGTGAATGATGATCCCCATTACTTCATACAGATAGCATGTGCATGCATGCATGTGTGTGGCTGATGGTTTTCAAAGGGTTGGAGCCATCGTTCAGCAGTAGCCATGGTAACAGGACTCTCAGGACCACATGGAGGGAAGTGAGAGGAGGAAGGGTAGGAGAGGGGGCGACAGAGGGAAATATGGGGAGTGGTGTTGGCGTCTGTATCTTATGATGAGAGATGATGTAAATATGCACCTCATAAAGCCAAAATGGAATGCAATTTGTTTGTTTTTGGCCACATGACAAATCATAGGAAAGTTTAAAGCTTATTCAAAATGTAAATGGTAGAAGACTTCAAAAGGAATTACTTTTAAATGTATCAGAGAGAAATTACAGAATGAAATTGATGCTGCTTGGGTCATATGTAAGATACATAAAGATAAAGGCAATTACTCAAGATTAGTTCCACTTGTGAATACTTTGTTCTTAAAACTGTACATAGAATTACACGCAATTCTACCTTTTTTAACAGCTCCCATAGTCCCATGTAAGTGGGTACAGAGGTGGATTTCTTTCAGGCCAATTCAAATTATATTAACTTCATTGTATACTTAGGAAACAGGCCCTAATTCGGCACAGCTCTCCTTATGTAGGAAAATGTTTGTTTTGCATATTTTCATGCACATTTGCAAGACACATAATGTGTGTGTGTGTATGCGCTCAGCTTGATTTTCCAACACCTACAGACAGACTGAATGTGAGGTTAACGATCCTCAGCCAGCTGAAAAGATACACCATGTGCAGGTTTTATTTGCATCACCTTTAAATCCCTGTGGTCTGCCGCTGCTTTGAGGTAAACTGAGGTAATGCTTAGCCACAACTGTAAATACTCCATGCATGACTGACACAGCAGTAGGTTAGGCCTAGTGGTTTGAATTAACAGAAAAGTACAATCACGTTTAAGTCCATTCTGTTCTTGCCTGCTTTTACTCGATTATTTTGTTTTCTTGCTTGTCTAAACTGACGGTGTAGATTTGCTCCAGCTTTTTCGGGCTCCTGCATCCACAATTCTTCCCCTTCTGTCTCTTTCAATTCAGCAGAGAATCTTGACAAGCACACACACTTACGCACACAGTATACACAGCCTCCAACTGTGGCTCTAAATGGAGTCCTTTGTTTTCTTAATTGTCAAATTAAACATGTCACTCTATTTGAATGGGACACACATACGCCAGCTGCCAGCTCAGCCAATGGAGAAATGGGGTTTTTTAGTGCTTATTCATTAAAGACACAAGCCCCTTCCCCCCAAAAAAACGTCTTTCTCACATGCACTGCACTCACATACGCACACACACATACACACACACACACAAAGAGGAGAGGATGAGGAAAAGCCTGCAATCTTTTGTCTGTCAGAGTGAGGCTGGATGGACGACCCTCTCATCTGGTAACAATCACCTCACAGGCTGCCTCAGTCTCTGTGTGTGTGTGTGTGTGTGTGTGTGTGTGTGTGTGTGTGTCTGTGTGTATTTAGGCTTGTGTGGTGCACTGAGCATGTAGATGTTAGGACAAGGATGTGTATGTGTGTCCTTGTGTGTTAATGCGTGTATTTCTAATCCCAGAGTGCCACTAGAGCCCCATCCATCCCAGGCCTGTCGGTAAAATATGAAGGAGTAGGAGGGAGGGACCTGCTTCCAAAAATGGAAAACCTATACATATATAGAATAGAGTGGGTGCTTTCTTCCTCTTTTTCATGCAGGTGATTATTCTTTTATATTTATTTGCCCAGCAGACGTCCTGTTCTCAGTTCAATCACACTTCTTCCATTTTACTCGTTAGTCTGGCCTTTCTTCCAGCTGCCTCTCTCTCATAGTGAAGTGGATGTAAACCCTGTAGCGGTGTCCAGGCTGCCCGCAGCTCCATACAATGCACAAATATATTTCACGCTGCGAGGGCAATTCTCCTGCTTGCTCCTTGATGAATGCTGCGAGATGTTTTGTAGAGGGAAGGATCATTTAGCCTAACTAATCCTCCTGCTGCACGGCCCTGAGAACATAATTAAGGCTCAATATTCAGAGACGTCTTTATTGGTTTAAAATTCAATAGAGTGAGCACTTGAACCTTGGCTTGAAGTCCAATCAGTGGCTCATTTAGTATTTCTTAAGCAGGTGTAGGTTCTCTATGGATAGATTTTGCAAGGACAATCTTGTGTTAAAAGAAGACAAATAAATCATAGAATCTGGCAATGGTGATTTGCAGTATCCCTCAGTTACATTTACATTTATTCTGAAAACAAAACTGGTTCTTCTATTTTTGGAGGAAAGCTTTTTATTTTCATAACCACACCTTTTTCACATCATCTCTTTTTGGTTTCAGTCGTGGCTCCAATACCACTCAGCCAGTGCTCTGTGTAAAGTGATTTGGCTTATACTTCATGTTGCCATTTCATCATGGTGATTTAGAGGGCTGTAGTCAGGTCCACATTTTCACAAGGTTGGGTTTGATGAATAAGACTACTTCTGGCACAGCTCTGTCTGTCTGTCTGTGAGTGAGTGAGTGAGTGAGTGAGTGAGTGAGTGAGATTTGCTTGTCTCACTTTTAACATCAGTGAGGCATGATATACACCAGAGAGCATTTGGTTGAACTCCTAAATGAGATACATTGAATCACCAACATATACAATAGTCTCTTCAGTGAAGGCGAGGGTAAAGAGAAGATACTGGATAAAAGCTTAAATTCTGATCAACCCCAAGTAGAAAATCTAACTTTAAGCTTTTAAAATATCCAATCAGGATAAAAAGCATACAATTTAACACAAAAAAAGAGAAGGAGAAGAGGATTGAGAGACAAAAATGAGATGGACAAGTGTGTAGGTGGACTGGCAAACAGGCTTATATTCAGCAATGCACACAATTTCATGGTCTTTCTGTCACAATATCTTAGTATACGAGGTTAATGCGATGCTGGTGGTCTCTCTACGTGGAGTTAGCGTGCTGAGTGTTCCATTAATCCTGCTGTTTCACACACACACACACACACACACACACACACACACACACACACAGAACATCCAACAGAGATCTACAGCCAAGTTAGAGAGCTGTGGCAATTATACACCTAATAAATAAGTCATTCACTCATTTTTGTATGTCTGTGCTCCCCCCTACCCTTACCCTGACACTGCTGATCTTGACACACATATGCATGCAGGCTCACAAATATAGAGGCTTCTATAATCACGTTCATTTTGAGGTCACTTTGGCAGGAGTGTGCAAAAACACACACACTTATTTCATGGCTGACAGCTGGCTTATCAAGTGACTTAAGTGTGGTACCAAAAATCTCACAGGTCAGACTCCCTCTTCATCCAGACTTCTGACATCTGTTGAGGTTGTCACTAAGCCGAGACATACTCCTTTGGATTCCACTGTTGGGTGGAGCGATAAAGGACCGGGTATTTGAGACCTGGATCAAGAATGTAAACATACTGCCTGGTTTAGCCATCAGTCTTTCCCACTTTTGAAAACCTACAATAGACAAGGGGTGGGGTTCCTCCCTGTGTCCCGCACTGAGCCAGGGGTTGGGCTCAGCTGGGGGAAACAGGATGACTGTGTCAGACACACTGGGGTTTCTCAGGTGTGAGAGACAAAGGTACATTTACATCTCAACACCTGTGACAGAATTACAGCTGACAGCTCCATCCTCGAGGCTTAGTCGACACTAACGCCCACATTCATATTCATGTTGGGCAAACAGGGAAACCAAAAGATGTATGAAAGAATGCAGAGTTTTTGACTGACATGCAACAGTTGCCAGGTTTTGTGTCAAATCAAATCTCGTATTGGTTATGACATAGTATGTAGGGTGTAAGATGCCATGCTGATATAAACGTTTTTTTTACAAGACATTGCAGTTTGCACTTGGTTTCGAAGGCTGCTTTTGGCACAAGACTGTGTGTAAAATGTGGCTAGAGATTAAACCGGCAAACAGTCAGATGAATAGATAAATGGTCTTCAGTCAAGAGTCATTTTTATACACTCTTACACTTGCCTTGGTCCTAGAGCATTAAGAGATGTAGATCTAGTGTTTCAATATAGTGCCCTAGTTTTTTCAATGAAAGTAGCTTTTTTGGTGCATAAAACATTGTTCAGGTTGTTGTCAGTTGTGGTTCCTTTGCACTTTTAGGCCCATAGTGCATGCACATTAGAGTTTTTTATGGCTACGCTGATAGATTCTCTGCACAAATGAATGGCACAACAAATATATACCGATATGACTACATGAGTTTTTTAATTTGTGTTGGACCTGATGGTTTTCATTGTGAAGGTACAAAGTGTCATTTTTCTTTAGGAATCAGGTGGAGAGATAGCAGGGTACTGAACCTTTGAAACAGATATCCTTCTATAATATTGTGTCACTGTTCTAACCTCCAGGGATTGAAATATAAATTACACACTTATTCAAGATCTGATTGTGGACCCCCCCAGTGGCCCATCAAGCTACCCATGTGGTGACTGGACCCTAGTTTGTGAACCAATGCTCTCGGCTGAACGGCACCTCGGAGAGACTTAGGAGGTAGGAGTCAGGTTTGGTTAGCCAGCAGACCACAGAGCTAGGACAGAGGTAATGTGAGATGCAGGCTATAGAAAACCTATGGAAACAGAGACGTCCATTTACAGTCCAACTATAGAGATTTAATCTGTGCTATTAAACTGGCCAGCGGCCTCCGTCTGCTGATCTTCTCTTATGGGAATTTTCAAAGGGAACTATTACTGTGATTTACTGTGGACAGTTCTCAAATAGTCCACTTTCTGTCTCCGTCTGGGTCTGTTCTTTTTCCTCTTCTTGCACTTCTCCCTGACGTTGTCTGTCTTGTCGTACCTGTGCAGTGAGTCGGACGGACGCATGCATGAGTTCAATAATGAAACCACCATATACAGTACAGTATGGGGTGTGTTTATACATTCAGTAAACCTCGGGGACTCTGTGTGCACACTGGGGCTGTGTTGTATTTCTCTGCAGGGTCTCTGAGGTAATGGTCTGAATCTTGTGTAACCCACCCCTCCCTGTTTTTAACTTCAGTGCCCCCCTCGACCTCACTCCAATGTCCTGATCAATTACAGCTACTCTAATCACTAGAGGCACCCCCCTTTTCCCTCACCTTCCTTTCTGGTAAAGCTCTGGTTTTGTAATGCTAGTATTTCACACGACATCCATTTTTCCACTCTTCATGATTGGAATTAGTCGCCAAATGTTTATTTTTCAATAAGAAAAATTCCCTTAAATTCAAATAAAAAAAAACTAATTTGTTATAAGTAGCCAAATATTTTGATCATCTATGTCCCATTTTCTCTTGTTGCTTCTTTTCTCGCACACTTGGAAGCAATCACATGCAGCCACGTGAACACTCCCACATGTTCCATCACTCAGTGTTACTGTTCGTGTATTGAAAGGTGGGAAAAAGTGAATTATCAACAATGATCTCAGCACTCGAGCAATGTATTCTCCATCTGGCATGGCGTTTAATACTGATCACCTCCAGGGTGTGTCAGCTGTGAGGAAATTAATCTAATTACTGTTCTGAATTTGCTGCAAGTAACTGCTGCAAGGACATGGGGGATAAAAAAGGGGATAAGAAATGAAAGGACTTTGATCTGGTTTAGGAATGGTAGAAACCGTGTGCTTCTGAATTCATATTTTTGCAGTTTCTTTGGTCTTGGTTCGTTCAACCCTTCATGTCAATCTATTTGTCTGTCTGGCTCATCTTCTCAACCCTCTCTCCCCTGAGGGATAGATTTAGCAGACATATGTAAATATCCACAGTATGTGTGTCTGGTTTATCCATCCCCCTAATTGGGTTAAGGCCTGGGCCCAAGGCAGAGACTGGGGTGATAGCTGGGTCTGAGGCCCACTACTCACGCAAGGTGGTGATTTTGGACCCTGAGCCAATGGTCAGCCCTGTCTCTCACACATCATGTACACACACAGATGCAGAAGGAGAGTGAGGGTAACTCAAACCTGAGACAAAACTCCTGTTACATAATTCTGCAATTTACTGGAAATAATTTGGTCTTTTTCTTAGATTGAAACATCACATGGTAATGTGTGTGCTGATTTATGTTTCATGGCCATAATGCCTGTGTAAACTCATTTTGTAGAGGATGTCACGCAATGGCAACAGTGACATTTTTACTCTCTCAACTACTCAATGTTGGCTTTTATGTGTGATCAGTGTTAAGATGAACATGCAGCACATTGAAGCCTGCCCTGGTGTTGAGAGGAATAAAGGTAAAAATAAATATCAAAAAGATAAAGACCTTTAACAATTAGAAGTATATATATATACTTAAGATAAAGTATATTGCATGCTTTTGAGAAGATGCTTGTGTTTCTGAGTCCCTGCTGGAGGGCTTCACAGGGTCACGCGGGTTAAGAGGGTTGAGGCAAAATCCATTGGGAAATGTGGAATGTGGGCATTGAGCACCAAAAGGGATTGCACACAATCTCTTCTCTGCTCATTCACTCACTTCCCCTAAACTTCTCCAGACTAGGGAAGGCTAGTTCTGGTTTAATAAAACCTATTTTTTACAGTTGTTTTGCTCCCTTTGTTTCCTTTTGAGAATACGTTTGGCTAAGCTGGAGGATTGTTTATAACCTGTTTGATCTGTTGTGTCATGTTTCTAGCCCTCTCACACTCTGTTTGTAGCAATGTCAGCTTGTTCACATTTCTTAACAATTACTTTGGTGAAATGTTATGATAACCAATAGTAATGATGGCTGAAACTACAAAGAATAAGATTCAAGTTTTAATAACTCTTGTTCTTAAATTAGTCAATTTATAATCCCCTTATCTCCTACTGCTCAGCTTCCTACTGAGTAGAGATCAGTTTCCTTTGTCATAAACACAGCCTATCATGTTACTCATGTCATAAAGTTGGACTCACATTCAGTGCCAACCGTCAGTCGTTGATGCCCTGTTGTCATCTAACACCCATAGTAACCTGAGGTCAGCGCCGCTTCCGCACAATTGGTTGCATTTGAAGTTACCTGAAGTATACATGCGCGTGCAGTCCATACAATAGGTGTATGAGCACCACTATGTTTGGGTTGGACTTCATCTTGTGTATATACATTCAAGTAAATCATGTGGAGCCTGGGCTGAGTGGAGTGTTTGTAAAGGGGCAGGAGGGTGGAACAAGAGTGGTTGAAGGTAATTTCTCAAGGCAGCGGTTGTTAAATGGGAAGCCAGAGTTTGAGCTATGTAATGGTTTATATGTAAATGCATAATAAAAAATCTCTTATATTTGTGTGTATTTCTGTATATAGTCATGTGAGGACAGATTACATGTTTTGGTTGTAACCTGGTATTGCCTATAACAAAGGCAAGTATTATTGAATAGATGGTAAAAATTAAATATGGTTTATCTCATCAAAATACCAATCACTTGCCAACTGAAATATCCATGTAAACTAATTGAGAAAGAGCTTTAGACTAAATTGCTTTGACATGACAGTCACTCTTCCCTGTCTCTCTTTCTCTCCTCATACAAACAGCAGTGTAGAGTGACTGATTGATTAGGGTAGTTTATAATGCTGACTGGCTCTCTAGCACTGCCCCCACCCCTCCACACACACATACAATCCCTCCCTCATCACGCAAGGTTGTGTTTCAGTCTGTAGCTTCAATATTTTATGCCCCCTTGTAGCGCCAGTACTAAAACATTTACAGGCCCATTGATCATGTGCCGGTATAAAGGGGCAGTTAGAAGACCACTCTCCCAAAACCAGACACAGGGCATCAAAGCACCGACCCTGGATGTTTATGTCTCCTGGTTCTGTAGCATCTGTGTTATTCAGAGTGCATCTGTGTCACACTGTGTAGCTCTAACCTTGGCAAGCCTAAAACCAGGATTATTCCTCATCTCTCTGAACTTAACCACTCTGGAAATCATTACCTGGAATTGCTTATGCTTCAAAGACGTCTCTCGCTCCCAAACTCTAATGACAAATCAACCCGTTCAGCTCCTCGTGGTGTTGCCTGAGCTGATAAAAGGAGCTAGACTTTGCTGTTTGAAGAAAGTGTTTTCTGTCAAGAAAGTTAACCTTTCTTGTTGTGCCCTTAGAGTTTGATACCAAGAAAACAGAGCTTAGTCTTTACATGGGCAGGATTGTTTCCAAAATTCTAATTCCTCTGATCAAAGTTCTGTTATGTTTTTGTTCATTCCTTTACTTGTGAGCCCCATGCTGAGGGAGGCCCTTTGATTTGAAAGTTTCAAAACTGTAAGGTCCTTATATAACCTTGTATTTGTTGCTAATAGTATTGTAATACATGGTTGTTGTAGTATTAGATACACAGTTTATCACATCCAGGCCATTTAAAGTGTGTCAAATGTGATTTCAATTGTAAAAAAATATCCTTGAATAAATCAAAAACCCAAATGTCCTATTAGTGTTTAACCCCATGTGGCACCATGGCAAGGTAATACAACCCACCAAATGAAATTAAATATATTTGCTAATAATATCAGACCCACTTCTCTTCTATGGCTTTTGTGAGGACTGTCTCTCTGTGACATTATGTTACCATAGTAACAAATAAGTAGACAACTATATTATTAGGTAGTTGACTTTCACCATAATTGAAACCTAATTTTCTTACACAATTTGCCTCATCACAGTATGAAACTAAATGTAAAAAAGATGCACATGAAAGCGCACATGCAACCACTCTACTGACATACCTTAACTTTGTAGTCTCCTTCTGAACCAGTCGTACGCACAGCCAGCTGTTTGATTAAGTCTGTATGAGTAATCCAGATGTGTTCTCCAGTGAGTCGGCTCCCATAATGAAACCAATGAGACCTTTTTTGTCTTGGCCTCTGTCTGCAAAACTTTTATTCTTTATTATTTCACAGAGCTTTGGTCATGGCTGGTCGAGATTGATTTTCCTACCTAATCCCTGACGCCTTGCACAGTCTGGCTGTCGCTGTCGGGCTATCACTTACACGCATACATTTAAACATACACAGTTTGTCTGTTGCTGTGAGTAGCATGGTAAAAATCCCATTTAATCATGTTCTGATTGAGAAGCATCCTTTTTATCCTTGTTCATAATGAGGTTTGCCCAGTGAATAAAAATGGCTGAGGAGAGCCAAAGGAAAAGACACACAAAGAGAACATGTTCAATGCAGCTAAACATTGGCTTGCTTGAAGCCATTTGAAGGCGCCACGCTATGTATGCTAGTTATATTTCTTTTACACATCTGTCTCTCCTTCTGTGTGAGTGAATTTGAGATTTTAAGCACAGCCTATATGTGTAAATCAATGCTGTGCAACATGGAGGCTTGAATGTAAGAGAAAAACATTTTTGATGTGTGTAACAGGAGGGATAAGAAGAGGAGGGGTGACGTGGGGTGTTACTCCTGAGGTAATACTGTAACAAGGTCTAATTGAATCTGTGGAGGAGAGGTGTGAAATGCGTGTCAGCAAACTGTAGCTATTCTTGGGTCAGACCAGAATAACTGCCGGGTTGTCAGTCTGAATCTGGAGGTTTAAAAAAAGTGAACAAAGACAAAATTGTTTGTCGGGATGTGTACTTATACTTGAAGAATGGTGTGAGAAAAGGAGAAATGCAATTTGTCAATAGACCTTCTCATTACCTGCTCATCACCAGTCTCCCTTACCTATTAGCAAAGCCAAAGTCTACCAAACATCTGCAGCAACAGTTTGCTTCACTATCACAGTTCAGTGTTTATTATCCAACATAGATCATTTGAAAAAGTCAACAAATCATTTCTAATAGTTCTGTAGTTGATCAATGTGTTATTCATTAGCCAGAAGTGAAGGGATTTTTTAAATATATGATCTTATTGTACTTTATAGTGCTTTAAACTGTGTCACCGTGGTGCTAAAACTGGTTGGTCTTGTTTATTAGTATGTTAAGTCATAACCTTTCTTCATCAACTAAATACATCTAAAAGCAACTTTGTAGATATGTAAATTGAAGTTCTTGGAGGAAGCTTCTTGGAGGATAATCACATATAGCTTTGGGATATGTTAAGAAAGTGTGCATAAAGAAGTGTGTGTTTGGTGTCTCTCTGTGCTTTCTTGTGTGATTTCTGCATAGAAGTCCAGTTCCTGAGCATATTGTTCCAAGCAGAACTTCCGTTTTCAGGCCTAACAATAATGGTAACTTCCTGGTCTATTGCATCATTTCCTGTCTCGGTTCTAATACCGTCTCACACCAGAGTGTCCGGTGGAAGAGAGACTGGAAATCCACCCTCTAATCCACCATGTAATTAAGGACAGGGTAAAAGTTGAAGGATCAGGCAAAGCTAATTCATTTTAGAAATCCAATTCAGTGATTTTATACACTATAAATCAGTTGTTCTCAAGGACATGAACTCATTTCCTTGTTCACATAACCTTTCCCTCACAGAGCAAATCTGGTCATTGTCATGGTGTTCACCAAAACATTAACATATTATCTGTAACAATTTCCCCTGTATCCCACATTTAAATGGCATGTAGCAATGTCGAATTGTGTTGTAATTCAATAATCTAGGTCAGCTACTTATGGAAAATGGAGAAATTGGGAAAAAATAACAACCCTTATTTCTTTTTTAAAGCCACATTAAGGTGGTGTTCAGACACTGAGATGTCACATTTAATGTGACTTCACAGTGTTATAGGATTTGTTACATTAGAATAAATCAATAAAATGTAAATATTAAAATTGCCTTTACTATGTTAAACATACTATCCTCTGCAAGTTCTAAAATCAATACTGATCACTGGTGTGCTTGCTTATTCTATGTGTGCGTGTGTGTTTGCGTGTGTGTGTGCAGAAGAGGGATCTGAAGAAAGGCTTCCACAAGGATGATCAGACATCGTCATGTTTTTGTTGATCAAAGGCCACTTCGCATGACTCTTCAGGTCCAACTCTTAACAGCGTGCTTGTCTCTCTATGGCTTTATTTCAAAGCCCATGTAAGGCAAGCATTAAAGAATATTCAACAATGACAAAACCATGGCGCTCTACATAGCTGTGTTTCTTCATTGTTGAATCAAGTAATGCCAGTAAGGCTGAATCCCTCTGTAGGGTTTGACTGGGAAGTGGCCTGATACACCTGGCCTGGAGCCTTGTTTACAGTAGCTGCTGCATTTGATGAAGGCTGCAAAGACTAGCTGTGTGCTATGGGACATGATGCAGGCAGGTCAGAATAGGACAGGCCCAACTAACATACTGCTGACAAGTTAATCTAGTCCTGCTTTTCATCCAACACTCACTACCATGCCAGGGATGTGGAGTAAACTGAAGCCAGGGGTAATGACAAAGACTTCTATGTTGAGCAGGATGGCTTATTGTGGCCTTTCCTTCATTTCATCTTGCCTCTTCTAATGAAAACACTCTTAGTGCCATGTAGCAACAATGCACTGATTGTGTTTAATGTCCCTGGACGATTTTTGCTCCCATCATGTAATCATAAAGTTTGGCATAATGTAAATGTAGAGTTACTTTATTGTATTTACAACATTTGGCTAGGTTGTGGATGTGCTTATCAGAATCAAGTTAAAGGCCTTATGCCAGAATGGCTCATACAGTATGACAAAAAGTACATTTAATGTAGCTGTCTCTATATTACTATAGAATAGGACAGTTTAGTAAGCAAAGGCCTTAAGGCTCTCTTGTTTTAATAGTGACTCAACTTTAATTAAAAGGTAAAATCTACCCAAAAACAGGATTTACATTCTGCTGTTGCAAGGATTGTGGACAGATAATTCAATATCTACACAACCTATCTGCCAAAGAGTAAATTACAGCATTAAGACTTGAATAGAGGATATTATCAGGTGAATCATTTTTGCATCCTTTGCACTGAAATAGGGACTCATACTGTGTTCTTAAATGCATTTCTCTTACAGCTGTAACACATATTCCAATAAAACAAGTGAGGTCACGTGGCCCTAGCGGTTGTTAAATTTTTCACAATAATATTAGCTGTAAATTTGTGAAAAAGGATGTAAATATTTTCAAATGGCCTATGTTATTCTTGCAATAAAACTCTTTAAGTATCCTTCTTTGTCATCTGTACGCTGTTCAGTACAGGCTTGTAAAATGAGAGAAGTCAACTTTTTCAGTCTGTAAATGTGCGAATCAGAGACAATGACTACGAGTAGGGAAGTAATCAACTGCATCTGGGTGTGTGTGGCTCCACTCAGCCTTTCTTCAGTCTTTGTTTTCTGAACTTGACACTGCACAGTCTGCTGTGTAAGGGGAACTACAGTATCTACTGATAGATCCAGTGCTTTAATGGTAATCACATTGCAGCTGGTGATCTGCTGTTGTAAGCCTAAATATGAGTTGTCCATATGCATTATGCTGATGGAAAGATCAGATTTTGCTTTATTGTTTTGTACAGAAATTGTTGTGTCCACTTTAGATCTTTGTATGTCTTTGTGATTGTGTTTAAGGTTACTGTACACACTGTATCCGGGGTCTGTTTGGATCTATCCTTTGTTCATAGCTGTAGTATGTGCGCAGGCTGGTGTACATGTGCATAGTCACAGCTTGTGTAGCTCTGTGCCAGTATGTGCCACAGTGAGTATGGAGATTAGTAAGAGCTTCAAAGTGGCAAATCAGTGAAGCGGTGTTAGAGCAATGCCTGAGTTTACAGCCCCCTAGCCTTCTGTCGTCGGCCACACCTAGTGGAGAACAAAGGGAGCGGAGGCTGGCACTGACTGAAGTATGGAGAGAATGAGGGAGGAGGAGAGTGGGAAGCAAAAGAAAAAAGAGGAAAAACAAAGATTAAAAACACTCGGGATAAAAAGACCTGGCAGGGATAGGAATGAGAAAGGAATAAAGGCATAACAGGGTTTTTTCCTGCTTTGAAATGTTTTTTGGCTGTTCTTTTGTCCATTAGAGCCAAATGATGTCACACGTACAGTACATTTTCATATTAGTAATGACATCAGCTGCACCAGTGTCGGGTTGTTTCTTTCATAAAGGTAAATCCAAGACATTTTACAACCTACAGAATACCAACTGATCTGAGTGGGTGGCTGATCTTTAATGTAATATCTACATTGCCCATTATTAGCAACCATTCATTCAGTGGTCCAAAGGCACATTCTGTTTACTAATCTCATATAATTTCAAAAAACTACCTGTGTTGTTGTTTTGAACAAAAACAGTTAGTTTTGGACAAACTATGCAACGCCATAACATGGTTGACAGTCCGTTTTTATTTTTTAAATATTCATTTATCAGAATAATTTATTTGTTATTATAAATGATTCTGATGAATGAATTTTAAATATTTTTTTTTTAAAACGGCCATGATAAATGCTAATACAGATAGATTGGGAAATGCCTAATATCGGCCAATATTATCGGCCTGCTGATATATTGGGCGGGCTCTAACAAGGACCCACGAGATCACGTGATATGATATGATGTAGTTTTTATAAACTGAACCACAAAACCTCTGACCTGTTGACTTCAGGCCTGTCTCCGCCCATTATGACATTTTCAAGATGCAGTGCAGGGAAATATAATCTGCTGTGAGCCTGGCATATTTTACTTTGGAAATAAACTGGTTATTTTATTTTTTCTGTGTTCAACTTCCTGTCCTGCACAATCTGGCGTGTGCTGACTGCTGCGGAGCTCTCCGGCATTCAGCAAAAATAGAAGCTCTGCGTATCTGCTCCTGAGGGCTGCGGATCGCCAGAGCTGGGAGGGAGTCGGAACGCAGCTGTTCCGCAGTCAGTGAAAATACACACATTGATTTAATGGAAACCTTTTGACTCTGCCGTCATTCTACCGTTCCGCAGTTGGTGAAAATCAGGGGTAATACTGTATATGTGTATGTGGTGCATGTGTGTGTTTTTTTCTTTTTGGAACAGCAGTAATTGGAATCAATTTTGGTTCTTGGTCCATTTACAAACCACATCACCATCCCGTTTCTACTGTCAGAGCTGGTTGTAGTTCATAAACACTTAAATGTTTAGATTAAGATTAACACACCCAACGCACAAATTCATAAAACAACAACTGTGCCTTTGCGTATGTTTTTTCTTGGAGGACAACAACACTGAAGTTGGGTTACTTTCCAGCACTGCGGTGCCACCACTGCTAAAGGTTGGAATGAATGTACAGCAGAGGAAACGCAGTGCACCCTAAAGCAACTGAAATAAAATAAAAATCAACCAGAAATATTTTGGGGTTGTCTTCCTCGGTCAAAACCAAAATGAGAGTGGACTGTAGCAGCAAAAAAAAACATCCAGAAATGAATGCGACACACCCTGTCTGTGAGTAACGGAAAGTAAACTGTAACTGTAACCATACCTGCAATGCAGAAGCGTGTACACAGATGGCGTTGGACAGAGGGATTAAAATTCCAAAGTTGAGATGGATTGCAATCAAACTAAATAAAAGAAGAAAGCGAAAATCAAATCATTGCAGTTAAAAAGACTACTGAGGCGTTCCTTGTTTTACTCTCAGCAAAGAATATTGCACACGTAGCCTTAAGAGTCCCAGCTAGTGGGGACAAAATGTCAATAAAAACGGAGTCAGGAGACAGGAGTGGTGGAGACAGAGAGAAGCCATGGAGATGAGATTGACATGACAAGGATCGAAAAAGGGGCTCAAAGAGGAGAGGGGGAAGTGATAAGAGGGACTTGGAGGTTTTAAGAAGGAAGCAGTTTTAATGGAAAAACACACTGCACACTGTCAGTGCGGAGATGGGCCAACAAGGGGGAACATGGGTAACGTTTTGGTTGGCCCACACACACAAGACACCATTGTGTGTCTATAGTGGCTTGCTAACTGGGTTTGACAGGCCTGTTTTTACTTGCCCCTTGGGGAACAATGTGTTTGAGATTGAACTGTACAGGGGCATTTTGTTTCTGCACCATCCAAGAAGCTGCTCTTTTCCTTCAGTGCAATCACCTTTCATGCTTCACGCAAAACTCTGCATGCTGGGGGTTTGCTACCAAGTAGAACAGCTGGACCAGTCCAATGCTGTTTTTCTTTGTATCAAAATCTGAATCAGATTTATTACTAAGCATGTTACACTTGCAAGGAATTTGCGTTGGTGTATTAGTATTGGATAGAGTGTGTGTCTGTGTGTGTGTCAAGGTAGTGTTGTTAATCCATCGAGAGCACCCAGTGTGCAGAGTCAACAAAGTGTATGTAATGAAAGAAAAAACCAATACCCTTTTAAAGACGACAGGGACCTCCTTTTTCTCTCCCTCCCCCAAGTTTTGTTTACCTCTATTCCGCCGAGATTAACCTCCCTCTATCCCTATCTTTCTCTTTCTGCCGTTGTATCTAATCCCACTTTTGTTTTTGCAGTTGTATCAGTTGCCCCTCTCTCATTCTCCTAAGTGCTGAGCTGAGCTAAATGTGACCCTGGTGAGGGAGATCTTTGCTTGCTGGCTAAGGTACAATGCTGCTATCCGAGCTGAGGGGGGAGTTTAGGGGTGAGAAAAACACCATCATGTGGATGCCTCTTGGAGGTCAAGTAAATACATTAAAGGGTAAGCAAACAAAGAGGAAGTGTGGGCAGAAGCTGTTTTTGGCAGCAGTGCGTTAAAGTGGGGTTTGGGAAAAGGGGGGGCAGCGGGTTGCAAATCTGTCGTAGCAGGTGCATGTTGAAAGAAATGGTGAATGCTGAATTAGGGGTTTTGTTACAGAGGAAAAGTAGCCTATTTAAGCCTATTTCTACTTAATAAAATGTTTTTGAGGTATTTACTATAGTATTTACTGTATCTTTAGATCTCCGCCCTCCCTTCATCTTACACTCTGCCCCCTTTTTCCTCCCATTTCTAAAACCCAAATCCACTCAATTGTGGCTTTGATCTGGGTAATACTCTGCCCCACCCCCAGTCCACCGCAACCCTCTCACCCCTCTCCCAGGCAGCCTTAGTGTGATCAGCCATGTGATAGCTGGGACCCCATCATTTCCTATTACCGTGTGGCTTAGTGCATCTTAGTCAGCGCCTCCTACCTTGAACCACTTGGCTTACTGTGTTGAAGGTCTGTTTACCCCGTGACTTTAAACTAATCTCCCCTCTAACTCCCAGCTAAAACTCTCAACCTTCATCGCCTGTCCTCCCCTCCTTTATGGGTGCAATATAATGCCAAAATAGACAACTGACATGTAAAGAAGAGTCACAGTAATACAATTCACATTTTTTATAATGCACACTTCAAATGAAACAAGTAATACTATTCTGTCATCATCTTTATTTGACAGTGTTAATTCTCCTCTATTCTCTTTGACTTTCTGCCTATCCCCTTTGCTTTGTCTTCCTAAACCCTCTGTTACACATCTCCAAAACACCACATTAGTCCAACTCCCTCTCTCCCTCCCTTGCTATCCACCTTTCCTCACATACACATCTTATCCATAACAACTTCCACTCCTCCCGACCCATATTGTAACCAGCACTCTCACCTCATCTTTCTGTATCAAACCCAATACTTTAATCTCTCTTTCATCCCTTTCAGGCCTGACTTCTGATTACACCTCCTTCTTTCTTGCTGTCTGGTAAGACAATAACAGGTGCATCGTGATTTACACAGCAGAGTGCAGCTGATCATGTCCAACGAGATGTGGACTGCTTCGGAAATGTTGAAAATAGCATCTGTCTTGCAGCCTGCTTCAGTCTGCCAGAAGCATTGTAAAACTTTCAGCATTCTCTACAACTCTTAGCAGTGTTGTTCTAACTTCTGGAAAAGTTAAGTAGCTCAAACTTTCTGCATGAGGTAATCAGTGCAATGCTTAGGTTTTTTTTCTTTTCTGTAATGAGATGCTGTGGTTATGATTCAGCACAGTGAATGAAAGCAGCAGAGATACACATATTAGGAGAGATGGAGTGATGAGGATAGCACAGGCCCCTTAATTAATCAGAGGCAATGGAATCTCATTATTTCTTTCTCTGAGGCTACAGTCTATCTATGTGGAGACTATTCAGCTTTAAATTAATCTTCATTCTAGTTTATCTATGCTTCTTTGCCTCCGTTCAAGCAGTTAAGCAATTTCTGTTTCCCAACACTCAGATAAAGCAACTGTCTAAGCATTCAACATTCCTTTGAATACCTGTGGTGTGCTTTCGTTTTTTTTTATAGGAGACAATGGAGCCATCTGTGGCTAAAGCCTCAACTGCCCAGTTCATGTCTGCAGTGTTTGTGTTAGGAGCTACTACTGTGCTGTACAGTGCTTGCAGTGGGTCTCTGTGTTGAGAAGTCATTTCCCAGGGAGCTGACTGATGAAGTGCGGACGTGCAGCTGATTTAAGACTTCTTTCCACACGTCTGTAGGTGTGCAACGCTAACCCCCTTCTTTGTCTTCATTTTTCTCTCTCACATTCTCTCTCTTTCCCCTTTTCTTCATCCCAGCCTGATTTGCTCCCTGCAGGAGTTGGCTGTGTCTGTGACCCCACGGCTGCATCATGCCTAGCAAACCTGTTTTTCTTGGAAATTCCAGTTGGCTGAGCTAGCTGTGGAGGATGGGATGATGATAATGGGGACGTAGACTGTGCACATGTGTTGTACCTCCGTGCACATGAATGTATATTTAATGGATGCTCTACATCACCTCCAGTGCTTGCTTTAATCTGATAGGTTCCCTGCTGTTTGGCTGAGCCATCACTATCCAAACTGACTGGCTTTTGTTTGGGCTGAAATTAGAGGAACAGGGAAATGAATGAAAGAGAAAGTTGCCGTCCCAAAGCAACAATTAACTTCTATCCCCTCAATAAACTGATGAGGGCAGAAGGAAAAGCCAGAGAGAAGGACAAAGGGGATTTAGGAGCTAAAGTAGATTCAGACAAGAATGTACATTCAGACAGAACAGTTTATCCAGAAAATATCTTGGCTGCCTCTTCTAAGCACAGTGAAAAGTCTGGGTAGGCTTTGGTCCTACATGAACTTTGATTTGACATGAGCAGGTGCTTTAGGAATCAGGACAGTGTTTCCCGCCGCTTCCTCATATACACCTCACATGTGCAGAGTCAGGAAATTAATTTAACAAGGATAAGATAGTTTTCCACCCCCCAGGCTGTGTATGAATATGAAATTGCAGTGTCTAATATCTTCCCCAATCAATGTACATGGATGCTTTTTATGTCTCTGTGGGTCAATTAAGCAGAACTTAGTTATACTGTAGGCGTGTGTGTGTGTGTGTGTGTGTGTGTGTGTGTGTAAAGCAGACAAGGATTTGGCTTCTGAACCTTCAGCAGAATAAAGTTGATCAATAGAATTCATTAAGATGTAATTGCTTCAACTGCTGTTTACGTGTCAGTATGAGTGCATTTTGTGTGTGTGTGTGTGTGTGTGTGGGGGGGGTTAATGAGAACTACAGTATGTGTTAACAGTACCTATCAGTCTTTAAATCACCAACACATAATGTGTTAGCAGCTGGAGTTCGTGACCTTCAGGGTCTTGCATGGGATCCAAGTAGTTTAACCTTCTCAACATTACATTTGCTAACTGGGTTTAGTTTCATCTTGCCTTCGACCTTGATGGTAATGAGCATTAATGCTGACAGAAGAACCTATATTTGTTTCTTTCTACAGTCACAGAGCGGGTGACCCATCTCTGACTCTCTATGTGGTTCAGCCCTGGGTCAATGAGAGGCTAATCCAGTTATCATAGCTGCCTGTTACTCCTAACTGCACAATCAACTTAGCTCCATTGTCAGTCTGAGGTCCACTATTACGGACCGTTAAGCTTTGCTGCTTGTTGTTTGACCCTCGTCATGCACAGGATTGCAGAAAATCCAAAACCTCAAGGGCATGTACAGTATCACGCAGTTCTATAGTCTGAACAGAAACGATCTGATTCACATGAATGCATGAGTTTTGGTTATACAACAAAGTTAGTGGGTGAAGTTCCTAACAGATGTCTGCGTTCATTCAGAATACAAAATATCAATGTTTATATTGTGCAGAGGAAAGATTGACTAATAATGTCACATAGAAATGGACATTATTGGAATGTGGGGTTATTTTATAGATTTTCAGTATGGTCTGATGTGATTTGAGTATGGATTGGATTACCTATTGCTCACTACGCAAGGCTGTTTAACCAATTTAAATAAATGTCACTTTCCTTTGTTGTTCTTGGTACAAAACATCTAATTTTAAGCTTTAGTATTTTGTTTTGCATACAGTATGTTCATCTGTTTGTAATTATTTATCATTCTCTGATAATGATTAATCAGTCAAAATAGCACATATTATTATAGATTTACCTCTTCATCCTGACCTGAGTTTGACCCCGTTTAAGACAGTCACTTTTATAATGCTATATACTGTGTATATTCTTACTATAGATATGACTGCTTTGATATACAGACACTATAGGATTACAGATCCACTCTGTTTTATTTTCTACTTTACTGTTTAAAGTGTGCAGACTTGGTATAAAACTGTGCACAAACACACCCATGGATCCTCTGGTTTGGAGCTGCTGTGCCTCTCTGCAGTTAACAACTATCAGAGTAACCCAACGCCACATGTCAGCTCAAAGCTCAGGGGGTGCTGCTGCTATCTTTTACTATTGTCACTTCCCTGAGGTCGGAGGTCGGTAACTGCATGACCTCAGACAGAACAAGGGAAGTCTCCTGACTTGGAGAAAGTACAGATGTAGACAAGGGATTTAGATGTAAAAAGCATGAAACACAGCTGGTTAAATCTGTTCTGTGTGTTGGTTCTTCAAAACAAAACAAAAAAAGTGAGATTAACCCTGCTGAACCCTGGGATGTCACATCATGCAGGGGTTTGATTCTCTGAAGTCAAGGCTGCCACACATTTTCCTTTTGTACAAACATACCAGGTGTTGCTTTCTCCTATTTTGTCAGTGACACATTCATGCAGCGTTAGGCGTGACCTGTTACACACACACAAACTCGTCTCTGGGGATCAAGGAAAGAGAAGCGCAGCTGGATGTTTGGTTCACCTTTGACCCTTAAGACTCACATTGATTTGATCACACATACACATGCCACACACATGCGCACAGACATGCAGTATCTATCCCTGAAACTAATATTGTCAGATCACTATTTCTGGAGGGCAGAAAAAAGGTGGTTTAGACTGTCCCTAATAAAACCTAGCTTACTTATAATGATAAACACACTGTCTTATTAGTGTGAACCTCCCACATAGCTGCTCGTTGGTTTACAGATCGAGGAATAAAATGACACTGAAACATAAATGTTTATTTGGAGAAAATCAGGCTTCAACTAGCCTGGAAGCTTGTATGCATCTAAAAAAAGCTTTGCTAATCCACGGAGGGGAACTTGGTTTCAATTAGATTTACTTTATAAAGCTGTGATTTAGTTTGAATTGGAAACATGTCAGTGTAGAATCATTTAACTAAAGTTTGGCTAGATTTATTGTATGCTTAGTCCCCAGGCAGAGAAAGTAACAGATAAATAATGTAATAAGTATTTGAGTTAACAGCTTCCATCTGGCAATGTACGACGATGCCCTAACAGTACCGCAGGGGTAAGATATGAGGAATCATTGCAGCGGTGACAAATTATATTTGGACTTTACCTCTGAGTTTATATGAGGTCAGGTCAGCCATTTTTGTCTGCCATGTTTTGAACTTTTAGTGGAGCGCGGAAGTGTTAGATAGACATTTGTGGCTTTTCAGTGACTCGTGTTTAGGTTCTGTGTTAAAACAAGTCTGCACCTCTGTCTATTGATACATCCAGAAATCCACTTGTTGCTTTGATGTTTTATCAGCCAGTTACATTTTTAAAATAGCATGTTAAAAAAAAATCTAATTTTATGTTTCATTTGCATTTTTTTTTAACTCAGCAAACTTGTAAAACAAAGTTTACAACTAATTTAAATTTTTTTTTTTTTTACCTACACACTTCTTGGACTCATTAATTTGAACACCAACACTAAACAATATGATATTACTAAAATTGAATTTAATTATTGCCAAGACCCAATTAGGATATATAGATGGTAATGCACTATTGTGGCTGTGAGAAAAATGTACCAGCCACAACCAACGTTTTGCATTATTTGACTGGGGTCTGGCGTTAATTAACTCACACCCATTGTCCTTAGTGTTACAGCTCAATGTTGACATGGTGTATGACGAGGCCATGATGAAACTATCCCACAGCCTCACGGATCACATTCAGGAAGCATTACTAAATAGGGCTACACTATTTTGGTTTAGTGGAGCAAAGCCATGCAATTAACCGGGATTAGCCTGAACCTTAGTTTAGCCTGTTTAGAAAGCATTTTGTTTATGTCTATTTGTGTATTAACTTGAACCATGTTATAGAGAAGGCAGGAGTTTTCCCATTGTCCATGGATTGGAAAACCTTGTTTTAGCATCTCATATTAAAATAGTGATGGTGGTAATACTGTTTATTTTAAGACCTATTTTTTCTCAGGAGAAATTCCCCTACAAAATGTAAACCTAAAGATAAGATTATATACATAACACTTGATTTATCACAGTTCAAAGCTTTAAGCTAACATGTTTCCTTTTGTCTCCAATTTTGATAAGATTTAGAATTTTTGCTAATGACAGAATCTCATTTAGAAAACGTTAGTTCTCTGCAAGCTGATATTGACTCTTTCAAGTCCTTCAGCAGCTGTCTTCATGATAGATTGTTCACACCTATTGATCTCCTCTTTTCTGTGCTTTTTTGCTCTCACAGATGGACTAATCAATACTCATAATCAGAACTGCTCACTGTGTCTGCCCACAAAAACACACACACACACACACTGTATGTCACAACATTTGCCAATATGCAAAGCCCACAAACAAAAAAATAGCCAACAGAGTAGTTTTCTAGCCACCTCCTCCCTTGACATTACATGAACATAACATACAAATTGCAAACAATAACCAACTCACCCTTAAATTCCAAATGCCTGCTCCTAATGATATACTCTTTACAGTGGTCTGAGAGTCCCACACACTTGTCAAAGAGAAATAAAACCCTGTGGTGTACCAGAGGATGAAAAAACAAAACAGATTCCACACTCTCTCTGTCTCTTTGTCATTTTTTTTTTGTTGGATAAACCACTAAAATGCCCTACATTTATATATACACACACTTCTGCTCCCATTCTGGGAGAAATGCTCCATCAGAAACACAGATGCATCCTCCTAAACACATACTGCCGTTTAAGCTAGTTAGAGGATTCAAAATTACCCAGAGTGGTGTCCCTGAGGAAACCGTGGGCCGCTCTCTCTCAATCATTCATCCTCTCGTTCATCTAAAAATAAAAAATAAAAACACCTCAGACAGCAGTCCCCCATCTACGGTCCAACTCCAGTCCGTCGTTGTGCTCTCTCACTCCTTAATTACTGTTTTGTCTTCATCTCTGGAGCTAAATTACAACAGGAAAGCAATAAGTGATAATCATCGCTCACTTTATAGTACAGAGCTCATGTGTAAATCAAAGATGATGGCCTAGAGAAAACATTTCAGTCATGTATTTTGTTCTCTCTGTTTTAGCAGCTTTTGCTTCACTTTAACAGTTTATTTTTGATATTTTTAGTATAAAGTTGCACTGCTCGTCAACAATGTAACATCGTTAAGTCTCACTAAGCTCACAGGATCAGTTACAAGGGTGCAGTGTTGATTTCCCTAATTATGCTTTAAAAAACAAGTCTTGATAATTGTGGGCCATATTGCCTCTAATGCATGCAGACTTAAGACCATTTAATGACCACAAGCGTGAATATATAGTGACACTTTTTATTCATCTCTGTGGGTGGTGAACGTTCACATTCACCCTTCAACTTTGACAACTGACCCAAAGCTCCTCATTAGCTTCCCTGTTAGCAGATAGTGACAATAAAACCCATGGTATTTCAAAGATATGCAACTCTGTTGCTAGCAGCTGCCGCACCAGCCAGAGTGAGTCTTGCTGAGGCCTTGGACACAGACGGAGAGACAGGGTTTAAACACCTATAAATATTTAACAGTAAGTAAAAAATAGGGCTGATTTCTGCACTGATTAGGCCAGCTGTCACTCAGGGCCCACAGGATTCTCTTTGAAAATAATCTTTTAAAGAGGGAGGCACTGGCACACACATACAGTAGACAGGCACACACAGTTGCTTAAGGGTTAAGAGTTATCACATTGTAGGGCTTTTCCAAAGATAGGATCACTACCATCTAAATCCCCTGTGTCTCTTATCACTCCAATAAGGTGATGTCACCCCTTATTGTGTTCCCTCTGTCCATCCCTGTAACTAGCTTTTTATCTCCTGCAGACCACACTTCTAACTTCCATTCACAGTCTGCTGCCTCACTTTTCTTCCTCTACCTATTTTCACATAAGAGATGACAGCTTTAAGTATGTAAATACCGTACAAATCCACACCTTATATTTCTTTATTTATATTTCTACACTGGTATTTATACTATTTCTGCAACTGCAACACAGAGTTTCCCTTCGGGGATCAATAAAGTATTTCTGATTCTGATTCTGATTGATCTATAGAGCTAATGGTGATGGACCTAGTACGTTGTAGTGCTGGAGATGTCTAGTTTAAAAGCACTGATTATTTCCAATTACAGTTACATATTGAGACCTAACATTGTTCTAAGTGTGTGGAGGGTAAAACATACCAGACTCATATCATTGAAAAATAAACCTACCAGATGTAGGGATGGAAAACTCCAAACATCAGAGACGAATGCAAGATGGTTGGACTTGTGAATATGCCTTAACAACGGCTCCTGTGTCCTTAACATGAGATGCAGCCCAGAGATAAACATCCTAACACAAACCACATGTCTGCATGTTAAACTCCATGGGCTAAACCTAACTGTATGGTATAGTTTACTGCTTTGAGTGTGGAACATCTACAAGTGTGTCCTGCTGTGTGTATGTGTTTACAAGTATGCACATATGTGGGAGACTTAAAGAGACAGAGAGACTTTGTTAGTGGCCATCATCCCCATCATTATGTTCATTAATAATATTAGTGAATATATTTCTACCAAATATAGAAGTCAACTCTCTCGTTCTGTCTCTTTCACCTCCCTCCCTTTCTCTTCCCTTCAGTGGTTTGATGTTCCTAATCATTTCCAGCCGTGAACTCCACATGAAAGGCAACAAGCACTTTCCGTAATAGGGTGCTGAAAGAACGAGCAAGGGAGAGAGGAGAGAAAAGAAGGGAGACGCTAAAAGAGAAAGGGGAGGTCAAGGGAGGAATGGAGATTGAAGGAAAAACTGGATGAAGCCTCAGTCCTCCTCGTTCCCATTTCAAGGTCTCATGTTATCATTAGCCCTGCCTTTTGTTCCTTTGCCAAACTATTTCCCCATCACTCCGACCTTCCCCTCCCTTCTCTCCTTCCCTGCCATATATCTTAATTGTACCCATAGTGTCTCAACTCATTGGCAGCAGAAAGGCAGACATTGATTTGGAGATCTGCAGAATGCCTAATATGAGGAATGCAACTGGAGAGCAAAGGAATGTCAGTGTAAAAAGAGCAACACTTTTAAATTAATGTCCAAGCTCTATCCGACACTCCCACACAGTTAGTTCCTTTTCAGATTGTTGTTAATAACTTTAGCTTGTGTGCAATTATCCAACAATGATGCATTCAGTTCACCAGCTCCAGGTCTATCATGCTCTTTAACGGTCATTGCTGCTACTTTAAAAAATAATTCTTGTTTTTATAGCTTGGGTTTAATTATATGTTTTAGTTAGATCAGTAATAATAAGATTGTCCTCATCAAGGTCATTTGTGACATCGGGTAATGCAGTTAGGTCCCTAAAAGTAAGTCAGATGATAAAAGAAACATGAGCAGTCATGGAAAACAATCAACCAGGAACTCCAAGATTTGCCAAACATGAAACAGAAAATCAAGGGATATGGCAAACAAAATATTCTAAATTGACGCAAATTATGATTTTAAATGAGGAAATATTTGAGTCAAGTCAAAAAGACTATAAACAATGCTAGTTTAAAGCCAGAGTACAATGTCAACATAACCGCACAACTGATAGAAATGACGGCCAATACGACTAAAGTAAGACCCAAGTTGTAATAAACCAGAATCATCCTTTCATTCTGCATACAGTGGGACAACATTTGCTTTAATATTAGGCTTCTTATTGGCCTATTTGACTTCTTAGATGATGGCTGCGTTATAAACATTCGGCCCTGGCACCAGTCAGAGGAAGAAGAGATTAGATTGGGAAAACTCTGTGTTTTACAGGTTTTACAATGAAAGCCTATAGAATCGCGCTCTCTCTCTCTCTCCGTCTCTTTCATGAGAAGCTATAAAAGTCCAGAGCGGCAGCAAAGCTGCAGCTGCGTCCGAGCAGCCGTGCGCAGATTCCCTCTGACACTAACTGATGTCAACGGAGACAAACTGCAGAAAACAGCAGGACCATACCTGGACCAGCGCCCACATCTGGACAAGCTGAGAATAGTGGAGAAGAAAGGAGAGAGGAGATGCTGTACAGCAAAATATATTAAAGGCAAGCCATGAGTATAATGAAGGACAGAAAGAGGAAAAACATAATCCACTAGAAGTAAAAGCAAATAAAACCTCAAACTAGTCAGTTGAAGCCATACAGCACCTGTCACTCGCTGAGGTTTGAAGATGTGGGTGCTACAGTAGCGAAGGTTTTGGCGTAGATGTTGACCCACTGGTATCATTAGACACTATTTGGTAATCTGCACCACACCCCAGACAGGAGAACACTCCTTCTCTGCAGCATTGAATACCACTGACAAATGACTCTGCATGTGTTAGTTATTTAGTTAGAGTTAGGGTTAGGTTGGTATCTGTAATCTAAGTGTAGAGCCACCCATCCATGTATAAGCAGAAGGAGAATGACACTGAAAACATACAATAGAGTAAGGCTAAGTGGAAAGGTAGAGACACAAAGAAACAGAAAGAGAGAGTGCTTGCGAAGGCAAGTGCGGCAGATGATGAGGTCTGGATCTTTGCTAATGCTGCAGTGAGTGATCGCTCCTTTACCTGCCCAGCCAGGAATGAATGGCTCTCTATGGACAAAAAGCTCCAGACTTGAGTCCTGGCTGAATCCAATACTCGGCACGCTTTTCCTGACTGTTTTTAACATAGTCCTTACCAGGCTGACGTGTGCTTTGTGAGATGTAGTCTGTGTCTATAGTAGTCGGTCAATGAACTACATGATATAGGTTAATCAAAGTACTGCTTAAACTGAAAGCATGCTGGTTCAATTTATGTTTCATGTATTACAAATTCACATGGTTGACAGATGCGTAACTGTAGCATTTTATTAAGCCAGTTTGTCTTTTGATGATTTGTCACTGATACATGCTCTGAAAGACCAGTTCCAAAAAGTCAAAAAGGACACTGCACAGGTAGTACGCCAGAGTGTACATTTTAGAAGTGATTATAAACATGAAATGTTTTGCCTGTATGTCAGTATTAACAGACATGGTTTAGCCATTTTCCTTTCCTAGGGCACTTCTGCTTGTTATGACACCAGGTAGGGGTATCATAGTTCCCACAAAAAAAAAAAAAACATTGGCAGTTTTGCACGATTAAGCCCATTAAATACAAATTGTGTATACTTAGCATTACTGCAGGCCATTATCCAAACTTAACCACACTCAAGACTTTCACCCCCTTCCAGTCATTAGTTTCAGTTTATGCCAATAATGTTTGAAAGTCAACTTACAAAACCATTGTTATGGCTCTTTAAAGTAATACCATAGGATGTGAATGTGAATGTTAACTGCGTATCTGTAAATGCTGCATTATCCAGAACAACTTACTGTAATAACGCACTTGAAAGGTTAAGTGTCTTGTTCCAAAGCACTACAAAAACATGGGGACCAACCTTTTGACCTTACAATTAAAAACCAGGCCTTCTAATGACTAGACAACCCTGCCATCCACTTTCAAAAATGTGAAAATGTGGAAGATCCCACAAATATCTATGCAAGCATATATACTTAAGAGCAAGTGAGATTTAGATGTTTAAAGGTATGGGCTGTTGTCTCTGTATATGCTGCTAGGTAGTCTTATGTTTATCTCAGTGGTAAACCTACGGGGAGTCCAATGAGGAATAGGTGTGCAGAGCCAATGCTGGCTGGCTAGTCATGCATCAGAGAGCAGGCTCTGGCGTGGGAGGAATTCCTCCCTGGCAAACACCCTCGTCTGGCCCACAACATCTCTAGATTTAAAAACACATGTCGACTGTGTGTTTACTATATCACCTTATCATACTACTTTTATACTTTTATACATTTTGTAAACAAATTGGGAGAGGAGTTTCTGGTATTGAATCGGCATGTCGGTTTGATCCATCGTTCTGCCCTTTGCAGTGTAAACTGAATGATGGTGCTGTGCTGTGCAGGAGGAAATGTACTGATGACAGAGTTGATTCTCACAAGCTCCTGCCTTTTCTGAAGGGTTCAAATTATTTTCTTCTGGTACACATTTCAAACTGTTGTGCATTGAAAATACTGTCATGTATTCCAAACTTGCAGGTTTGTTTCTGTATCTGTTTTGTCCTGCTGCAATTATGTATTTATTTTTTGTTCTACTTTAGCATTTTAAATCTGGAGCCAAAGAACTACTGTACTGCATGTAGTATAGTTCAGCAGAACAACCCAAATCATTACATGTTTTATTTTATAGCTCCCAAGTTTGCCATGAAGAGTGCTTGCATAGGCGTTTTCTTAGGTCAACCTTGTGTTTGTCTTGCATATTTTTTCCTGCATGAAAAATCCATATCATACTGCTGTGCTTTGGGTATTTACATTTGAGAGTGTGTGGAGAATCAATGTCCTGCTTTCCTTCTTGTTCCCAGACTCTATGCAAGCCTTTTCCAGTCTAAGCCTCCTGTCAAAAACTACTTCCAAGCATATTTATCAATACTGTGGCCAACCCCTGTATTTTATAACAAATACATGCTACGTTTACACGTTGCCAGTTATTTTCATAAAGAGACACTTAAACCTATCCGTTTAATAAAAATAACATTGTGCACACTTGTCACCTAGGCCTACCCACGTATATATGCTTTCAATGCCGTCAAGAGCATGCTAAACCTGTAGTTGGCAGTGTAACGAGAAGCTCAAGCCCACTTTAGCCAGTCAGAATCCTGAAAATAGCAACAACAGCAAGGAATCATTTCCTCTCTCTTCTCTTCCTCACTTCCTTGGCTGCCAAAACTTCAGTTTTCCTCAGTTTACATGCAAACGTGCAAACAAAGTTTTCCAAAATCTCCACTCTGGCTGGAGTTTTTAGAAACAAGCGAATTGTCCGTTCGCGTGTAAACGAAGGGCACAAACGAAGGGAAATGTCTCACTTTGTCAAAATACCTACGTATGTGTAAACATGGTAACAATCATGTCTTCTTTACAGCCTTATCAGGCTAGAGCACCCTTTCCCTTGTCTGTGTTTGTGATCTACAACGGAATGTATGGGGTAAAGATAGCTGTGACGATGAAGTCACTCTATTACCAGGTGGGCGGTCATGGGTATTAAAGCCTCTTTAATTAGATTTAGTGAAAAGGATAGGGTCATCACATACGCGGGTGTCTGTGTGTAAGCAATGGACACATTCGTCCTGTTCTCATCACCACAGGTGGCTAATCCATCACAGACAGTCAGAAAGATATGACGAACACCCAGACATGTGCATAAATCCCAAAAGGCTGTGTTAGTCTCAACACTGTACTCTGAAGGAAGTCCCAGCAATGATCTAAAATCCCCCAGCTATAAACACTGACCAAAGGAAGGGGTACAGTATGACCTCTCAAAACCACAACTGTCTAGCTGTGTTAACACTGCGACTAAAAACCCTGAAAGAGCTGTTCTAATATTCCCATATTTTAATATCCTATATGAGCAACAGTATGCGTCATGGTGGCGTTATGTCTGTCTGTCCAAAACTAGTAGGTAAGTGTAATGGTGAAGACATGTGTTGGTGGGACGGAAGGAAGGTCATTGCCTGCTGTGGTGGTCCCAGGCTCTATGGGGTTCAGGGCCAGGGCAAGTTCCCATGTAGAATTCAGACTAATGATGAAATCATTAAACAACAAGCTCAGACATGTACAATAAGAGATGTGTCGTTTACATCAGTCTTATTCAATATTAACCCTTTTTTGAGAAGTTGATTGCGGTGGAAAACACTACCTTAACACTGGTGGGTGTACAGTATAGAAAAGCAGGCATTTTCAAAAACGAAAATAAACTAAAAGTTTCTGGTGAAATTTAAGCTATCTTACTGTTGCTTCATGATAAAGACTGTATATGACAGAGAGGGAGTGTTGTCATGAGGTCTCCTGGATCTTGGCTTGCCTTCAAGGCTTCGAGATCTGAGGGAGAATGCTACTTTTAACAAGCACTATAAACGCAACCCAACATACATATTATGGACCGATGTAAACCTAGTCAGGACCCTGGAGCACAGAGGACATTTCCCTTTTGTGTTTTGCAAGAAAATCTTTGTTGTATTATGAGATTTTTTAAAGTTTTAATCAGAGCAGACAATGCATATTTGTGTGTGTGTTTGTGTGTGTGTGTGTATGTGTGTGTGTGTGTGTGTGTGTGTGTGTGTACGCGCAGTATAATGAAGGATGTTAGGTAGATTAGACCAAAAAAGTCTAAGGTAAGGTCAAGACCTGTGTCTGTGTCTTATGTGTATTTGTGTATTTGTGTATTTGTGTCTTCAAACAGTTTGAAGTCCTTTTGTAGGGGAACAAGATCACACACTGTGAGGGAGATCTATCAATTTTTTTTACATGCAGTGTATCTGTGATCTATAAAAGTGAATTGCTCTCACAGATGCTCGTTTCTTGTTTTTACACCATAACAAGTAGTGATATGGTGTGTGATATTTTGACAGGTGCAGATGTATGGGCCTGTGGGGTGGGACATTATTATGGTAACAGAAAGGCCCTTAGCTCGTATTATGACACATGTATGTTTTCTTTCACACCAATTTTGATAACCTGTCGGATGTGTTGATGTGATTCTTTTTTAAATCCTTATGTGTCCACATCTGGACTGTCCATGTCTTACCTGGTGTCGCTTTTCCCTTAGGTGTCAGCCAAAGATGAGGATCGTGGTTCCTTTGGTGCTATATCCTACATCCTGGGTTCTGCCTCTGGGAGTGCAGCACCTGCCCACTTTACCATTGACAAGGAGACTGGCCAGATTTGCACCAGCACAGCTTTGGACCGGGATGAGGGATTGGACAAGTTTGACTTGACCGTCACTGCAACGGATGGAGTAAGAACACTCTTAACCTAAAACTATAAAGGAACAGGAAGGAATTTTCCTCACAGACATTAGTGTTATCAATTTTCTCATCCAACTTTGATGAAAGCAAATTAGCGTATTTCCCAAATAAGCATTCCTTTAACCTTTACATATTGTGTACAATCAAAGCCCAATTACTGAAATAGACTTAAGAAAATTACTTAAACAGCAAACTTAAATTCACAGCTCTAGTTCTTTGTGTTGCTTCATGACCAAACACATTACCCACTAAGTGTGTGATGCTCCTTCTGATCAAAGCCAGAAGAAGAAAGCAAATTAAAGATGTGTACAGCTGCACTCCAAAAAAGCTGATCAAAGAGACTTATTTGAAGAAGACAGCGTTGTGTCTCTCACTGTGTGTCTTCAAAGAAAATCTAGGGGAACTGCAACAGCATGGCAAAGCAATCAGAGCAAACAGAGAGGGAGTGTGGGGAGGAAAAAGATAAAGATGTAAACCAATCCATTTGAACAATTAAATTTAAATACAATGTCTTACTTGACCACATTTACACAGTCTTTGCACTACTATCCTACTAGTGTTCATACTTTATATACTTTTTTTTAGCCATGCTCAAGTTAACATTGAATTCAAGTCTATAAGTTACCACCTAACCCCCTCAATGCATCTTGTCTCCCACCACTGGCACATTCAACTCGTCTCAACTAGTCATGTTTTAAATGGTCTCGTAAAACTAAGCTGGCAGACACAGTGTGATGAGTGCAATTGCTTCTCCTCAGTTGAGGTTTTCTAATAGTAGGACAGCATTGGTGCCTGTTGGTATGATCATTTCATGTGAAAATCTTGAACCGAATTTGATCTGAATATTTTTTCAGGGTGGTCTGAGCTCAGTAGCACGCGTGCGGGTCTCAGTGGTGGACATCAATGACAACCGGCCCACCTTTTATCCAGTCCTCTACACAGTCAGTCTCAGTACCCATAGTGCCCCGGGAACCTCTGTTGTCAAGGTAACAGCGAATGATCCTGATGCTGGGGAAAATGGCAGGGTGACCTACCGCACGGTACCTGCAGGAGGCTCTGGTTTCTTCACTCTCAACAAGGACACAGGTGTGTGTGTGTGTGTGTGTTTGTGTGTCTCCCATGTTTGTTCACACACACACACGCACAAACTGAACAAACATGGGTGATCTATTGTGAAACCTGCTTTGGAGTTTTGAAAAACCAAAAAGGATATAGAGTAAATCATCTTCTTCGTTCATCTTTCTTTCTCTGCAGGTGTGATTTCCCTCTCTCGCTCGCTCCATGGCAAAGCCAACACAGTAATCTCCATGGTGATATCAGCCGAGGATGGCGGTGGTCTGACGGCGCCGGTCAGTGCCAGGGTAAACGTGAGTGTGGTGGGAGGCTCGGTGGTGTCTCCCGTGTTTGATCAGGCCCAGTATTTCTTCACTGTGTCCGAGGACGTCCTCAGGGGAACCGCGGTGGGAGTGGTCCGAGCCGCTACAAAGACAGGTGAGGATGCCTGTACAGTCAGTCCTCCCTTTCTCTTTGCTCCACTATATGTCAATGTCTGTTCTGCCTTTAGTCGTACCAAGCATGCTTTTATTAATTTACTTGACATGGTTTGCCAGAGGAAACCTGTTTTATATGTCTTTCTCTACCTGGTTTCATCTTTCTGACAAGTACCAGGACAAAAATTCACTAATGGGCTGGAAAGAGTATGATGTCTTACCGCTCAGTAAAGCATTTGTACAAATATGCAAGCAACAAGAGCATACACTCCATTAAGAAATCACATCCATCACACAGCGTGGGCTTTAGTGGGAATTATTTTCACTGTGGCCAGACTTTTATTTTCTCTCTGTATTATTGATGGAGAAATGAAGGTAGATGGGGCTGAAATTCTGAGTGGGAGTCAAAATGAAGTGTTCACAGTTGTGCAGTGGACAGGGCATGTCTGTTTAACTGCACAAGGCTTTCTGTGATTCTATCCCCTCACCCACTTTGAGTGAAGCCAGCCTTTTGTTAACATAAGAATAATAAACACACCACATCCCTGTCATCCAAAAGCGGATATGGATCTGTCATGGGAATTTGTCGGGTATGCTTAAATTAAGCTAAGGACGAGTGGATAATCAGCGGCTGTATACAGTATATTAAAACTCTTTCTGTACCTTTGAGTGGCAAAATATTTAGTTGATTAATCTTTAGTAAAATTAGTTATCAATCAGAAATGCTAAAGAATTGCTGGTTCCCACTTCTCAAATGTGATTATTTGCTGCTTGTCTCTGGTTTTGTGTTATTGTAACTGATTATCAAGCATTTCAAAGATTCTTCAGGCATTCCTTTTCACAATTTTATTTTCACAATTATAATATGTTGCGGCGCTAGTCCCTTTGTCACTGTCTTTTTCTCATTCTTATTTTGCTGTATTTTTGTGTAGACCATGCAGGTGTTCCTAAGAATATCTTCTACTCCATCTCCACCGGGGACCCTGATGGTTACTTCACAGTGGACAGTGCCTCTGGTACAATTCGCACTGCCCTTCCTCTGGACCATGAGACCTGCTCCAGTCTTGACTTGGAGATCCAGGCACGTTCCGGTTCTCCTCCAGCGTATGGAACCAGCCGGGTACGAATTACCATTTCAGACGTCAATGACAATGCCCCCACCTTCCTCCCATCCTCATCAGAGTCCCTCCTTTTACCTGAGATCACCAAAATGGGGAATGTTATCTATAGCATTCAGGCCATCGACAAGGACTCTGGTCATAACGGTCAGCTTAGCTTTGACCTGGTCTCTGCTGGGGCTGCAGGTAGCAGTGGCCAGAGAACGTTTGGTGTTGACCGAGGGAGCGGGGAGGTACGTCTGATTGGGAGTTTGTCATACGAAAGTGTCCCACGCTATGACCTTCAGGTGGTTGCCAAGGATGGCGGAGCACCTCAGCTTAGCTCCACCTTCACCCTTGTAGTCCACATCCAAGCTCAAGATGCACAAGGCCCTAACTTTGACACCCTGACGTACCGCGTGGAGCTACGGGAAAACACACCTCTCAATACACGTTTCCTCCAGGTTCGAGCACTGAACAGTGAGGCTTCTGGGAATGGTGGAAGCTCCTCATCTTCCTCCATCTCTTCCTCTATTTTCTACCGCCTTAGGCCTGACGGTGACGCTGCCGGTTTTGGCATTATGCCAGATAGTGGTTGGCTGTTTGTTCGTAGCTCTCTGGACCGAGAGGTCAAGGACATGTACCTGTTGACCGTCCTGGCCACCTCAGGCCCAGGAGGGGTGGGGAGAACTGGCAGTGCCACAGTCAGGGTGACGGTAACCGACGAGAATGACAACTCCCCAAGACTGAGCCAGGAGAGGGTGTTCCTAGCTGTCAGAGAGAACCTGCTCGCAGGGACAGGCTTTGGAAGGGTGTCTGCAACGGACAGAGATGCAGGACTAAATGCTCGACTCACCTACAGGCTGCTGCATACCGACAGGCACTTTCAGATCAACTCACAAACAGGTGAAGATGAACACCATGACTAAGTTTTTGTATTTGAATTTAAGAATAGCAATAGTAACATTCAAAGCAGTTTATTGTAATTGGGTTACACTGGCTGAAATGTAGTTACTCTATAAGCAGCGCTAATACCAGCTTGATTTCCCTTGAGAAAATAATGATTTGCTGTTAGTCAATTCAATAAAATGGCAATTAGTCCTTAACTATTGCATGTAATGCATGCTATGGCCTTTTCTTTTCTTTAGGTGAGATCAGCACCCGCCTTGCCCTGGACAGAGAGCAGCAGTCCAGCTACCAACTAGTTGTGGTGGTACAGGACGGGGGTACGCCTCCTCGCAGCGCCACCGGCACCGCTCATATAACTGTGCTGGATGAAAATGACCATGCCCCTAGTTTCACTCATGCCAGACCGAGTAGGGAGCTCCTCTATCAGGTGAGAATGAAGGCAGATTAGATAGAGCCATTGAGGACAGAAAAAAATCAACCCTATACTTCCCTTTCATATCTTAACAATCATAGTGCTACAAAGGAAACAAAGACAAGGTACAGTTAGGAACAGGAATAAACAGTATAGGAAGATAATGGGCATAGAAAAGGCATAGTATGTTGGAGAAAGACATTCATGTGAATAACAATCCTTCTGCATTGTAGGTGATGGAGGGGCTTCCATCTGGGACAGTCCTAGGGACAGTGATGGCTAAAGACCCAGATGAGGGAGAAAATGGGACCGTATACTACTCTTTATCAGGTCAGTGTCACTTCCCTCTACGTTCACATTGTTTTTCTTATCATTACCTTAACTTTGACCTGATATCCATATATGTTGCATCACATGAAGGCTCCAGAGCAGAGCGTTTCTCCCTTAACCCAATCAGTGGTGAGCTGAGAACCGCTTCCCCTCTGAGATGGGCCGAACGAGCCGACTACGCTCTCACTGTGACTGCTGCTGACCACGGGACACCAGGCCTGAGCTCCACCTGCCAGCTACGGATACAGGTAAACACAATTTGTACATTTTAATTTTCTCATCCATTGTCCAGCTGCATGTACATTGCATGCAGCACCTACACATTTGTGTGTGTCACATTGGAAACAAAGGCCAATCTGGTGCCCAAATGTAACACTGTCACATCTACATTACCTCAGTCCTTTTGCATTCCTTACTGCAAGTAATTTACTCAAACTGTGCACAAAGTGAACAGTATAACTGTCAAAGAAATTGGAAAAGGAGATAAATATGAGAAGGAGCGAAACTGATCCTGTGCCTGTACAAACAAAAACATCTATCCAATCTAGTGTGTGTTTCCTGCTCCAAAGGTTAGTGGGGTAACCAAAACCCAAGGTGAGAAACCCAGAGCTGCAGGAGGGAGCTGGTCTGGACTGAGTTATTGTTCTGGGCTTTCTGTAAGAGGGTCAATCCAGCATATCAACATACAATATCAGGAATTCAACAGCAGGAAAAAAGCCAGACCACAGAAGCATTCAGTCAGAAAAGGGTGGTGGTTTGCTTTGACTGTGGGCCAATGAGCTCAGTGTTTTTATGTGATGTGATTTCAGAAAGGAAAAGGATGCTAATTGCAGTGGGAGTACTCACCTTAGATTTCGCCTGTGCCCTGCTTGAGTGACACTGAGATTAGAAAGAGGGGAAACAGGCACCTTGGAATCAAATACTCCCAGATGATATTTGATGAGAGCCAGCTGCATCAAAGCACACAGAGAGAAATGGAATACACCACTGTACAGTAGCAGGCTGTGATTCATGCACGCACGCAGACACATTGACAGTAACGACACATTCAAACACTCTCATGAGGTAACATTTCCAGATAATGATTTTGAGATAACATTTCACATAGTTGTGGGTAAATTCACACAGGGATATTGTTGTACACCACAAGTAGTACACACTAGCTAGCTTGTGTGTGTACTGTAGAGTAGGCATTTGGGAACACCAAGCAAAAGTACAAATAGTACATTACAGTTGCTGGCGTGTGTAGTAAAGCATCTGCTTCAAGAAAATTGAAACACTTGCGCAAATTAGTTCAATAATATCAAGACCCCTAGCTATATGCCTATGTTCAGAAAATTGTGGCTAACACATCTTAATTAAATGCAATCAAATGTTGCTGAATTCCACTTCCCCATTTTGTCTCATGATGGGCTGTGATTGGCTTGATGCACAACAGCAAGAAAGAGATTGTTTTTAATAGACAATAACAGTTGGTTTGTAGTGCATTTAAGCTGAAAACATCTGCACATAGCTTTTTAGCCAGCATGTGAGGCTAAATAATGCACTTTATCCACATCATGTCCCCCATCTTCTAGGTTTAACCTTGCTATTTACGTTCTATAAAGACACCAGAAAGATGCAATAGATTGCAATAGATCTTCGTAACAAAAGCGAGGGTATGTGTGTGTGTGTGTGTGTGTGGATTTTTTGATGATGAAATCAGAGATTGTTAAAATATGCTTATGTTTGCTGTCTTTTGTGCTCTTTGATCTATCCCAGAACAAAATCAGACCCTGAGGCTGTTGCTCAGAGTGGCGAAAGCCCCCTGGCATACACTTGTATCCCATCTGACCGGACTATGGCATAGGAAGGCTGCACTTATTGCTCTGCATTATTTAAACTGGAATATTTACAGTTTTCCCTTGCAATACACCCTTCATTATTTTGTCACAGGTCACAAACCCTGACTCTCATCTTGAAGACAGAATGCCGTGAGGGTTATTATAGTAATAACAACAAAACAGAAACAGATTACAGCCCAAGGCTAGGTTTAGGGATGGACTGGGGTGATATCCAAAAAGCTTCATTGTCTGTAGAATACCAAAGGAAATCAGATCAAGTAACATACACAGCCCAGCACTCGCCTTGACACTTTTCTTCTTTACTTTGTGGAAATAATAGCATATTTAAATGTATTTTTTCACTCTGTTTTGGGATAGATACGTGGCTAATTAAAGAAAAGAATTTTAAAGTGATTACATGCATGACACAATCTGAATTATGATTATGTGAAAAAATGCTGAGATTGAAATGAGGCTGTCTGATCCTAGTTTTCTTTCAATCAGGTTCTCAGCTCCTCCAGGTCCAACTCCAAGCCCAACATGCTCTCCATGACCCTAAACACAGTCGAAGGAGCTGCTCCGGGCTCCATCATTGGCTCTGTGCGCCCACATGATCAGCATGAATCTAATGTGTTGGAAGGCCAGGTGACCTACCTGGTAGTGGGGGGGACAGACCAAGATGGGACTTTCATGGTGGACCGTTTAAAGGGCGACGTGTACCTGGTACGCGAGCTGGACTATGAGAAGGGGTCGAGGTACACGCTGCACATCGAGGTGTCTGACTTCTCTCAGGCATTTCCCAGCAGCCACCTGGTGCAGCTGGATATCAACGTGCAGGATAGCAATGACCATGCTCCACAGTTCACAGAAGACCCAGTTACCATTGTAATCCCAGAGAACATAGCGACAGGGGCTTCCATATATACTTTCCAGGCTGTGGATCAGGTGGGAAACAGAATATATTTCCTGCTTGAGAAAAGATGTAATGTTAACCAGTGATTGGTAACTCAAGTTCCACTTACAAGTTGTGTCTAATTCATCTGTTTTCTTTTTTATAGGATGGCAGTGGACCCAACAGTGAGCTGCGTTACTCCATCGAGCACTACTGGCCCGACACGCCTGACCTCTTGACCCTTGACCCCTCCAGCGGAGTCCTGACTCTGGGGCAGAAGTTAGATCGTGAATCAACACCATCCTTCTACCTTGTGGTGCGGGCAACAGATCAGGCAGTGGATCCTTCTCAGAGGCGCTGGGGTTCGGTCACTGCACGAGTGTTTGTGACAGACGAAAACGACAACACTCCGGTTTTCAGATCTCCGTCTGCAGTTAGCGTCATGGAGGATCAGCCTGTAGGGTAAGTGGCATGTCTAACTGTAGTCTGTTTTTGGTGCCTTATTAATGCAGATTTCTGTCATTGAAGAAGGACATCTACGGATCCTGTTACTTTCATGGCCTCAAGTTTGAAAGTGCTTTTTCTAATCTGAAATTTGTTTTGTTTTGTTTCTTTATCGACAGGTTTGTGATTTTGTATGTGATTGCTCGAGATGAAGATGAAGGAGAAAATGGCAGAGTGTCTTACAGAATCCAGGCAGGCAACAGCGCTGGCCGCTTCAGTATGAACCCCAACACTGGTAAGTGTGGGACACAACATCTAAAAATATCGTAAAGCTCCAATAATATAACAGGGCCTGTGGAGACTGGGGATTTCCCATAAATACCTCATTTGCACTCCATCAATGGATGATTAGAGTAAAATTCCCCACATCATTTTGTGCATTTACAATCCTGCTTTGAATGATTTAATACAGGAGGGATAGTATGTGGCCCGTTTCTGATGGTTTCATGATTGATAGATAATCAGCATCCCACCCGTGGAAGCCCCTTGGATGAACAAAACTTTCCACAAGATTGTAATTATCCACTCAAGTGCTATGTCTACAGGGTCTCAACTGCTAAAACAATCATAACACTCTTTACTAGATGATCTTTCAATGCCTTAGAGCAATATTTCACTTGAATAATGGTTTGGTTTTTTTTCCTTGATGGATTTTGTCATGGGAACCAATATTAATTTGTGGTAGGGACGTGGACACCCTTTGATGTCTTATATATGTGTTCACTATATGTATTCTCTTCATCATCGGAGCTGGGTGGTGTGGGCGTGCTCAGCGCTGGCTGAGATGGGATTAAGAGCCATAATACAGTCACTTAATGCAGCTTCCAGATGGAAGAAAGTCTTTACTTCATTACTGTCAAGTGTCTGGTGCATTAGCAGGGGTTGATTTCACTTCTGACTTGTTTCTTAGACTGTGTGGTGTTAAGCATATGGTTAATAATAGCTGTAAAAACAGATTAGCATTGGTTTGCAAGAACATTTAGCAAACTTCATGGCTAATGTGAGGGTATCATTGTTCTAATTATTGCTTATATGTTTTATACCTGCTCTGCCAATATGAACTTTGTTACTTCACATTACAGCTGCTTCACTGCTAGTTTATAATCACTTAAAGGCTAATGTGTCTTATGTCCCTTCATTTCTTCACAGTAGCTTCAAAATTAGATGGAAGATTTTATTCATATTTGAACATAGATCTCTTTATCTGTTTGTTCCGTAATTAAAGCTATGTCATACTCCCAGTATATAAGTAAAATAATCAAATAAGACACATGTTATGGCTGCAGAACTGCATTAAATGAACACATCTGTCTGTCTTTCCCTGAAAATTCAGTATGACATATTTTGTAAACCTTAAAATCTTTGGTAGAACTAAAGTATAGTTTATGTGAGTTTGGGTTTGAACAAAGCTAATCCGGACAGGGTCAGAACACCTGTATCATATGGTTGGTACTGTATCAGTTACACTTAATTTGCTACAGAGGAGAATGAAGCAATAAATGTTTTGCATCTGTTTGTGTTTGGATGAAACATCGGAGCTAGCAACACCCCACAGGAACATCAGAGCCTCAGCTTTAGAGAAAACTCATGCTGCAGCATTTATAAATTACACACATTCCTCAGGCACCACATGCCAGCTAAACTTGTACACTCCTGTGAACAGTACACACACACACACACACACACACACATTTCATATTTCCTCTCACTTTGACTGACCCTGCTTGTAGTCAGGGTGATGACAGGGGTTTGGGGTGTAGACATGAAAGGTAGGAGAGTACAGAGCCAGAGTCTGAAGTGGTGGTCTTATTCACAGACTTTATGTGAACCAGCTCGATTTACATAAAACACACACACATACACACAACAACTAATGCCTTACAGATTTAAAGGCAAACAGATACTGTAACGTTGTACAGAGAAGAAACAATAATAACCTAATTGCAGAGGAGGTCATAGGTTGAGCTGGCCACTATGTAGTTATAGTCTGGACTCTGTGTATTTGCCTGCATGCCAGCACTAACAATAATCCTACATGTTTACTGATAAAACTCACAGTTGAATGGATGTGCAAAGTGCCAGAATTGAATTGTTTGGCCCTGGCCGCTCACTTACTGTGGAAAGTCTCATAAAGCAAATCTGTAAATGTTTTGTTTTTACTGGTCCTTCTAGGCAGACAAATCCTCCCTCAGGTACACAAAATGATATGTTCACAAACAATTTGCCAAACACACACTCAGATACAAACAAAAACACACCAACACACATATATCAAAATAATCCAAATGAGAATATGTATTTTAAGTGAAGTAATCCAGGAAAGGTGGTTTTAGAATGTTCTCCCTTTTTCTCTTGTAGGCTCTCTCTCTATCCTTAAAGCACTAGACCGGGAAGAGCAGGAAATCTTCAATCTGACCATTGTAGCAGAGGATCATGGGATACCTCAGCTTTCCACTTCTCAGGTGCTGTGCGTGCAGGTGATTGACGTGAACGATGAAGCTCCGTTGTTCCAGCGAGCAGAACTTGAAGCCCTGGTGATGGAAAACCAAGGACCAGGAACAACTGTACTGACAGTTACTGCCACCGACCGGGACCAAGGTTGGTTCAATTGTGTTATCTAAATACTGTAAAGTCAGGGTGCTTGAAATGGTGAGATATAGTACTTTAGGAAGAAAAAGGCCCAAACAAAATATTTGGACTTTAAAAAAAAATACTGTTTTTGGTACCAAATATCATCCTTATAGTTCAGGAAAAACTGGTTGTACACATACAGTACGTTCCACAGATTGATAATTCCACAAAGTAATGTCTGTAGATTCTATGTGATCCTGCACAGGAACACATTTGTGTCTTTTGGTCTGTAAGAAGTATGAAGGATGAAGTTAGGAAGAAGTCAAGATTATAGAGCATTAAAAGAAAGAAAGGTTCCAAAATTAAAAAAGGAACAGCTGATATACAGTACATATGCTGTTAGTATGAATGCCAGAAAATTAAACAATAGAGACAGATAAATGGTTTTGAGAAACCACATCACTTTAAACCAAACCACAAGCTCATGCTAATGAAAATGTGTGGTTACACCCATCAACTACAGCCTCATATTTCTGGAGCTTTCATTTGGACTTGCTAACAGCTCTGTGCATATCGGATTAATTAACAGGACTGTCTTACTGCATTGTATGTAGCCTTGCTTTATTGCCAGTTTTGTAGTGTACCGTGTAGTGTGTGTGTTTTATTTTTATTTGTATCTGACTTGTGTATCATTGCAGGTTCTAATGGCCAAGTGATGTATGGAGGTGTGACAGAGGATGGCTTTGTCATCAACCCTGTGACAGGAGTCATCACAACCACAAAGGAACTAGATGCAGAGCTACAGGATCACTACACACTCACTGGTATGACTACAATCATTATCTCATTGTCAAGCTCATTTATTCCCACAGAACACCTTAAGGACATTGGTTTAAAATGTTGTATGGGGTCCAACATCTCATCAGCTAAACTATTTCCATCTCTTCGTAGTGTATGCCAGGGATGGAGGGCTACCTCCTAACTTTGCCAAGACTGTAGTACGTGTGGAGGTGCAGGATGTGAATGACAACGCTCCGGTCTTTGCGAAGCCATGGTATGGACTAGAGGTACCAGAGAACCAGGCCCCTGTAGAGCTTTGCTTCCTCAAGGCCACAGACCCTGACTCAGGTCCTGGTGGAGAGCTTGAGTACAAGATCACTGGTGAGAAACTGTGTTGTGTGTCTAACCCAAGTATTTTATTAGAATGGATTTAAAGAGTGATTTAGTTCACCACAATTGCTGTAATTGCTGTTAGAGGGTGTGTCGAATGTGGAAATAACAATGAATTTTTGTCATTTCTGGTGTTTTCAGGCTTTAAATTCCAGTATCAAATTTACAGATTGTTGACAGAGTATTAATTGGAACTGTGTATATGTGATTATTGCAGCTAACTCACATTTGTATTAACCATTAGGTTTGCTTGGACCATTTCTGGTGATATCAGAATTTGTACTGACAGTGTGAAGGAATACATTTGGTCTAATAGAGGCCAAAGCAATACATTTTGATAAATTTATAGCTTTTGACATTGCTATTTTCCTCCCATATGAAAGATCAGATCTGTATACAGCTACCCTAGACTCGCTTCTGACATTCTTATGTCGTATTTCATACCTGTCTGGAGCAAATTCCAACTTACAGTGGGTACGGAAAGTATTCAGACCCCTTTAAATTTTTCACTCTTTGTTTCATTGCAGCCTTTTTCCAAAAATCAAAAAAGTTCATTTTATTTCTCAGTAATGTACACTCAGCAACCCATCTTGACAGAAAAAAACAGAAATTTAGAAATTTTTTGCATATTTATTAAAAAAAACAAAAACTGAAATATCACATGGTCATATGTATTCAGACCCTTTGCCGTGACCCTCATATGTAACTCAGGTGCTGTCTATTTCTTCTGATCATCCTTGAGATGGTTCTACACCTTCATTGGAGTCCAGCTGTGTTTGATTATACTGATTGGACTTGATTAGGAAAGCCACACACCTGTCTATATAAGACCTTACAGCTCACAGTGCATGTCAGAGCAAATGACAATCATGAGGTCAAAGGAACTGCCTGAAGAGCTCAGAGACAGAATTGTGGCAAGGCACAGATCTGGTCAAGGTTACAAAAAAATTTCTGCTGCACTTAAGGTTCCTAAGAGCACAGTGGCCTCCATAATCCTCAAATGGAAGACGTTTGGGGACGACCAGAACCCTTCCTAGAGCTGGCCGTCCGGCCAAACTGAGCTATCGGGGAGAAGAGCCTTGGTGAGAGAGGCAAAGAAGAACCCAATGGTCACTGTGGCTAAGCTCCAGAGATGCAGTCGGGAGATGGGAGAAAGTTGGAGTAAGTCAACCATCACTGCAGCAATCCACCAGTCGGGGCTTTATGGCAGAGTGGCCCGAAGGAAGCCTCTCCTCAGTGCAAGACACATGAAAGCCCGCATGGAGTTTGCTAAAAAACACCTGAAGGACTCCAAGATGGTGATAAATAAAATCCTCTGGTCTGATGAGACCAAGATAGAACTTTTTGGCCTTAATTCTAAGCGGTATGTGTGGAGAAAACCAGGCACTGCTCATCACCTGTCCAATACAGTCTCAACAGTGAAGCATGGTGGTGGCAGCATCATGCTGTGGGGGTGTTTTTTCAGCTGCAGGGACAGGACGACTGGTTGCAATCGAGGGAAAGATGAATGCGGCCAAGTACAGGGATATCCTGGACGAAAACCTTTTCCAGAGTGCTCTGGACCTCAGACTGGGCCGAAGGTTTACCTTCCAACAAGACAATGACCCTAAGCACACCGCTAAAATAACGAAGGAGTGGCTTCACAACAACTCTGTGGTTGTTCTTGAATGGCCCAGCCAGAGCCCTGACTTAAACCCAATTGAGCATCTCTGGAGAGACCTGAAAATGACTGTCCACCAACGTTTACCATCCAACCTGACAGAACTGGAGAGGATCTGCAAGGAGGAATGGCAGAGGATACCCAAATCCAGATGTGAGAAACTTGTTGCATCTTTCCCAAAACGACTCATGGCTGTATTAGATCAAAAGGGTGCTTCTACTAAATACTGAACAAAGGGTCTGAATACTTATGACCATGTGATATTTCAGTTTTTGTTTTTTAATAAATATGCAAAAATTTCTAAATTTCTGTTTTTTCCTGTCAAGATGGGTTGCTGAGTGTACATTACTGAGAAATAAAATGAACTTTTTTGATTTTTGGAAAAAGGCTGCAATGAAACAAAGAGTGAAAAATTTAAAGGGGTCTGAATACTTTCCGTACCCACTGTATACTTAAGTACAGAGTTAGCACAGATGCTCAGTCCACAGAAATCATTTCTTTCTTCTGCCTTATGACTTCTTCATCCAGCTGGGGACCCTGATGGAGATTTCCACCTCCACGCCAGCACAGGAGCCTTATCCACGTCACGCCGCCTAGACAGGGAGATAAGGGCTGAATATACTTTGGAGGTGGTGGCTACAGACCAAGGCAGCCCTGCTTTCAGCACTACTGTCACAGTGGAAGTCAAAGTGCTAGATGTCAATGACAACAGCCCTGTCTTCAGCAGGAGTAGTTTTTCTGTGGAGGTGTCAGAGGATGCTGCAGAAGGGTCCAAAGTTCTGGAGGTAAATAGAAAATGGCAATTTGGATGACGCTTAGTTCAAACTTTTAACTGACATGCTGTATATCTGACTTTTGTAACAAATGTCTTTATATGTCAACAGTACACATTTAATCCTAAATTTATTTATCTATATCCAGGTGTCCGCCACAGATGCTGATGACGACTTGAATGGTAGGGTTCTGTACTTCCTTAGCCGAGAGGCACACGGAGCGTTCAGTGTGGATCAGAGCACTGGTGTTATCACCACATCAGCACCTCTGGACCGGGAAAAAAGAGCGTCATACAGCTTCCAGGTGTTTGCTGTTGACCTTTCACCGGCTGAACCCAGGAACACCTCTGCTCAGGTAAGTAAAGAGTTAACTCAAAATCTTTTAACAATGAGTCAACTGAACATCTTTAGTTCAGTTGACTCACTGTTAAAAAAGATTTTGATTTTATGATTCACGTGATATTTGGTATACCTGATTTTGGAGTATTTTTAATGCTCATTACATCAGCAATACATTTTGGAGTTAACCCACATTTGAACTCATCCTTCTAGGTGACAGTCACTATCCTAGATGTCAACGACAACACACCCTTCTTCATCCAGGATCCGCTGGTCATAGAAGTGTCTAGCATGCGTTCACAACGGGTCCTAGCCACCATGAAGGCCGAGGATAAAGACTTTGGAGCCAACGGCTCTGTGTTTTACCGTTTTGCCATGCCAGTCAAAGGTTTCAGCATCAACTCCCTGACTGGGGAGATCCAGGCCACTGAGCCACTGGGGGATCTGACCCAGGCTCAGAGGACCCTGATAGTGGAGGCCATGGACCAGGGAAGTCCAGCTCAGTCTGCACAGGGCGTGGTGGTGATTTATGTAAAGGAGGTGGCGTACAGCGGCATCCGCTTCTCGAGGAATGCCAGAGACGTCAGCCTACAGGAGAATGCTGTACAAGGTCTGACATTAATACTGTATTATGAGGGATTAGGATAATCATCTCAGTCAATTTGTCCCCCTTTACACTTTGAAGATATTTCTACTGTCACAGTTAAGGAATGTTTTCTCTGCTCTACTTCAAAAATTCAGGCACAGCTGTGGCTCAGGCTCAGGCTCAACACCCAGATGGTACACGTAAGGGTATCAGCTACAGTCTTTTCAGTGGGAACAGAAAGCAGGCCTTTAGCATCATCTCCTCAACAGGTGAAACTAACAATAAAACACAATCGTTATTATGTCCTATAGATGTTAATGAGATGTGGATCCTTTTTTAATCTGTCATTTGATAAGTTTCCTGAGCCTCATTTTCCACTCATATCTCCAGGTGAAATCATGGTGCAGAGCTCCAAGGGGCTGGACTTTGAAGACACCCCTAGACTCCGTCTAGTTGTGAAGGCTGAAACACTGTCCTCCACATCTTTCATGGCTATCAACTTGATCCTGCAGGATGTCAATGACAACCTTCCTCGCTTCCAGCTGCAGAATTATGTGGCCTACATGAGAGAAGCACAGGGATATGAAATGCCAATCATACAGGTACTTTTAAATATAAAAAAACTCCATAATAAACAATACAATGTCACAAAGGTATTAGGTTCACTGGAGTTTTCCAAAGGGTCAAAATCAATTCTCATCATTCTCTCTTTTTCTTCCCTATCATTCACCTTCTCCTAGGTGATGGCTGAGGATGTGGATCAGGGTCAAAATGGTCAGGTGACCTACTCCATCCAGTCGTCAGGCATGAGCGGCCTGTTCAAGATCGACCCGATGACAGGAAGCATCACAACAGCGGCCATCATGGACCGTGAAATCTTTACCCAGACCAAGTGAGAACAGATCTGTGGTTAAATAAACTCACCACAAACCATTTTATGTACACATTTTGTAGATGAATATATATTTCACATATAATAAATGTTTGAGCTGCTGCATGGCTTTGTACAGAAAACGTCCATTATGTATACACACAGGTATACATGTATAGGAGGAAAAAATTAGATGTAACACATCATTAATCATATTCACTCAGCTAGTTTGTGTTTATATAGCTGGTGGGGAGGTTGACATAGTCTGCTGAAGATACAGGCAAACCAATATCTGCATGCCAGATGTATCAAAGTTACAATTTCAAACTCTGTAAATCAACTCCGGTTCACTGTAACACTTTCATAACTTTTTTAGTGTTGCTTTCATAACTCGTTTTTTTTCATGGTGAATGTGTAACCAACATTGCAATGTCATTTTATGTTTCTTTTACATTTTCTCTATCATCACCAACATTAAAATTCCACTTTTAGGACTACACATGTAATAAGAAACAGACAGCATTTTAGACCTCTTTTTTTTCTGTCCATCCACAGGCTTATAGTTACAGCAACTGATAGAGGAAGTCCACGTCTGGCTGGCTCAGCGACATTAACAGTAATTATTGTTGACCAGAATGACAACAGTCCCACTATTCCCTTGCCCCAGGAAATCCGCATCCCAGAGAGTAAGTACTTTATTTGCAGGAATTTTGTTCTTTCTGGTTATGTATATCATGTAGACCAGTTTAAAGTAAATATATTACATTTAGAAAACAGATGTCTAAGGTCTGTGCAGGTCTAAGGATGTGTAGTTGTGGGTACTTGTATCCACAGAAAGTTAAATACAGCTAACACACTTTTTGTTCAATCCCTTTCTCTATTTATCAGACATGTTGATTGGCACAGAGATCACTCTTGTAACGGGTAACGACGTCGACTCCAGTCCTGCCCTCTCCTACTCCTTGCAACTGGACCCAACAGCCTTAGGCAAGTTTGGGATTCACCGCTACAGTGGAGGCGTATCACTCACTGCACCTCTGGACTTTGAGGAGAAGACGTGGTACACACTGACTGTCAGAGCCACGGACAGCCAGCACCAAACTGAGGCTAACATTACAATACTGGTGGAGGATATTAATGACAATGCACCTGCATTCACCCATGATCTTTATCAGGTAGGGTGTCTTATAAATCAAACTGCTGTTCTTTTTTTATGCAGGTATATCAATTACATTTATGGCACCAAAATATATGTGTGTTGTATGAAATGTGATGTGTTCATTGCATACTAATTGCTGCCTAAAAAATGCACATAATAAGTGTTTTTGCATTTGAAATACTTCACATATTATAAAGTTTGATAGGGAATTAAATAGGGATAGGGAATTTCTTACTTCTGAAACAGTTTCTCTCCAACAGACTACAGCAGAAGGAGAACATTGCACTTGTACACACACTGTAAAAAGCACATGTACATTCCCAAGGTGCACACAGTGGGGTGATAAAACTTTACCTCCTAATATTGACTGAGGAAAGGTTTTGGAGATCATGTATAATATTTACTTTTTGTCTCAGGAAATGACCTCAACATTAGCATAAACTCAGGAAAAATAGGAATTACAATATAAAATGCAATTTTCCCCTCTGTGAGTTTAGTGTTTGTTGACCCTTGCTAATTTTATTACAGCATTTATGCAATCCGTTGTCTCCTTATTTGTTTCTTTTGCCCTGATGTTGTTATTAATATCTCTGCACCCCAGGTAACTCTGCCTGAGCACACACCACCAGGAACTGTGGTTGTCACAGTAACAGCAACTGACAGGGACTCTGGTGAGAACGGAAAGATCACCTACAGAGTGACGTCATCTACCCAGGAGGGTTTCTACATTGACCCCAACAATGGTAAACAACCTTGGCTTCCTCCCTAATAGAGTTTAGCTCCCTAAATACGTTTCCAGTTTAAAAGGAAAGTAATATGTAATTCATTACATTTAAAAACTTCCTCAGAACAATGTCTGACTCCCTGTCATTGCTCTCTGTATCCAGGAACCCTGTTCATCAATCACAGAGCTGAGTTTGACCCTGAACGTCAGTCAGTCAGTATTGTTATTGAAGCTCGTGATGGAGGTTCACCTTCGCTCTCCTCCCTTACCACTGTCCAGGTCCAAATCTCTGACGTCAATGACAACGCTCCTGTGTTTCATCAATCAGAGTACAGGTCAGTCATTCATTAGATTCTGAATGTGTTATGGTGTAACCTCAACAGCTGTCCCCACATATGTAATGTTCTGTCTGCAGGGCTACAGTTTCTGAGGACACCATCCCAGGAGCAACGGTTCTGACTTTTGAGGCTTTTGACAGCGACCTCTCTCGAGAAAACTGTGGCTTTGACTTTGCTATTGCCAACGGGAATGAAGGAAATTCATTCCAGATTGAAAGCAGTGTACGGTTCCTGGAAGGACGGGGCTTTCAGACCGTTGGGACTCTGCTGTTGGCTGAGGGGCTTGACTTTGAAACCCCAAGCCACTTTACAACCTCACTGTGGTGGTGTCAGACCGTGGTGTGCCCCAGAGGAGCTCTAGCGTTGCTGCAGTGATAACCATTGGTGATGTGAATGATAACCCTCCAGTGTTCAGCAGAGCAGAATATACTGTCTCTCTGAGTGAAGGAGCTGCCGCTGGGACTGAGATCATACGACTGACTGCTACAGGTGGGCAAAAGTCTTCTCTTTTTGTCCAGTTATTTCTCATTCTCTCTCCCTTTTTCACTATTCCTACTCTTTATTTGTCTCCCAGTTAATTAATTGTGCTCTGTTGTTGTCCTTCTGCCAGACTCAGACTCAACTCCCAATGCTGAGGTCCAGTATACGATCAGCTCTGGTGATGAAGTGAACTTGTTTACCATGGACCAGTGGACTGGAGCCTTGCGGCTTCAGCGAGCACTCGACCGTGAGCACCAGTCCACACATATTGTCATCATCCAGGCCACAGATGGACAGGGTCATTTTGCACTTGCTCCAGTCATTGTTGAGGTCAAAGATGTAAATGACAATCATCCTTTCTTCCCTGTGGAAGTCCTCACAGCCAGTATCAGGGAAAACCAACCAGCAAACTCAGCTGTGACTGTTCTACATGCCATAGACCATGACACAGGGGTTTTTGGACAATTGAAGTACTACATTGTGGAGCGATCTGTGGTGGGAAAAGACAGCTTCACTGTGGACCACAACTCCGGAGAAATCAAAAGCAAAATGTCCTTTGACTTTGAGAAAGTCAACTCTTTTAACTTTGTAGCAGTGGCGCTAGATTCAGGAAACCACTCAGCCACTGTAACTGTTCAGGTGTTTGTTACAGGTGAGGATGAGTATGACCCACTCTTCACATCTTCGGATTTCTCCTTTAAAGTCCCAGAGGGAGCTAAGAAAGGCCAGAGCATTGGCCAGGTCCAGGCAAATGATGAGGATGGAGGGGTGGATGGTATTGTTCTCTATTCTCTTTCCACCATCTCTCAGTACTTTGATCTAAACAAAACCACTGGGGTCATTTTCCTCAAGGCAGACGGTTTGGGCAGTAGTAGTAGCAATGGCTCAGGCAGGACCAAACGGGAAGCTAGGCTGATGGCCCTGGATGTGAGAGCTCACAGCCCTCTAGATGCATCTCGCACCACTACAGCCCAGGTCTCCATTGATGTCTCAAACACCAACTTTGGCCTGGCCCCCGATGTCAACATTCTTCTGATTAGCATCATTGCTGTGTCTCTTGGTTTTATCATATTGCTGGTGGTCATGGCTGTGGTGGTGTTCCTTGTCAAGTCACGCAGGAGGAAGAAAGCCCAGGATGCAGGAAACAGAACTGTTGCGTCAGGAACTGCACTGCAGAAATTGGACAATTGCAACTCAGGATCAGGAGGGGAGAGGATCTACCACCAGGCCTTGCCAGGCTATGCTGGAGATCAGAGTGTCGCTGGTGGTGGACCATACACTAGAGGGGGCTCTTTGGATCCCTCTCACTCCAGTGGAAGAGGATCAGCTGAGGCAGCGGAGGATGATGAGATCAGGATGATAAACGAGTACCCCCGCGTCGCCTCAATCACTTCATCCATGCAGGAGCACATCTCTGCCAGAGGACCAGACTCTGGAATTCAGCAGGATGCTGACCAGCTCTCTGATATCTCCTGTGAGCCTGCAGCATTGGAGGGCAGCACCTGGTTCAAAGGAAAGAAACTGGGAGGCAGTCTCAGTGGGACCTTGCTCTCTGGCCAACTCCCAGTCTATAGGGACGAGGGAGGAGGGTACCTGGGAGTAGGTCGTGGCCTCAACATTTCCCTCCCGAAGGATTACGCCTTCCCTGAGGATGGTAAACCTTCAGTTGATGGTTCCCTCACAGCTATTGTTGCCAGTGATGAAGAGCTCCGCGGAAGCTATAACTGGGATTACCTGCTCAACTGGTGCCCTCAGTTCCAGCCTCTGGCTAATGTCTTCACAGAGATTGCCAGGTTGAAAGATGAAACTGCCCAGCAGAGTCAGAACCCTCGCCAACCCTTCCAGCCCAAGCACAAAATGGATCCCAAACCTAGAATTGACCCTCCACCACTCATCACATCAGTGGCCCATCCAGGGGCCATGTCAGTTCCCCCCAAGGTCCCTGTGATTGGACGGACTTTCCCCCACTTGGCGTCACTCCGCAGGTCCCCTATCAGTCATGAGGGATCTATTTCATCTGCAGCAATGTCCCCCAGTTTTTCCCCTTCGCTGTCCCCTTTGGCAGCTCGATCTCCAGCTGTTTCTCCCTTTGGAGTCAATCAAGGACCCTCAACATCCATGATCAGCACCAGGGAGCCCTCACTGGACCAGAGTCCTGATCGCGAAATGAGAATATGATGTCTCTAAAATTATTTAAATAAAAAAAACAGTTATGACTTTAAAACAGTGATGGACCAAGCATGATGCAGCATACTTTTGGCTGTTCTTTTTCATGGAACAAAAGAATGCAAGTGGAGACATCATGTTGTACTGTCATTTTCAGAAATTGTTGTTTTCATCATGAGAATGAAGGTTTCATAAATGTCCAGATTGTGACACTTTTTAAGTGTCTGACCATATGACTCTTGGACAATAAACACACCAACACAAACATACTTAACCTTCTCCTGGTATAAAATGTGCATTCTTACTTTCACTGGTCTGCAGTGTTACAGAAATACACAAAAGTTGAACATGTGCCTGGGTTGACAGGACCAGCCCACCCCTCCATGTCAAGAGTGACGCAGATCTCCTTGAACTGATCAGGGTTAACAAGAAAAACTGACCTCTTGGGTCGGCCCTGCAGTCAGATATCCTTTAGTGTGTAGATAGATAGATGTGTAGTGATTCATGTTACCTCGCTGGCTGGCCAGAGAGCTAAGGACCTTGTTCTTCTCTTTGTGTCCGTGGACCTTTTTACACTTTAGTATTAAACTCATCTAGTGGCTGCTTTTAAAATGGCCTCTGGACATATGTGTGAATCCCATGGACAGACATATGGTGAGAATTCTCAAAGACATTGATTTACTAACCGGCAATGCATCACAGAGTGGAACAGCAAAGATGATTATTGTTTTTCTTACCAATTCAGATGGCAGTTATTTTTTTGTTCCATTTTGATTTTTTAAATATATTTTTATATAAAATTATGATTTCAGATCCAGAAATGCCATAATTCCACATGGAGGGGTTATTGTTTTTGTGTATTTGCATATATGTACTGTACGTATATTTGTATGTATGCAGGCTACGCTATGTACTGTATGTGTGTCCTATGGTTTTAGAGACTCCTGTGACAGTGCTGATGTAAGTGAGAGGGAGACTTGTTGTGTTTTTAGCATTATTTATATGAAAATAGGACTTGCCACATTTTGACAGTAGGAAACCAAGCACAGCTCACACTGTGCTGTGTTGTTACCTTAAGCATTTTTTTGTCAAATTGTAGATCATCCCAAATCCAAAACAGCAACTGGATGAAAATATGTTATCAATCTAAATGCCTGCTTCTTCGGCAGTTCAGCACTCTATTGTTGCATGGAGTTATGCACAACAGCACATTCCCATTGTTATTCAGGGAACTCAATTTGCCAATCACCTCTGTCTTTGACAGAAAGTGCTTCCTAAAGTCAGTTACATCAGTCATTAACTTAAAGCGTAACTCTCGCCAAAATGCAACCTAAGGTCTTTTTGTGAATGAGTCCAACTTTTGTTTAAAGGCATAATTAAGACAAAAAGGCCACTTTTAAGATTGACCGTATTATGGGAGAATGGGAGAGCTAAGGGCACTTCTATGATAGCGTCAAAATCACTATTTTTAAAACACTAAGAAGGCTCGGCACAACGTGAAACTTTGCTGGAAGTATCACCAGGAGCTCTACACATTAACTTGAGCATTGAGAACATTGTTTGTTTACACTGAGTTTACTAAAAAGAAAGGTTTTGAACAACTCACTTACCGGTTGTTGTTGTTGTTGTTGTTATGCGCCATCTTTTCAGTCAAAAAGTGTTGATCTCTGAATTCAAATGAACAAACTCCATAGCAGGAAATTCATCTATTCATAGTCATTCTTATATGATGCTCCTTTTTCAACTACAAGGTCAATATTGTTTTTCTTTAACGACAAAACAACAAATTATCCATTCGTTATTTATGGAACTAAGCTTTAGGAGTTTTCCATCTTTACTCTCCTCCCTCGACTATTTTTGACTTGCGGCAACAGGAAAAACCAACAGCTACAGTGAGTTGTTAAAACCTTTCTTTTTAGTAAACTCTGTGTACACAAACAATGTTCTCAATGCTTGTGTTAATGTGTAGCGCCCCTGGTGATACTTCAAGCAAAGTTTCATGTTATACCGAGCCTTCTAAGTGTTTTAAAAATAGTAATTTTGATGCTATCATAGAAATGCCCCTAGCTCTCCCATTCAAAAGGCCATTTGACAATAACACAGTCATTCTTAAAAGTGGGGCTTCCGTCCTAATGAAAGTTTGACTCGGGTACATTCCCAAAAAGGTTGCATTTTGGCGAGAGTTATGCTTTAAATGCATTTTACTGTGAAGTTGTTCATCTCAGCACAACAAAAATAACATGCAATGTATAGGCTAAGATTCTCATAGGAAAGTGGCATGACTTGGAGAAATGTAGCACATGAGCCAGACAAGTGGGAGGCAAATGCCTGAATGCATGAGCCCTGATGAATGTACAAGGATTTAGCAACCAGTGCAGTATTTATTTTCCACGTTAACTCTCAGTCCTGTGCATTGTATTTCTATGATTCACTCATCTAGATTGACACCGACATGATGAGGTGTTGTCTGTTTCCATGTGTTTAACTCATCATCTGCTTCTTTCTTTTCTCTCATTGTTTCGATCCAGTGTTAGCAATCTGCTAGAGGAGCATGTGGCAAAAGGCTTTAAGTGTGTTTTTGTCATACTTCCATGTGAATGTATCCTTCTGGCCTGTTTTCAATTTTTGGGGGGTAATTGCAGCGATCTTGATGTATTTTTGTTATCAAAAGATGGCTTCTACCTCTGGTCTTTGTTCAACATAACCCTACAAATCGCCTCATGCTAAACTGGCACTGGTTCCGCAAAAAGCCACACATGCCATAAGCCTAACTCTAGCACAACATGTTCTTGAATAATCATGCTGTATCAGAAACATTTCTGTATTGGAAGACCTCCATTTGGAGTTCAGTTTGAGATGACTGCCAGTGAGTGATTAGTGGAGCAATGGCAGAAAAGAAAGAGCTGGCTATGTATTTAAAGCAAATAATAAATTCCTACTGATCTCTTTTGACAAACTTGAGTCAGAGTTCATGTTTTTTTTTTAGAATCAAAACAAAGGCTTTAAGGGAAGAACTGAAAATAATTTTAAGTTTGCCAGTGTTGCAGTTATCTTAGCTGTGAATGGTAACTTTGAGGAGCTGGAGTTAACTTCTGCCATTCAGAATCACAGCAGACCTTATGAGGGCAGTGGGCCAGTAGACAGTGACCTACTTTTAGTATGGTCACCAACTGGCTTTCAAGAACAGCAAATATTCACCTGAAGGTAAAACTGAACAGGAGCATGTCATGCTGTACAGGCTAATACAGTATATTAGCATTATGATGATATATGCTTGGTTAAATCCTAGGGATAAAATACAAAATACTAATTGATCCAACGAGACTGACAAAAGAAAAAGAGAAGACACAATAAAACAAAATTTGCAAACTAATATTAAAATGATATAATATACTATATACAGTATATGTAAAATACAATAATGACGAGCATCTATTTGATGACTTATGATGCACATTACAGAATAACACCAAATAGATTATCTGTACTTTGAACCCCTGACTTGACAACATGTACCACCAATACTCGCTTATTTTTATTCTTTACTAACTTACCAAGTGTCTAGAATAAAGCCGTGGTAAAAGTATTTTTTAATCACAAGATACAGTAAAGGTTAGAGAAATTTTAGAGAAACCTAACATTGATAGTTACATATTGTAACTCCAGATTCTATGGGTATAGGCGTAGCCCTCTAAGAGCTGTCGCTATTGGGTAACCCCTTCGCGCATGTGCAGTTGTGACGATTTATTTCGCCCCTTGTGCCCTGCATGGGCCTCTATTACGTCCGCAGTTACTATATATCACAGTTGCGCAACTATAGATCTGCTCCCAACATCAGCCTTTTTCTTCAGCCAATGTTGGTGAAGCAGGTGGCCTGAATCTTAGAGGTCTACGCCTATACTCATAGAATCTGGAGTTACAATACGTAACTATCATTCCAGTTTACCCACACTGCGCCCAGCCATGTGTTGTCTGTTGCCATAGCAACAGAGAGTGTGCCGCTATGCTGAGCATGCATGGCGAGTCTTTGAGGCAGAGCTCTCCCCATCCCAGTAGAAGGCGCGGGGGGGGTGGCATCCACGCTGTTTACACAGTGCGATAAATGACCAGGCTCTGCCTATGGCACCACGTGTGCAAGGTGTCAGGGCCGTTATCTGAACTCGGGATAGCATGATAGCTTTTACCACAGTGGTAAGAGCCAGGAAAAGGCTGGCAAATTGAAGCGTATAGCCGTGTGTTGTTTGTTGCCATAGCAACAAAGAGTGCCAAAGAGGGCACAAAGCGAGTGCCTGGTCATCACAGCCCATGTCGATCGTGACAGACAGAGCAGCACACGCATGACCATGTGTTGGCTGTTTACACAGCAGTGAGTAACGTGCCCTCCAGCCGCTGAGAAAGGCAGTAGTTCTAAACTCACAAACTGTTCACTCAACACTCACCTTCTGCGTAATTAGCTGGGAGGTGGAGAAAGACTGAGCAGGCTATAAACACGCACTTTGAGTGGGTGTGTGAGCCTGTTAATTCTGACGCCGTGTGGCTGGCTCCGACCGTCTACCGCATGTGGGCGTGGCGGCGAGCCTGTCTGCGTGTGTGTGAGGTGAAACATGAGGTTCAGCGGCCGCAAGATGTTCACAAGGGACAAAGGCGGACTGACTGAGAGGGAAACATAGCTTTTTTTAGGGAACTCTGTGGCCCTTAAAAGCACTGTTATGTTTCCAACTATAGCCAGAGTGAGACATGCGTACCCGGCTCACCGTCACTGTCACTGCCGCTGCCGCCGTTAGTGCTGCGGTCACCTGTGCGGCGGTACACGGGTATGCGCGGTCAGTGAAGCAAACATGGAACTGGTTTTGGGGAGACAGCGGTGAGGGCTTTCGTCGGCCGAAAAAGGGGTCATAGGATTAGGAAGCAGTGGTGCTACCCTCCTGGAATGGAGCGGTCACTCCGTAATCCTCCACCGTTACGAGTTCCAGTCCTCCAAAAGGGTTGAAGGGGAGCCATCAAGGAAACCGTCTTCAGGGGATTGATTCAGCGGACTCGTGCTCACCAAAGAGATCCCCTCCCCTGCTGTCTGGGTGTCGCCGCCGGGTATCCTTACCTTACCCGACTGTCCGCTCGGCTGCCATTGTCTGCCGCTTCAGTTCCTCTGGGAGACAATGGCAGCACAAGGGTGTGAAAGAAATCTTCACGACTGCGCATGAGCAAATGGGTTACCCAATAGCGACAGCTCTTAGATGGCGAACCCTATACAAAATAGAACCAGCCAAGATCCAGTCAACACTGGATTCAGTTCTTCCAGCTTATATAAAGGCATATAATGTTGATGTAGCTGAATAATTGAAAAATGTTTATTTCATATGGAGAACAGACATGTTTGCATAGCTGCTAGGGATTTCTGCCTCATTTGGTCGTCACACACAGCTGTACAATGTTTCTGTTATTATTATGTACAGAAGGAGCTGGACATGGATTTTACAAGGTGCAAATGAAAGAGCTAGAGACAGAAGCTCCTGTGGTACCAGTAAGACATGCACAAGACGTCATGTGCAATGATAGGTGATGACAAATTGCGCATTTGAATTACTATATTTGAATGTTGATTGAGCTATTTATATAGTGAACAATCTTGGTCTGTAATCTGTAGTCAGCTGAGGTTTAATTGTACGTTTCACAGGATGAAGAACATATTAACAAAAAAAGTCTTGCCTGCCAAAAAAAGTTTGCCACCTTCACTTACATCCCTACTCACCTCAACACACAGCTGTGTTTACTGCCTGCTCTCCCAAGACTGCTTTTGCTGCATACTTCTTCACTGACCCCATACAATTCCAAATAATCACACACATGACCATACACACACACATAAAGACATGCATGGTAACTGGGACTACAGTTGAAAATTAGCCGACTGGCTAACACTGGCAAATTTACAGAAATGTTGATTAATGTGTATTGTCATAATCAAATAAATCAATCTTAATTCACACACAACTAGAGACTACTACACTATGACATACTTATTGGCCCACAACAATCTCTCCCAATCTGATATTGGCCCAAATCCATCTCCTGCAGGCACATACTTGGCAGGTTATTTAGTCAAATCTGTCTGGACCAGAAGTCTATCCCCTGGAGATGTTGTAAGTCAAATATAAAATTGTTTGTACAATATGAAATGTGTTTGTGTGTGTGTGTGTGTGTGTGTGTGTGTGTGTGTGTGTGTGTGTGTGTGTGTGTGTGTGTGTGTGTGTGTGTGTGTGCCATATACTATAAGTAAGTATTAAACTACTATACGATTTCCAATCAAGTTTGAAGGGGTTTTAATTGGTCAAAAGCTTTCTTTTTAGTCAGAGATCTCTGAGAATATGACTGTAAAGGTCAATAAACTAAATTTGACCTACTTTAACTTTAGATAGAGAGTACCTCAAATACAGAATCCCAATTTAACCTTCAATAGATAAATCCCTTTCACTGACTGCTTTTAGAATATGTTGAATTTTGAATGAAACTCTATCATTGATAGCGTTTAAAGCAGAAAATCGTATTCTCCAGAAAAGTCCCTCTTGGAAAAACATTTCAAGAAAACACACTGTTAAATACCATGTTTTCCTTCCAGTGGGTCTGGGTAATCTGCAGCTGCACTCTCTGGGAATCAAGCTTGTAAACATCACATTAGACTTGGCCCACACTGTAGTTGGAGTCCAGGTGCTTTTTCATTCTGTCTTTGATCAGTTTAACTTTATTAAATGATGAATCAGTACATGCACATTAATGTGCAGCTACTAAAACACAAAGTATGCATGCAGCTTTTAAGTTTGAATTATCGTGCACTGTATATTAAAGACAAATATTGATGCACCGCAGCAGTTAAAACATGCAGTGTTCATGAATGTAGGTCAGTGCAGTGAGAGAGAGGGGAAAAACAACAGAAAGAGGAACAGCTCTAACTATACTTACTATTACTATAATTGAACTTGATGCTCTTCAGGGATTTTCTTGAACTGCTGTCATTGAAAGTTTTCAGTAAGACATATTAATAAATAACTGTTGGTAAAGTAAATGCCAAATTTGGCATCTGTGTAGCAATATTGTGTGAGTTTGATGTTATTATGAAAAAGACTAGTATCTGAAAGATACCAATGATTTTGCCTAGAGGATCCCATTCTTAATGCTTACATTTAATCAATCCTGATGAAATACTGATGGAAATTGGAAGACTTGTTTTTATTTTAGAACTTAAAGGTGCTGTAGGTAGTATTGCAAAGATCTAGGACTTAGCCCAAAAAATTGAACATCGACAACTTCTCAGTCCCTGCCCCCCTTTCTGCTAAAGTCTATTATTCACATACCTCAGCCAATACTGACTAAATCTGGCATGCTTGAAGACATAGCAGCACTAACAGAATTGTTCTCCTTATTTCCTGATTCAACAGTCAAATGCACATATTTGTTGACTAGATATTTAAAGGGGCACATCAGTTTCTCAGTTTGCTTGACACAGAGTAGTGTGCCTGTGAAAAGAGTTGAATAATGGCTTCTGTGACTTCTATAAGACTGAAGGGACTTGAAACAAATGGACATGTAGGTGGCAAGGATTATCTAATTCTGTTATGTGAAAATGTAGGATTATTGTTGCTGGACCCATAAATCAGGATGTCTCAGCCTCTGCTGCTCAGATTTTTTTTTTTATGTGTCTTTTGTCAGTCCACCAAGTTTATTGAAGAGCAATGTTAAATCGTCAGAGTATCCCTTTAAAATCTTTCCCAAAACGTATGTTAGAAAAGACATCTCATGAAATCAGGAGATTGTCCAGATTTTGCGTTTCACTTTATCTGAGTCAACACTGTTACATTCCCATATAAGGTTATAAGAGTATCTCAATTCAATAATCTATTCATTGTGTCCTCTTCAACCAGAAATCTCTTTGAACAGATTCCCAGAGCAACAAACAGGACCTGTGGAAGTTGGCCAAAGCTACTTTTGCTCCAAGGTCAGGCGGGCCCCAGTGAATCTGTTCCCCCCTCTCTGGTATTCCCTTACCCCAGGAAATTACCATGAACACATACATCCCTACACACTGACACTCAAACACTCTTAGCAGTACCTCTGGTGCAAAGATCCAGTTTCATGCTGTTTATCAGTTGTTATCTCTACTGGAGAAGGAAAAGATTCTCACTGTTTTCCATTGCTGTGCGCATGTACTTTGAGCCTTCTTGTTTGTACTGTGTTTGCACATTGATACACTGTCATGTGGTAAATGTCCACATATCAACTTTTAAGAAACAGCTTGGATGTACAATTGATCACCCTGATCCAAGTGGTTTGCAGAATTTCAACCCACAGTGCAAAGGTAAACTATAAATATACACAAAGTTAAGTTAATTTCTGCCTCCCTTTTGTGCTTTTGTGCACTTGCGTGACCATCAGGATTCATGGAGGAAAAAGAGTCCTTGGCTTATGGCCTCTAAATTGCTATTTTTAGTGAGTTTTTACTTTTTGGTGGTGGCAAGCTTAGAAAAAAGTGACAGGAGAAAGGAGCCAGCTGAGTCAGTGTGAACCTGGTTCTCATTTGTGCTGACCTTGCTTTACAGGACTCCCTCACTAGTGTCACTCACACTTCAAACTGCAGGAGGGAGGAGAGGGAGGTAGAGGTGAGAAAGGGAGAGCTTATAAGAGGAAAAACTAAATTGAGTACTTGTTGGAATTTAAAAATGCAATCAGATTTTCCGTTAGAGTCAAAATAACAAACCAGTGTTTGAACTCTAGTACATTGTTAATTAGTGAGAAATTACAAGAATTAAATATAATAATTGCACTGGGAGTTTGGTGCCATTTTAGCCTTTCTAATTGCCATTTTGACAGGGTTTAATGCATTGTTTGTACATTGTTTAAAAATAGCACCATTAATCATGTTTTTAAATGTTAAAAACATAAATTGTTTTCTGGATTTTAGCACAGAGCAATCAGTCAGCAAAGCATGAATGTATAAAAAATGTGCTTTTAAAAAATGCTCATTTCCCACAGCTCCTGAATGTTTTCGCGTGCGAGTGTGCAGGTGTCAAATAGTCTGGTGAGAGCCCAAACATTTCACTTTATGGTTAGTCAATCAATCTGTTGGCTTTTAGAAGGTTGGAAGTACTGGCCCAGGCAAGACATGAAATATGAACTGCATAGAAAGCGCTCCATGAACTCTGTACAAATGCACAAATTTTTTTTTTATAGCAGCATCATTATCTTCATGTTGGAGTGTAACAATCTTGGCCAGTTTGTCTTCAGGTTGGGAAAGGTTGGCTAAGTTTAACTTTTCATTTAAAGGAGTAAGATTGATTTTCTCACTATGCAGTAACAAACAATTTTCACATGCTATTGTATCTTCAGGGATACCTCATTCCCTCTGATAATGACTGCATGATGAAAAAGTCTTGAAGGAACAATGAGTTTATATAACTAAATTTGTGCACCATTTCTTATACAAGATATATAGCTAGATTTGATTATACATGATCTTGAAATAATGAACCTAAATAAATGATCAACTAGCCTCTCTCTTAGCTTCCATTGTCTGCTGATTCTTGATTAGAACCCAATTTATGTGCAATGTAAATTGACGGGCCACTGGAATAAGGACAAAACCAGACAGCAGAACCCCAAATAGATTAACCTTTACACAACACAATCCTCACTGTGTTTACTGATTGTGAATAATGAAGAGCAGTAACCCATGTATTCATGATCTCATGCTCTGGGCTTGAATGGGCCATTCAACCACGCACAGGTTGTGGTGTCGCAGGCCAACACATTATAGGGTGGGGTGCCTTTTTAGTTAGAAATTCTTTATTTGCATGGATTATGGGTCCCGGTATGTAAGACAGAGTTTAAAGGTTGTGTGGATGGCACCCAGTTGGAAAGTACAGAGGAAAAGTAGGGAAGCTGAGTGAACGTTTGCCAGGATTATTCAATCTTCCCTGCTCTGCAAAAGTCTTAATGGACTCCATAACTCTTTCTGTTCACTCTCTTGTGTTTCTCTCTCTCTATCTATATTCCTATGGCAGACGACTGTGGCAGGAGAGCTGGTTAGTCAGCCTGTTAGTCAGTGAGGATTGAATGTCAGCAGCAGCTTAGTTTGAGTTCACAACAAGGTTCGGAGTCCTGACATGCCATTTTTCTTCATTTGATGTACCCTTCCATGTGTCAGTTACGAAACCGCACCATTTCTACATCTGATTCTCCTCTATCCGTCCACTGCCACAATACCATCCTCCTTTAGCCTCACTTCTTCGTTGCCCTCTTTGTTTGTGTCCAAGACGTGAGCCAAAGGTCTGACAAAGATACTGAACTTAAGAAAACACTCTCTGCCCTCAATCAGTGAGGTTAAACCAACACCAGGCTGTAATGAAAAGAAACCGGACAACAAAATGGCTTCTTTTCAGTACTGCAAACACTAAGCCTTTAAAAGGGGATACTTGATTGTGGTGGAGGCAAAACATGTTTCACATTACAAGCCATTATGTTGATTTATGATTGATAGATTGATAGACTGCGAGTCAAGCTTTTCCTTGGATGGAAATAATCTATAATGCTGCGCCGAGCGTTTTTAAAGCATTTTAAAACACCACAGTTGCCCCATTTATTTCCCCATGGCTCTGCGTATCACGTATACACCTGATGTTTTTTTCACTGTGTGTGGAGCATATCCAAAAGCTCTGTAAGGAGATGTAGGTCACTGACCCCTCACTGTCAAGGAAACGGCAGCCATTATCCTCTGCAGGTTTTTCAAATAAAAACAAAAACAGCAGGCTTTACTTGTGGGGTTACAACCAGCATTCCCTTCAGATTATTCGTCTGCTACCTGAACCTGTGCAAAAATCTCATGGACGTAAACATTCTTGATGGATTTAATAAGAGCAGAGAAAATCAGTTACTGTACGATGTCTGATCTCAGAGAATGCACTTGGCCATACACAGTGAAAACAATATCAGAAAGAAGCTGCTTTCCAAAGTCACAGTGTTCTCCACAAATTCCTTTATAATTAATTTCTCATTTCATTCTAAGCTCCCGTGACTGTTATCTGACAAGATTTATTCAGAGAAACACAAGCCTTGCATAATTATTTTCCAGTAGTGAACCAGCTTACAGTGACATGTGGCAACTTGTGTTTACTCAGTTCTATTTGGATTCTTCTTTAATTATTTGATTTATCATATTCACTGGTATTTGTAAATAGCTTCTGTCTTTTCAAAAATGTCTTTCTGGCATTTCTAAACATGGATTGGGCCTGTCAGTCTAATACAAGTACAAGTACAGTTGTTTCATGGGTTGACTTTTAGTGCATGAGTTCAGATACAGGAGCAGTCAAAAGTTAGATTAACAGAGACACAGATGGCAGTACACACTATAACACTATCACATCATATTTCGCAAATGTAATAAATATTCCGTGACAACAGACCTTACAGTTATGGGCCTTGGTCAGAGTAGCACTTATACTGTTCTCAATTAGCTAGGACCAGCAGCTCCATAACTTGCTCTAGGTTGAATGGTCGGTCCACTCAAATTTCCCCACCCTTTGGCCTCAGTTGTCGCCCTAGGAGGGTGAAATTTGGCATGAAGATCATGTGTTTGTGTGTGTGTGTGTGTGTGTGTGTGTGAACACCTGCATGGATGTGCGTACATGGTCCCAGCTTTTGTTTTATTAGAGAAGCAGAGATGCTGCTTCACATCAAACCACATGAAGCTTAGCTTTAAAACTAACTTATTTGTATAATGATTTGCATTCATTTTTGATTTTTTTTTACAAATTGGTCCGGTCTCTGTTGGAGAAGTTGTTTTTCTCTATTTTTCTTTCTCAAATCCATGTTCTCATATAATTTTTCTATGTTTTTTCTTTCTCAAATCCATGTTCTCATATAATTCATAGTATTTAAATGGGAAGCACCTTTCGTGATAACAATACGATTACGGTAGCGAGCAGTACTAAAAGGCCGAAAGGTTGGGGTGGTGGATGGCTCAAACAACACAGGACTTTCACCCCTGAGACCTGTGATGGCGTCCCATGTGTGGCAGTTTCCGCGTTCTTCTTCCCCGAACCACAACTGTCCCTTTGTTGTAGCATGTCCTGCGTGCGGCGGTCCGTCTCGTTGTTATCGCCGGCGTGTGGCTTTTCATTTCCCCGTTGTTGCATGCTGTCTGGGGGACGTAACATGAGATGTAACATGTAGAAGTTCAACATGTTTCTTAAGCAATGTGATGAATAATTGTTGTTTTGACACACTTTACAGATCAGAATGTCTTTCCAAACTTTAGCTCCTTCACTCAGGCTGAAAGGAAAATCTCAGCAAACTCTCTGTGGCTGAATGCAGAAGAACTGCTCCATCTCTATGTCTTTAAGACGAACACGTCTTAGCTTCAGATGACTCTGCCCAAAGTGGAGAACTAAAACAGGGAATTAGGAAGTATTTACAGTAAGAGGGAGATCAGTTGTATGGAGCTTTTTGGCCAAGAAGAGACGTGGATCAGGCTTATCGTTGAGACAAGCCAACTGCTTGTCGTGTCAGCTTAAAGCATGGGACTGTTTAAGTACTTTTGGCAAGGAGAAATTTGCTCAACACATTTGTTTAGATTAAGTTGGAGGGAAAATGTATTGCTAAGCAGCATGGCTTATATCCATATTATTTGCACTTAAATAAATGAACTCCTAGTGTTTTTTTTTGATAGACACACTTCAAACAGCTTCATGCTCCTTTTGCTTTGCTTACACCACCTGAGTTGACAATTGAGGAGTCAAAGACTGATCTGACGGTACATCTGATACTACAATACATGAGTAGTACATATGAATTTTAATTCTAAAATGTTATTTTCTGTCAGCGGTTCAAATGTTCCATTATTATTTATCTAGTTTATGTATTGCACTATTCAAAACTGCATAGAATTGAAAGTGTGTAGATATCCTTATCATTAAATAACATGTTTAATTTGGCAAATTACTCATTTGTAAAAGCATCATTTGACTTCAGTAGAATGGCTGGTCCACATCCAGTGAGTAAGTGTGGTCATGATTCATAGATGCTGAACCCAGGATTGATCTAGTGAGTATACTGTATATCAAAGCACAAAGGTTTATGAACAATGTCTTTCTATATGTCAATATTGTACTGATGCAGGTAAGACAGATGATACACCAAAATATGGCACCACATTTAAGAAATCCAGCAGGGAAACTAAGTGGGCCAAGGTGCTCATTATTTAATAAGTCATTACTGTAAATGGCAGCTAAGTGTTCCTTTGAAAGGTCTGAGTCACTGCAGCTGCCAGTAGTAGTAGTAGTAGCTGAGCCAGGATACTCTGGCCCCTGTATTTGGTTACAACCCAGAGTCTCAGGGCTCCACATGTCTCCCAGGGTGTCTCTCACAGGCTGTTTCTGTGAAGAAAATAAGAAAAAGAGGACAATGTGTTTTGGCCCGCAGGAGTTATGAAACCACATTTCTTCTCTCTTGCACGGAAAGGAGCTAAAGAGAGAGATTGCTGCACTGCAGTCATGTCAAATCATACAAAATTGACATGGTTTCTGGTTTGCTACTTACAAAAATTTCTGGCTCATAAAAACCTGGATTGCTTTTACTGATTTACATCAGCCTTAAGCCTTTGCATGCTACTTATTCTGCAGCCATTTACATACCTGCAAGCTCATACTTGAAAGGTCAGAAACCGGATTGTCCCATTTGAAGTGGGTGGTATTGCTGCAGATAAAATGAGTCACATTTGAAAAAAGGTTTTTTAGTTTACTCTTATAATGAATTGTAGAATTCTGGAAGAATTGTTTTGTCTTCCAAACCGATGATAGCCACAGACCACATAATAGAGATTTCAGGCACGGTGAGCTGTGAATGATGAAGATTTAAGGGTGTGCTGGGGATATCTTCGAGTGTCCCCCATGGCTCCCACATTTCCTGTCATGTCCAGAACGTAGACTCCCTTAGTGACCTCAGCATGAGAGTTCACTCTCATCACTGCCACCTCCATTACTGTGTCCTCTGCTGCTACGGTAACTCCCTTTACCTCCCATCTCCCCAAACTCTTATATAGATTTAGATACAGTGTGCATCAGGGTGTTGCACCTCTCCAAAGCCCTATTCTATCATACACACCTGCCATTTTGAATTATATCTAGTGGAAAAACACAAGCTTAAACACTTACTGATTGAGGAGAAACAAGTGCTGGCTACGTATAGCAACAGGGAAGGAGGGAAAAGATAAAGCAAGACAAATAAACGTATTTTTGAAGGTATCTGTTATTATCTCCTTCTGATTCACTGCAGTTGGTTGTATTTTTTCTCACCCCTTTTTGTTTGTGAAGTGTTCTCACAATGAAACATGGTAAGCAGTGTCAGTGTTAAAGATGACTGCACTACAACTATTTTCCCCTGGATTGGCAGGAGAAATCTGGACCTGGGCTTTTTTGGCTAAATCGTTAGTAGTAGAGCGTAAACATGACAGTGCCAGAGGAGAGGATACCCAGTGCACAGTGGTCCATATTAAACCATTCTGTAGGTCATGCTGACATCGAGAAAATTGTAATTAATTTGCTCACTTAAAAAAACAAATTCTTTCTAATAAGGGAAACATCACTCTTGTTAAGCCCTCTTTTTCCTCTATCATATTTATTTAAAGGACTATTAAGAAAATACAGACACATACAATCCTGACTGATGTTGAAAAGGTATTTGTATTAGGATTAGGACTGTAAATACACAAATAACTTTTGAAAATTAAAATCAACAGAAGTTGTTTTTTAACTACAGTAGGTAAAATGTGGTTTGTATTCAGATTTATCCAGACAATGTTAAACGTTTTTGCTATAATCATGAAAAAAAGTGATTTGAATATTAGGCTTTTGCAGGATAACATTTATGACCATGCATGGTGACATGCTATATTCCACAGGAACATGAAGAAGCCATGATCTTGAAAATCAATTGTCATGGGCAAGTCAGGGCACCATCTGTCTTTTGTAGGTGCTGTGTTCCCAGCTGTAGAAGAACATCCAGCCTTGTAAGATTCTTTACAAATCTTTCTGTTAAGCAGCAGTCAGAACACCATCACTGCTATTTTTGGATATTATCAGTAAACACAAAACACTATCTCCCTTCACATTTTTAGAAGAACCTTTGCTTTGGCTCTTTCACCCGCCTTTTAGCGCCGCACCTCAGTCCGCCTCTTTCTCTCACTTCTCTTGGTCCCGGCTGTGTGAGTCGTCCAGGTTGTAATGGATAGGGCTTGTGGTTGTACATAGTTCAGATGAACTGAGTTCTTGGCAGCATGGCATGTCACTCTAAGGACCAGTAAGATGTCAAGGCCAGTCAGCCATGAATGAAGGAGGGCGAGAGAAAGAAAGTGGGAAGCAAATACCCAAGAGATTGTGTCTTGAAATAAGATTGATGAGGTGAGAATTTCCATTTCATTATAGAAACGATTCAGAACAAAATCTGAATTTTTTCTACTGTTCCGAAATGAAGAATATTCTGCTTACTATGAATTCTTTGTCTGCAGGAGGTGAACGTCTAAATGCAGCTGTTTCTCAACATCACGCCATTCCAGCATTTTTAATCAACTGACACTGAGATGTACTGTATTCCTGAAAGTGATGACTCTACTTTGAATAATATTTTCTGGACAAAAGTGAGATGAGAGGATCGATTCCACACTCATGTCTGTTGATGAAATATATTACCTTAGCATAGACACTGAAATAGCTAACCTGGCTCTGTCCAAGGGTAACAAGTACACCTAACAGTACTGAAACTACTACTACTAAAAGATGTTGTATTTTGTTTGTTTAATTGTTACAAAATAAAAAAAGGTTTTTGAAAAAGTTTTAAAATGACACGTTTTGGCAGGTGCTGAACTTTTTCTTCAGGTCTGTACAGTATGACAATTACTAAGCAACAAAGGAATTATAAGGATGTTTAACTACTGTTACTTATTTAGATATCTGAATTATTGCCCTAGATCTTATCTATGCTAATTATGCTTCTCTTGAACTAAACTACTGAACTACTGCATCTTTTAAATTGGTAGAGGTGCAGAGAACAGCCCAAACTAAGGGTGGCATCACAAATTCTGGCTTTTGACGTGGAAGAAAGGTTGAGCGTAGAGGTCAATGTACTAATGATCATGAGGTTGATGTTTGAACTAGATCCAAATCAACCAACCTTGTGAAGGGTATAGTGTGTGAAAAGAGTTAAATTCAGACCCACAGCAGCATTATCGCTTCATTCCTGTGCTCTTGTTTTCCACTGAATAATGGGTACGTGGGAGACTGGTCACAAAAGAATAGCCATTTCTCACCAGCTAAAAATAAAACTTACACAAGCACAACTCTCAGTGATGGAGAAGGTGACTAAAGCAGTTACTCTCTAGAGAGTACAGCTAGAGATGTTTAATCATTCCTTACAATGGATGTGTGTGTCTGCCTGTGTGTGCATGTGGCTGTACAATGCACATGCTGTAAATGTGTTTTAAAGAGCCAAACTGCAGAGCGAGACTATCACTCATGACCCAACCTGTGTGTGTTTTGAGAACCCAACATGGCCCTGATTGTACTTTATTTACAGCTGTCTATAAATACATTTACAGATTGTTTTACCGTCATCTCAAAACTGGCTGGCTATGAGACACCCACACACTCTTTGCTCTCAGGCTAGTTAAATGAATGGGTGTGCCGCTTGCCTTTCAGATGGATGATGCAGACAGAGGACATACAGATATTTGTTTTCTGTACTGTGAGCTGAGATCATGCAATGATCTGACCAAAGTGCATTGTGCATTTACACGAAAATAATGGCAATGGTCGTTTATTTGCCTGACTTTGCTTCTCAGGGTCACATTACAGATGTGCATGTTGCAAACATCATTCTTGTCATCTAAAGGGGGGAAAACATAAACTGTCTCAGTATTGTAAGCTGTTACTGTAAGTTATTGTCTGCTGGCGCAGCTACACCGTCAACTGACCTCTCATGAACCTCACTCACATTGTTTAGCTGCGTCCAGCCAGACATCTTATTGTTTTAGCTTTTGGGGTTTCTCTCACGCTCACCCTGTCACTGTGGAAGGTCTTTCCAATACCACTCATCTGACCTCACACTGTGCACTCTGGCTTTGTTGTTGGATGAAGCATGATTCTTGCTGCACATCTTTGTACACTTGGAATGGAATGCTCAAATGTCAGTGTTAAAGTGTGTGTATCTACATTCTTAAAAGTAACAGGCAGGTTTTGATTCAAAACCTCTTGTTGAAGGCCCAGAAACACAGGTTGAAGAAAAATTGGAATAAGCTCAGAAACAGCGAGCCGAGCAAACACGAGTGCAACACATCAAGTGGAAACTATTCCAGACTAAAGTCCCATCTGCTTTCACTTTAGTCTGAGTCCTAGAAACTAAATAAAGATCCCTCCTGAACACTTTTATTGCTGCCCTTCTCTTTCTTTATATCCATTCTCTCTCCTCCGATTCTTTTCTCAGTATCTTACATTCCTATAACACAGATTTTCTTTATTGTTAGTTTGTGGGAGCTTCAGATAGTTGAATGTGAGCAGACTATACTGCATTTATTTCCCCCTCTGGTTGCAAATAAAACTTCCCTCTGGTGTAATGAGTTAAAATGTCCTCAGTAAATGCCAGATCTGATACCTCTTATTTGCAACACTTGAGTTTATTTTTTATTGATGTGTACTGAAATCACTTATACTCTCTATCTAAAATATCTTCTTGTTTGTTGGTGTATATCTGATGACCGGTGTCTGTTTCTTCTAAAGTTTTTATGTTACTTGAGTGTTGCCTGCCTAATGGGAATTGAATGTTCAGCTTTTAAGAAAAATAATTATGAGTTACAAATGGTTAAAGCTTCTTGAGGGGAAACTGTATGTTGGTTGGATGAATAAAGAACTATATAAGATGTCCTTTGTTAGTCACATTTCAGTGCATTTCTTTTTTTTATACTTTTATCTTGCTGCCATTTTTATCTATCTAAAAAAACGGCCTTCATGCTTATTAATGGCAGGTGATTTTATGTATTGCCTGTTTTAATGTGTTAATACAGTCAGCATTTGGGCATGTGTGTTTTACATTAGTAGTCATGGCCACTTGCTCTCTCTCTTTCAGTACTGTGATATGTGAAAAGAGGGAAGAAAACTTTTTTTCTTTATGATGTTTTTAGTCACAGGAAAAAAGGAAAAAAGGCATGATTTACCATCCCGTCATTTAAGTGCCTTAAAGATCATTATTTTGAAACCATCACGGTTTTCAGGTTGCACAAATAAACCCTGGACATTTATCAAAGACATCTTTTTAACTTTATGCACTTCCCAGCAGCACAAACAACCTCAGAGAATCACAGCAGCTTAAATATTCCAATCAATTCAACAGACATGTTGAGTGCAGTCTTTTCACATACATGAATAGTTACCACACTAGAAATCCATCTGCTAAAATGTGACAACAGTTTGTTTTTACACCACAATTTTAATTCAATTCTGATGGGATAAAAAGCAATGCCAATGTTGTGGTTCTCTACAGTGTTTGAAACAGTCAATCTACAATATGAGTAAATGTGACATATTTTCACATTAGCCTGCAATGGTTTGGATTGCACTCTGCCAGATCTCACTGGACTCTCGACAGCCGTGTCAGCTCTTGGGTCTATAGCACACAGTGTCCATATCTATTTTGGGATAGGGGAAAAACACTCTGGCTTGTTAGTATTTCTTCAAACCAATCATAACACGTCCTGCTGAACAAAGAGATGATGATGAATTTGTGGCTAACCTCATATACCGGAGATAGTAAGGGGATAGACTTTTTCTGGCAATACATTTCCATTGATCTAAACTATATTAGCTGTGACAATGTCAAAAACTTATTCATAATAGAGAAAAAAGCCAGTTTGTATTTATCATTACCCTGCTTTTTTGTCATATTATGCTGTCTTGTTATATTATGTTATTTGTCTAAACATTTGCTGGCATGTCAACAGATCAAATTCTGCATTTACACATATGCTGCAAAACACAATTTCAGGAACAAAAAAATCTAGAGCAAGCAAGACAATTTGAGCTTAGCAGGAAGAGACAAGAATGGAATATGCAATCCCGCAGCCAGGAGGTAGTAAATTAGGGTTATAGTAAATCATGGAGTTTGCCTTCAGTGTGTGGTATATGTGTGTGTGTGTGTGTGTGTGTGTGTGTGTGTGTGTGTGTGTGCCTATGTGGAAACATAAATGTAAGCTGGTAAATAATCTGGCACTCCTGACATGCAAAAAAAGAGGACTAATCGGGCAACATGTGCATATATTTCACATATGACAGTAAACCTTTGAACTTGAACTTAAACTATTTGGGTAGAAATGTTTTGCCAAGTATGACTCAAAAGACTCAAAACACAATCTGTTTTTTATATCTTTGACATGTAGCCAGCTGGGAAAGGAAAAGCACTACAAATGAGTAAATGTCATATTTTCACACAAATCTTGCATTGCCAGACTTTGTGCTGGGTCTCTATCTATGATGCATTTATTTCTTCAAACCAATCAAAATAAGAAGATAGTAAGAATGGATGAAGCTCCCAATGTTTCCTTATCAAAAATATGAACTGATACTGAAACTGAACTGATGAACTGGATGATGACATGCAAGAACATGTAAAAAGTCTCAATGTTCTCTGCAAGAAGCATACATTTACCAGGAAACAAGCTTGTCAACTGATAAAACATTACTACAGCTGATAATCAATGGCCATATTCCAATGTTTCCCTTTTGCAATTTAACCCATTTCTGAGAGTGAGAGTAAGAGAGAAATAGTCCATAGCACGAAGGGGGTTTGAAAAGAGGACATTGAAGTTTACTTTGTACTTCCTGGTAATAATTGAGGATAAAAACCTCTTTCACCAACTGTATCTCAACACTGGCAGCCTAAACCTAGCTGAGTTTTAAGCAGCCAGAGGTATTAAACTGGTTATTAAGCTTCCACAGATGGATGGACAATGGTAAGACCCATTTCTGCTTTACCCTAGATATACTGTATTCTCAGATGAAGTGGACTTGACTGCGGGGCACAATAAACACTGAGCTAAGTATATTCCTCAACTGTGAAGGACATATGTCTCAGTAACATCAGCAGCAATTGCAGGGCTAAGATCAGCAGCTTTTTTCAGTAAGCCATAATAAAAGACTCTGAGGCGCCACGTATTATAATCAGTATTATAAGCTGCACTCGCTCAGAATAAAGTTAATGCTGTTTATTTTGCTTCAGTAGGATAAGGAATTGTAAGAGAATGTGGGGATCACTCTGGTTTTATGGCTAGTTTTGATTGGTTTGATCTCTACAGTTGATCCAGTGAACATACCGTCTTTGTAGGGTTTCAGAGAATGTAGTGGCAGGGAGGAATTTGCAAAAATTGCAAAGAAGATAGTAAGAAAACCAATATACCCACTTATTATAAGACATCCCCAGTACAGTGTTTCACAATATGTACAACCATTATTCAGTGAAACATGGCAAGTAGAAGAGGATGATTGGATCCAGAAGCTATTAATCAGTCTGGAGGTCTCCAACACCCCAAAGTCACATGTGAACTTTGCTAATTATAAGTATCTGTGCAAACAAACTTTAAATTATATAAGTTACTCTTAGTTTGCGTCTGTCCTAATGACAATAATTTTCCATTACATAAAAAGAGACAAAAACTCACCATGTGTTCAACAAGAATACACCACAGATTTGATCAGCTGTGCACAACTATTATCCGGTGCAGGCACCACTCAACTGACACACAACAGTGGTGCAATCAGTGGAACAAAAACAACTGGAGGAGTTCCTCTGCAGGGTTGTTTGCACACTGCTAACCCCAGTTCACAGGTTTTCATAAACTCTCTAAACACACTGAGATTTAGTCCAGCCAGCAGAACTGAGCGAGAAATCACACCTTGACCATATAAGGACTTTATGTCTCCTGATCTGCAATCTCAAATGCAGCCGTGTGTGTGTGTGTGTGTGTGTGTGTGTGTGTGTGTGTGTGTTCTCTTCTACCAGTTTGAGCTTTAGACCTTGGGAGTGGGGATATTTTTTGGAAAGTGAGGACATTTTTTTTAAGAGGATTTTTTGTGCTTTTATGGCCTTTAATCAACAGGACAGCTTGAAGAGAGGAAAGGGGAGAGAGAAGGGGGACGACATGCAGCGGGTCGGGGTCAGATTCAAACCTGGGCCGCTGCCAAGGACTCAGCCTACATAGGGTGCACACTCTACTGGGTGAGCAACAGGTCGCCCCGGAAAGTGAGGACATTTTTGACTGGCATTTTTACTCTTTCAAAAGACAATACTGGGGTTATGACAAGGCTTGAGGCTTAAGGTTAGACATAGTACTATGTGTCGGGTTTAGTTTAGGTGTAATGCCCCTGACACACCAACCAGACGGCCAACCCTAGGCAGAAAAGGCAGTTGGACTGATCAGTCTCCCCGAGTTGGTTAAAAAAGTGCCTCGGAACACACCAAAGCAACGAGACATAATACATCTCCATAACAGCAGGCGGCGCTCATCTGTATTGTCACCCAAAAATGAAAACCAGCAGCTGATTGGACAAACGCCTCAAATTCAAAGCCCGACTGCGGCTTGTTCAGAATACAATCTCATATTTTACTATATTTTACCCACCAAAACTTATTTCTGATAGCATTTTAAGCGAGAAATAGCCCATGCAGTTGCTGAATCTGTCTTCATTTCAGATCGACAAAGGTCAATTTAAAAGATTTTTGTCACATTTTCAGAGACTCTATTCACGCTCATCCCGTTCCTTGTTTCCGGGTTTGCACTCCACCAATCAGAGCATCTGAGCATGTCAGGTTGGCCAAAGTGAAGGCCGACGGCCCCTCCGGGCCCCGCCGGGCCCCTCCGGGCCCCTCCAGACGGACGACGGTATAGACATATAAGGTAGATCAATGTCAACTTTGAAAAATACACGACAACCAGCTCCATGGAGGAGTTGGTTGTCATGCATTTCTCAAATTTACTCTTTCTAAGCAATGTATTTTACCATGTCCAATAAAATATCAACTTTTATTTATATTGTCCTAACTTGTTATTTGCAATACTGTGTCGCTTTTCCAAATAAAACATTGTTGTAAATCCCCAGTCTTTGACTGAGTGCCCAAAAAGGAATCAATGAAAACTCTCAGCGCAATATAATTTCTCCATTTTACAATGTCACATGTGGTGCTCTCAATCCAAACATGTCAAAATTGTGCTGTAATGTTCCAAAATGCAACAATATTTCATCCACTAGAAGCTTTTCTGGATCCTCATCCGCACAGCGTTTCCTAAAGGAGTCCGGGGATAAAACATGGAATGGGTTTGGAGGGAATACAAGAATGAGAGGGAAAATGGAGAAAGTGTCAAATCTGCAAGTGAGAGAGAAAGCAGGTGGGCTGAGCACTCACGTCGGACCTGTAAAACTCAGGATAACGGCAGCCTATTGTGCCATTCTGATTCACTTTTGCGGCATGCTAAGGGTGGGGGGGTGTGGGGGGTTCCACAAAATGTGCTCACCCTAAAATTCATCTCGGAGAGACAAATAGACAGAAATAGATGCAGAGGCCAACATTTTGGAGATGGTGGTTCTCTGGAATTAGTCTGCCCCATTGGTGGCCTCCTAATTTAACAGATTTGGCAGATAAGCTCATTTGTCTTATCCACATGAGAGAGGCTTAGGAAGTGGCTATTTGGGTGGCTATGGCCTCCTGCATACCTTAATACTTATAAGCTCTCTTTAAATTAATCTTCTTGAGAAATTCACTACTAGGCAAGCCTGTGTGTCTTCCGCAGTCTTTTAAAAATGATTCAAGGTCCTGCTGTCCCCCATCACAGGTAACTCAACAATACAGTTTATACAGTATGTGCTGTTGCACCAGATGCCACAGTCCTGTATTTGTAATTTTTGGCTGCATAGATTTGTCTTCTTTTAGGTTTGTTTTGACCTAATGATTTCGAAATCATTAACACAGCATCTGCAGATAAGATGTCATTTCTCTCTTTGCAAACACTTCAACAGCAGCTCCTACTTTATGGATTATCATCTCCAAGGTATTGCAAATGAATTTAGGAGGACAAAAGATGAGGAAAGTAAGGAAGAGCAGTAGAGGGGGATGGAGATGGTCTTGTCATTTTAAAGGGGTTCGAGGGGATGTTTGCTCACCCTCTTAATGGTTTAAAAGGACTGGATGCATCTATCTTTCTCTCAGCGTATTTCAGGGGGGAAAGCCCAAGAGGAATGGACCGATTCTGCCCTGTGACTGATTGCACAAACTTCAACAGATATGCCTCAGCAGCACACATGGAAATATACCATTATTAAAATAAATATCACAATGGAATTTCCATTACGACATAAATGACCTGAAATGGGGATATAGTCCATATCACTAAAGTCCCATGAAACCAGTTTACATTTTAATGAACTCATCTGACGTTCAGGAGTACAGGATGTTGTGTTTATATAGAATTTGACAAAACACAGTTCACGGCTCAATCTTAACATTGTATTCTTCTGTTCACTCTGTAGCATGTAAGCAGACTGCAGGTTACATAGTTTGACACAGCCACTTTACATCAATCTCTTGTGACTTTGTGTGTATGTGCATGGTATAAACTGTACACATTTATAGTATACTGTAAATTCATTGCTGTAAGACCATGTCTCTTGAGCAAGATAAACTCCAAAGGAATGTCACTGGCCTGTGTTGTGAAGGAAAGAATGAACAAAATGCTGTATAGCCAAAGAAAGAATGTTAAAAAAAATACTGTGGATAGAAATAGATAATAAAAATAGATGTCAGAACACTGTGGATGCGTCCACGCATATGCACACAAATCACCCTCTGAATCATTTACGCTAGCCACCACTAAACTTGACCAGTGACAGCAGCCTGTCTGCCAAGCCTCCGTCATGTGGAGCCTGGCACTGAGGTTGACAGCCCGGTCTGAAACATGAGGACCAAATGGACCTAGGAATCTCTGGGGGGCTGGGTAGGATCTTTCTGCACCTCCATGTTCCCCACATCTGGCCTGCTGCACTGCTAATATGGCTGTACGGCACAGAGAGGTGATAGAGGCTAATAATGGTGCATTCTGGGGCAAGACATGAGGTTGTACACAGCTGTTTCTTCTTTGGTATTTTTCTTTCTTTCTTTTTTAAACTTAATACATATGTGAAGATTGAGCAATCATATAAGTGGTCCATTTATAAATCTGTAGAAAAGTAGGATTCTTTGTCATTATTTATGCGTATCTGTGCAGTTGTATCATTGCTTGTTAATAATGCCTGTAATCACACTGGACCTGTCAGCGGTCTGTTTGACATAAATTTGGACATAATCCTTTAAGACAAATGCTCCAGCAAGGCCCACATTGTGCCGTCGCCTGGTTAACAGACACATTCTTGGCATCTTGGGCACATTACTTACTGCAACTTTAGATTTGACATTAAATGTGGCTACAGTGCACAAAGGAGTATGTCTTATGACTCCTTGTACAGGAGTAAATGTTGACTTTAAGATTTGGTTGCCACTCTTTGTCCTTGCCAAATTATTTCCCTAAGTTTTAATTATTAATCTTCATGATGCAGCATCGGAGCTACTCCTACTGATGTTGAGGTCATGTATTCAGTATGTCTTCAGTGTTGGGATGCCTCCAAGACTAAAAAACATTCAGAAAGATTCCCTGAAATGAAAGGTCTTATACCCCAAGTGGCAATGCCCCTAGCTTAACCGTTGTTCACCTGTTCTATTTCTGTCTTCTACTTTTTCAGTTTTTTTTTCCCCCAGGCATCTCCCAACAGTTCCAGCTGACCAGGGTAATGGAAATTTTCACAGCAAACCAGACTGGACTCAACAGACAGTGCAGTCAAGCTAATGGGTCTCGTAAGGCTGAATAATGTAGATGTTACCAAGGAGACAGAGAGCACAGACAAAACCAAGAGCGCCAGTGTCTGAGTGTGTGCATGTGACAAATTATATTGGAACAGACCTAGCCGGTACTGTGTTCAGAAGTGTATAATTCATATAAATGTTGAGGTATAAGTCATATATCAGTGTTAGCTTATCCAACCCCTATACATACACAGGCATACCATTTCTCAATTCATTCCCTTGAAATTATAATGTAACGTACATTTTTTTAATTTTCTGTTACCAATGGGAGAACCAAAGGTGATGCTCAAATTTCATAGCAGGGAGCCATGAGTAAAACACATTTCTTAGACAAAGGACATCATGGAATGTCTGAGTAAAAAAGGTGTTTCCTCTTTCATTGTTAGTGGTCGACTGGATGTAACTGCCTTGTAAACCCAGTGAACGCTTGGTGTTTCTGTGGTGGCTTGTTTGATTACAGTCCATTTCCCCTCTCCCACAGCCCCACCAGGTGGCTGCCCAGCACTCCTTTGTGAACCAAACCCACAGTGATCCTTACAGTGCTCAAACCTCCTGAAAGTCACTGAGGTTAGTTTAGGGGCTTTTGGGCTTACTGCAAAAATTTTGTGTTCGTCAGAACTGTTTCAAAGAACACAAAAAGATCAAAGAGGTGCTTTTAAGCTCCCTGATTTGAAAAAAGGATTCACCAGAATACACAATATGTTGGAGGTCTTTTAAGCTCCTAAACATTGCATTGAAATATTGGTTTGAAAGGAACCCCCAGATTTTTTTTTTTTTTTTTTAATAATCCTGGTTAACTGCTTTTTCTGATCATTAAAAAAAATATCTTCCATGTGAACATTGACAGAAATGTGACACTATGGACTTTTCGAAAATCACATTTTGTGTTTGTGCCTTATAAATATTTATCACAACTGAATTTTCATATTTCTTTGGGCTCAGATGATCCATTTAGTTTTTGCTAGACAACAACCAGTGTTTATCATGAGGTGAAGCAATACTTTCTTTGAAACAAAAATGTATTTCAATAGTACCATCCCATTTTTCTTTTTCCTCTCATTGGACACGATTCCAGAATGAACTCACTAATCTTTAATCTTTTTGAAGACAAACAGTCCTTTTAGATGTCACTTAAGGAAAAACAAAGTTTAGAAAAAATGCCTGGCCTCTCATTAACTACTGATGTAAATGTTTAGGAGATAGCTCTTATTTATTTTTTATTCCATGCATTTCTTCCTCCTTTCATGATTTGGCCTATAGATATCCACTTTCCTGGTGGGATTAGTGCAGTTACTTTAATGTGGGTTGTGCCCTTGTGTGTGGGCAGGCCTCTTACTCCTCTGTGTGTGGCAGGTTTGAGGTGAAGGGGGTACGTGCAAGCCCACTCTTTACTCTGACAGTGTTTAGATGTAGTGCGTGACCTACAGTGCACCATAAACCAGCAGATTCAGGAACATACAGCTGTATAACACCAATCTTGGCAACTAAGGCAAACATTTCTGATCACAGCTTGCTCATTTGGCCACATCTGTGTGTGTGTGTGTGTGTGTGTGTGTGTGTGTGTGTGTGTGTGTGTGTGTGTGTGTGTGTGTGTCTCATTATGCGCATGTACGTTGTTCATGTGTGTGGTTTTTAATAAGCGATGGTGTTTTCTGCCAAGTACAGGTAGCTGATTTCAAAAACAAAATAAACACAGGAAGCTTTAATAACATAACCAGCACACATGGGAGCATTGAACAACATAGCTAAAGCCTACATATGAATTAAGAATCCCTTAGGTATATGCATTTATATTAATACTTATCATGTTACATTTATTGATGTTGGATCAGACTGTCACTTGAGATTTCAAAGTAAAACTCAACTTTGGGTAAAGGCCCAGGTGTTCAGGCATTGTATGCTATGTTGAGTATTAGAATTATACAATAAATTGAAGTTATCTTTAACGTAGCTAAAGGTGGCATTAATATTTGAAGTAAATGTCCAATCATTCCAATCATATTAGTGTTACCAAAACTTTAGCCATATAAATAGAAATAGCCTGAAAGTTATGATTAAACTATATTTAACTACTGGTATATATAACCAGGATTTAAAAAATATAGAAATTTGCAAAACATGGAAGCTTATTTTCTGGAATTGTATTTCTAACTGTTACTGTCACTTATCAAAGAAAGTGTAAGAAAAGGATTTCAACTTCTAGGCTCTGAAAGCTCCAATGCTAATATTATAGCTCAACAACACACACACACGCTTTACAAAAACAGCATAACGACATCCTGCAAGGAAAAAGAAAAATCTTCAACGGCAATGACCTGTAATATTTACCCAGGGTGACTCCTGAATGGCTCACTCACAGCTCTAGAGGGCCCTACACACCTCAGGGCAGAGGCCGGTTGTTTTTGTTGCTTGTGATGCAGAACAGATGAGACTTTTTGGACATTTCGGGTTTGCTATTGAAGATTGGAACACCGTGCGTTCAGTAGCTTTGTGGTCAGCCAAAGTATTTAAACAGTGATATGACCTTACAATACAAAGAGAAAAGTATGTTTGTGTGTATGTGTGGCCGCTTAACAGACATTTGTCTATGAATACAATATTTTGGTGGAGAACACACAGCTTTAGTGTCAAACAACTGCTTTGAAGGTCAAACCCTTTATTATAGAGGGTGGGGTGTCTCTAAACAATGTCAACACTTTAAATAGGATATGAGTATATTAGCAGCGTTTCTGATTAGCTGGTGAACAAAAGCAATCAAAGGCTGCCGTGGTCTATTGGAGAACATATATCAATGCCATTTCTTCAGGGCCTGGTAGTGATTGGCATGGTCTTTAAGTGTTCTTTTTACAATAAACTGAGAAGCCCACATGTGAAGTCAGCAGATGATGCCAAGTGACTCTGGAAGGCTGTTAGTCATCCAGTAGATTATGAAAATGGTTGTTAAAGCTGCTGTAGTCATCATCATGTAGCCACATCGTTTTAACTTGCAGACAGGATATACAAGCTGATTTGAAAAGCCACGTCATCTTTATGTTTAGTTGTCTCTTTGAGGATGATGATGAGCTAAAGCATCTTGTAAGTCTGCAGTGGCTTATATGAAGTCTGCTCTTTGGGTATTTACATACTGTAGACGTGAGTCTTATTTGGCAGTATTTAAGTTTGGGATTTGGTGCCATCATGAGGGCACATCAGGTATAAAATGGACCAAAACTGCTTATTTGGTGATTGCATTGGCAGGCAGTAGACTAAATGTGTGCTGTACTTTCATAAAGTTCTCATAAGTTAAACATTTAAAATGCAGTGATTTGATTTGTTATCTTCAGGGTTAGTAAGGAAAGTGTCTGCGTGAGACTTTTCCAAAGTTTCCGTGAGTCTTTACATGATTCAACAGGTGAGTGTGCACACTAATGACTGAGTAAGGAAAAGCATCCCCTAATTCCAGTAACTTGTCCTTCTATGGCCAAATTTATACTTCATGTGGTTGCTGACTAACTGAGAGATCAAAAACTTTCTCTGCCACTTTCCAAAACCAGGACTTTTGAGAGAATAATAAGTAGCTCCTCTATGCTTCACAGTGCAACCACTGCATTTTCCATAGCAGGAATGAGTGATTACACACAACTGGTATATGGAAGTGTGCATCCCTACCAATCTTGTATGTTCATGCTATCCCTATTCTTTTGTGCAAAAGCACACTGAGCATATTGGAAGTAAGAAGCAGACATGAATGATGGTCCTTGATTTGAAGTTCAAGTGGTGGAGTTTAGGAGGTAAGAAGAATTATTTTGTCACCATCCTGTTTGAGGGATTGATTTCAAGTTTTTCTTTAAACACACAGGTCTGCAATTGTGTGGTTTGTCCCTAAGACCAAGTGCAAAAGAGGATATGTGCCTTTTGTTTAGCCATCTCTTTTACCAAGGAATTCACTTTGCCGTCTTTGCCTCTCAATTATTCATCTCCCCTGTAATGTGTAAAACACATGGAACTAATGTAATTAGATTCACTCACACATGTATCTTTATTAGAATAAAATAATACGGACTGGCCAGACTGGGGTGAGAGTGCAACAGCTGTGGGCTATAATCTGGGCAACACTGCACACACACACACACACACACACACACACACACACACACACACACACACATATTCAGTAGCAGCAGCTGTGGCTAATTATGTTCCATGTGATTATATTGTTCGCATGTCCGCAAGCTGTAAAACATTTTTCTTGTTTTCAAGTTGTTTGAGATAGAGAGGAAGAAGGAATTTCACAAAAACTTTATGCCATGTTCATTGGAACAGGTAGTGACCCAAACTGGCACCAATAAACACACCGACAGCTGGAAAATTTGCACTGTGTTCAAGCGTACTTCCATTACTAAAACATTTCCATATGGCATTTCATGCCCCTTCCAAAATATACCATGAGAGTTTCTTTTGGCTCCACGCTTCTTTCAGCATCCAATCTTTTCATTAATGAAATGTTCACTCTTTCCCTCACTTTCACTTTCCACCTCCTTCCTCACACTCTGATTGACTGCAGAAACTGTTTGAATACCCTCAGGCCTTCAGTGTTTATAGGATCGTATCCAAGACTGTTAACATTGTTCATAGAGGTTCATTCATAGCTTACAGACAAGTAAGAAGTGTATGGCCTTAAGTGCCTGTGTTACTGTATGCTTATATGCATTCAATGTGGCATTGTTCTCTGGCATGATACTTTTTATTGTGACTATGTCAAAGGTATGTGTGCTATATGTATTGTCTGTTACTGCCCTGTTTTCAAACATGACAGGTTGCTTTAATTTTTTGTTTTTAATATACTGTATGAGACAACTTAATTATATGAATTCTAATTTTACATTTACGATAAAATTAAAGTCTGATTATACGTGCAAAAATGACAGCATTATTAAAGATCACACAGGATCTCTATGAAAATGGATACACAGAAGGAAAAGCCACAAGAAGGTAGTGGCCCAGCACTCTTGTTTTTTCTCCTCAGGAGATCACATACTAACACTTTCCCACAGAGGGCAGTATTGCCGCTACGTTGTGTTTGGTTTTCACACAGCCTGACAAGGTTTGGAAGTAACCAGCAGAGTACCACATGAGTAATGGAGATGACAAGTAAGCAACCTAAAAACTCACTGGAGACAGGTATCAAGGAGAAGGAAAAAATTACAACAAAGAACAGATTTTATAACGCATTACAATTAGAAGTCCTGAGTTATCCCTTGTTTCATTGAAGCCTCACTAATGTGTAAAATTACGATTACAGTGTTATATCAAACTCATACTGATTCATGCTGTACAAGGCATTTCTTTTGCAAATGCAGCATACCTGTACTGCATTAGCTGTCCCAAGTTACTATCATTGGCTGACTGTTTGGGGTGGGATGGGGTGTTTACATGTCTGTTCCCATACAATGGGTATTCCTTAATTTCACACAATTGTCCTTTATATGTAAGGATGAAACAGCTTAGCCCTTTCCTGTAAAAAAAAAACATGCATTCATACCACACATAACAATTCTAAAATATTTATTTCAGACATGCTGTAAGGTACAGTAGCTAAAGGTCAATGTGCCCCAATTATATGATCAAAGTGAATTTAATTGCAGGTTTTCTTTAAATACTGGAGGTTTGCATGTAACCGTTGGATTCACAGTTGGTCTTAAGTCCTAGCGTTTCTTGGGGCACAATTAACAGAACATGTACAACTCACACGTCTCTGAGTTAATGTATAGCCATCAGCAGCTTGCTGAAACATACACATCACCTGCAGGATGATCGCAAAGATGGGTTAAATACGCGTGGAGGAAACATTAGGAACACTCACTCCGTTCTAATTTCCAGGCACAATTCGAAGTCTGATGCAGAAATGTGCTCAAAATCCGCTCTCAATACATTTTGTCAAAAGCATCAAACGACCATAATATATCAGCAGTGCAGTGCCCACAACTTGAAATTATGGAAATTGTCATGCACACACATTATTTATCATGTTAAGGCTGTGTGGAAATATGTAAACCACTAGTTTAATGATGATATTTTGCACTTTCAGTTGAAACGTTTTATGGTAGGGCACATGGGCTTTATAATAAATATATGTAATATAAATATATTACTAAATGTATAAAAACACAAAAAATGACGAAGTGATGTCACAAGATGCGTGGCTTGAAGGTTAGCACCAGGTAACACTATGTTAGGTTTTGGGAGTTTTTAACGAGTGATCCATCTTCTCGTAAATAGAGGTTCTTTGGATCGAAGCGCGTCTGTAGAATGAAATCCACGGTGTCGTCAGTTCCGTAAAGTGTTCCTCTTGGCTTCAATAAAAAAAGAAGATAGAGGATTATTTACGAAGAGACGGAAGTTGATTCCTAAATTAGAGCATTGCATTGTTTCCCACGGGGCAGTTTTTGCCTTTGACTGTCAAAAGACACATCAGTCTCCACTCTCTGAGCCGCGCATGAACTGGGATGCACTGACGTTAGCCTGTTATTAGCTTACGCGCTAGCTTCCCGAACAGCTCTGTTTTACGACGGGACCAAGCACACCGTAAGTCAAACCGTTTAAAAAATGAATATATTACATTTAATCTCGGTTTTGATTTTTACATTTCCACTACTGTTATCCAGCCAGCTTTGCACAGTGAACTCACTGTGTTGTTTTTAATAACCAACCTCCTCCTAACAGCTGCATGTGTGAACTAGAAGCAGGCCTTTTCTAGAAAGCATATTCCTTTCCAGTCGAAAAAACTGCTTCAGTAAGGGGCACGTTCTCAACAAATAGCGTTTATTATAAACCTCCACTGTGTAAGGCAGGGTGAACCCACCAGGGATGCCTGCATAGCGTTACCTGCTGGAGTCACAATAACTGTAACGTTACACCTGTGCTGGTGCACCTGTCATGGCTCCCAGGGTTGTGCTATTGATTTCCAATCAAACGTTCCAGACTCATTATAAAAGTAAACTACTGCTCACGTTGTCTAACCTTGGTAATAGTGAAAATAAAGAGCAACATTTCTCTGTTGTAACGCATGTTAAAGTTATTTTGGAAGCTGCCCATTCCTATTAATATAATGTTAATGATTCCTATTTGTGTCATATAATTTCCTAGCTCACCCTGTTGTCATTTCACATTGTTCCAGCCTGGCCTTGACTGAGAAACAAAGCAAAGCATAGTGGATGTAGATCTAACAGATGTAGATGTTATGCAAAGCAGCACTTGTGGTTGTACAATCTATGAAGACCTTTAGTCTCTGATTAATCAGTTTGTATTAATATAATCAATTAATATGGAGAACATTTCAAGACAGTTTTTATGTGTTTTTTTATATCCCAAAGCTCTGACACAGGTGCAGTGAGATGTCTGTGAGAAGTGTTTTTTTGTGTTGATAATGTTGGGCAAGGGAAGCACAACTTCTAATGTCTTAAGTTAACAGAGATGTGTCATTCCTCAGGAATGGACTGGGCATGGCCCACAAAAGCCCACTTACTGTAGGCGAGGCCATAGCAAATGTAAACACACACTACCATACATCCTTCAAACAACATCTGTGATGTTGGGGACAGCAGCAATTGATCTAACTGCCATAAAGCTGCCATAGAGCCTAGGTATGTTCTTGTCAGCAACAAATCTCACAAGGACACCAAGCTTTGTTTTTACTTTTGCTACTAAAAGTTTTGCCTTAATTTACTTACATAATACACATTTACCATACACTTCTTAGTTAACAATATCCTGCTTAGGCAACATTTCTTAATCAGTTGCCAGTTCCTTGATTCATTTTTGTAGCAGCTATTTACATATGTGTGCAAGCAAGCATACAGTAGTACTCTTTAGCAGATGATTGTTCTCCATCTGAAATTCAACATACATCACCATCTACAACTACAGTTTCCAGGCCTTTTCTAAGGGCACAAAGAACAAAAAGCCACAAAAGACATACGCTGCATACAGCTACTGTACATGTTGGAGTTTATCCTGTGACATTTACCTTTTATTTTTTTAAAGATTAGTTTTGGGGCTTTTCCGCCTTTAATTTTGGACAGGACAGCTAGGTGTGATAGAAAGGGGGGGTTGAAGACATGCAGGAAATCATCACAAGTAGGATTGAAACCCTGGTCCTCTGCGTCGAGGTATAAACCTCTCAGTACATGTGCGCCCACTCTACCACCACTGAGCCAACCTGGCCACAACATTTACCTTTTAATCGACACCCTGTGAAAAAGTATGAAAAATGTTAAGCATCTTCCACATCTGTAGGCCTTCAAATTTGCCTTATTTTGCACCATTATCTGTGTTCTATGTCACCATGTCCCACACAACAGTACATACCTCTCATTAGTGTTTGTGGGAGTGAATTCATTAAACGGTGAATTCGTTACACCAGTCCAAGCCCAAAATAGGAACTGTGTTACTGCTTGTCCAGCATTTTAATTTTTGAAAATGTTATGCATATGTGAATGCACATCTTGAATGTGAGAGTATTCCTAGCACTGCAGGGCAAATCAGTTTGACTGATTACAATGACTTGACAATGTTGATGTTCACATTTTACAATGTCCCCTCTAGTCTGGGTTTTTAGGGAGTGGGTACTGCTAACATACGGCCCTGTAATGAGCTGTAGAGTAGAGGGGCCATTTCAACAAGACAGCTCATTATAATAGCATGCACGTGGTTTTCATGTGGTTTAATGCCAAGCGGTAGCCGTGCTTTTGAAAACCACCTCCTCGCTTTTATTTGTGGCATTAATATTCCCATCTGCCTAATGATTTTGCAGTTTTGACTATGCTCTTTGGTCTCTCCTTTTCAAAGCAGCATTTATGCCTTGCTGTTTTTTTCCATCTCTGCCTTTTTTGCTTTATTTACATACAGTAGTTTGTTGTATTAACACTTTATCTCTCTTTCTCCCCTTTTTCACACAGTTCTAGTGCATTATGACAGACAGCATTATGAGTAAAGCTGCCACAATGGAGATTCCAATCAACAGTAATGGTGACACAGGGACACTACCAGAAGATGACAGCCTTGAACAGGTGGGTCACAGCTACTGTATCAGTTGAGAGTTAAGTTAAGAAGCCGGATGTTATTACGTGGTATTATGGTTTGTTTATTACAGTGTGAAGGGTAAATGCGTGCCTTCAGCTGTTTGACGTTGACATTGTGGTTGTGGGTATTGTTCTCAGATATTTCAAGATGATCTTAGTGAGCTGGCTGTTTTTACACTATTCACATTACCACAGTACACTATTACCCTGTGGTAATATGTACAGATGTGTACACATGTGCATAAGCTGTATTCCAGCCTCTTCTTTTGAACTTAAATATTGTTCTCTGTTTGGGCTTAATTTTTACTCTAGTATGTGTGGCCTGTCATACATAATCAGAAGTCCTTGTGTCATTTAGGTTGCTTAGCTACAACTGTGGAAAGAGAGCCTAATGGGAAATTAGGTGTCTCCTTGGGAACTAGTTTTTTCCATTAATGGCTCATGTGGCCTCATGTTTCAAGGTTACAGACAAATCTCTACGACACCAGGTGTTGCACTCTCAGATGCAGTTGTTGCTCTCCAGGTGGGGACAGTTCATTTACAGAACCGATAAGCACTTGTCGGCCTCATTTGAAAGCAAAAGACCACATGCTCCAGCTTAGGGGTAGAGCCCTAACATTTTGATTCAATCCCTTTTAGGAGTGCATTAGTCAGAGTCGGTTAAACTGGAACTGTGGAGTTGCAGAGTAAGTTAGGTTAAACAGGTTGTTCATTTTCCTGCATCTCAAGGCACACCTTGTTGGACAAACAGACTGAAGATCCTGGAGGAGGAGTTGTTTGCTCAACAAACTGTGTGGCTCCACTTAAGTAGTAACAGAAAACCCTACAGTACTTTTCTCACCAAGTCTGAATGGTGAAGCAAGTATTCAACCATTTGTGTGGCTACCCCAGTTTACTGTGTTCATGTATGAGAGCTGTTAAGCTGCACTGTTTAGTACTGAAGTTAACCAGTTGTCATAGCAACGATTGATCTAAAACTGGCTGTGCTTTGTCCTTGGGTAAAAGCCCTCCTGAAATCAGATTGAATCAGTAAAGCTGCAGCAGTCTGTATTGCTCATGCACATAGAGATGAAGATTGGCAGGTTGAGGAGAAGTCTGGTTTAAGATGTCGTAGCATTGCACTTTGTAAGATCAGCGGCGTGACTGGCAGCTTGACAGTGACAGAGATAGGATTGACTCCCATCAGCATTCTGGCAAAGCATCGGATGCATCACAGTGGCTCACTGGTGTCTACTCAGAAATGCAAAATCATTTTAAGATGCTTCTGCTGTTGTACACAATTTCTAATAGGTGATTATGTGCTATTAATTTGGAGATATCCCAGTTGTATTGTTAGATTTGCAAAGCTGTGAAATAATTTTAGGAAAAGCAGTGTGTTGCATTTTAAAACAGAGCCTCTGCTATCCAGGCTATATCTATCATGCCATTGCATTCTGTTTGTGGTAAAACTTAAAAAGCAAGTAATTTTCTTAAGCCTACAAACCTCACTGTTAAAAATATGACAACAAGATTATTTGTATGATAACTTAAAGGTGCTGTAGCTTTCTTCATCTCAAGAAACAGGTGTTGTGTCAACAAAGTGTCCAGGGAGTGATTAGTGTTTGCGTCAGCTTTCTTCTTCATTCAAGAAATGCCACGACACAAGTCAGAGCTATAAAAGAAGAGATACATGGATTGAATGAAGGAGACAATGTAGTTAAACAGGCTTTCTCTTTTTTTTTTTAACTTGTCATTGGTCCAGTGACTGTGTGGTTAAAATATCAACACTGCGTGAGGTAAAACTGTCTTTGTAGGCTATAGAAATGCCACTGTTGCTATGATAAAGGCCATCTGGCTAAAAGGTTCCACTTTTTACTCCTGACACCACCCAAATTCATTGCTAAAATAGAGAAAGACACATTTTTTTCTGGCAATCAAAGTGTAATACCAGGAGTTTGTGTCAATGTTTGTGTGTGTACACAGTTCCTTCTTGATTTGTTCCCCCCCCCTTAATGTAAATGTCATCTTTAATGTGTGTACATAATTATCTTAATTTTGCAGTGTTGTATTACAATCTGTATTTATTTATCCAAGCAGTGATGGAATAATATTATGGCAAAGCTGTGGTAACACATTATAGAGTGATGCGCTACAACACATCACGCATTAAACATAGTCACCCAGTGGACAAGACCTAATAAACAACATAAAAAAAACTAATCTAAATGATGAATCCTGACCTGAGCTGCTGTGATATCAGTCCTCACTGTTTCCATCCTACATCCCTGCTGTCTGTGGACATTATGATGCTTTGTCTGGGATTTCTTTTAAATCATTCTATCTTGTTTCATAATTTCAGTCATGGATTTTTTTCTTTTTGTCTCCTTTCTTTTTCTATTTGTTTCTTTTTTGTTGTTGTCGTGTTTGTCAATTCCCCCTCCTCCATCTCTGGGCAGGCTGCAAAACTGCAGTGGAACTTAGATGAGAAGGTAGGGAGCTCCAGAGGCACCAGGGTGAGCAGGCCATTTGTGTGTGTGTGTCTGTGTGCATTTAATGTTGGTGTAGTAGTGCTCAGTGGTTTGACTTTCTGCAGCATTAAATTGCATCTCATCACTTTGTTGGTTCATTTCACAAAATGTCAGAGATGTCATTGTCATGGTAAACTACTGTGCAGCGTGAATTGTGCTGCCTGTTAACTTGGTTCCTACTAACTCTAGATAGACTTTACATGACTTTAGAGGACATGGTTTGAGAGATATGCCTCAATAGCTGACAGCTAACACTTATGTCTCTACATTACAATCCATTTACATTTGATTATCAGAAAGTGTGTGTGTGTGTGTGAAGCCAATATACAGTAGCCTAGATTCTGATGTGTGATTTTTAATTTTAGTGGGTGTTCAAACACATCAAACATGGCGCCATAATAGTAATTGTCGTCATGTCATTACTACTGCTAATATTGATGTGAGTTGGCTGTGCTTGTTCTGTTTGATGTTGTAGTCCCAATGAAGATTTTAGTTGTGTTCTGGCAAGAAAATCAAGCGTAACCATGACCACAAACAGATACGGCCCTGAAGTAGAGCCTAGATACATTTACAATAGATACATTTTGCCTGTTTAACCTCCAACAGCAGAAATTGCAGCAGTTGTATTTGTGCCTCCTGTTGGTAGTATCAAACATACTCTTTGTGTTTGCTTACAAAACGGAAACGCCACCTCCCTTGCAGAACTTACTATCCTCATAACAATCTGACTTTAGGTTTCAGGAAGTGACCTATATATTATGCTCCTCTTCACATTTTAGGATGGACGATATGGGTCTTAGCCCTAAAGCTCAGTGCAGTAACAAATGATATAAGAGGCTTGCTTACGGCACAGGCAGGAGATAAACTTCAACCTGTTTATTATAGAAACCAATGCTCAGATACAACTGTTGGCCAATGAGAAATCTGTTCAGGCCAGATTCTCCTTTTCCATAAATTCCTCACAATAGTTGTTTTCTTTACTAGCTGAAGGAAGGCAAACAAAAGAAAACAGTGAGTTAAATTAAGGAAAACACGCAAGATGGATCGTGACACAGTTACCCTCATGACCCAGAGTTTCACTGAAACCTGTGATTATTTTGGAAGGAGAAAATAGTTTGCTCGATCCTTTCCTGCTGCATAGATCATTGGAGTCACTGCTTGGGTTAGACTTGAAGTATGTCACAACTGTCGATCGAAGTCCTCTTGCTTGATCCCATCTCGGCAGGAGATTTAGTTCAAGCAGTTAGGTTGATCATTGACTGGGCCCTTTAGCGATGTATTTTCTTTCTTTCACACACTTAGTAGTTTTCCCTGTTGGTAGACAGGGAGTGGTTGAAGTTAGACACTGCCAGAAGATTGTGTGCACTGACTAACCTTCCTAACAGTAGTATTTGTCCCCCCTAGTGAATAATCCTTCAACCTACATTGTTTACACTGTCTGAATTTAACACTCAAGTCATAATCTCCTGTCTACATATCCCCGCCCAAAACCTCTATCCTTCCCTTTGTTCTGGTTCTTTTTTTGTTATTTTCCCACTTAAACTTTGCAGGACCTACAGCAGGTGATGGTATCGGGTCCCAATCTCAACGAGACTAGCATTGTATCTGGGGGGTTATGGAGGAACAGCAGAGGGTATCATCCCCACCAGCTCAATCAAAGGTAGAGTCTTACTTCACTCTTTGTCTCTCCCACTCATTTCTTACATCTTTTTCAGTCTCTTCTCAGCTATACTGTCGTTGTCCCATTTGGACTTCTTCTGTCAACTCTGTGCTGTGCCTCTGACTTGGGAGTTATTCAGTGGGTCTAATGACAATGAAGTGTTTGATTCTGTGGCCTCCTCTCATCATCCTTCCCTTGAGATCATAATGCAATTAATTGGTGGTCAATTTGCGCTGATTCAACCCCAGCTTCCCTAGCCTCCACTGTATCTGAAAATGTGCCTCTGTGGTCTGTATTACTCAGTATGTTATGGGAAGGAGCTTTTGAGTCAATGATGAACTATATTGATTTCAAAAACCACATGTGAGCACCAACATGCTCAGTCTAATAGCAGTGTGACTCATAGAATGTAGATGCGTAGATGCCATTGCCATTGGCCACCTATTTCCCTTCTGCAATCTGTGTCTTACCGCTTTCAACGAGCACCGTTTGCTGCATCTTGGGTTTCGCCGCCCAAGATGATTGGGATTTTGTTTCCCTTAGTGCAGAATTATAAAGAGCTCAGCTAGACCATTCTCAGGGCTGACACAGCACTGTGGAGATAGGTCTGGCTATGGGAGACTAGTCTAATTGTAATGTATTTAATGGAATTAGTCCCAAACAGAATGTTTGGAAAAGATAATAACAAAAAGCGTTACTATAGCTACTACAGTAATCACCAGACTTAATGGAAATACTTTGCTAATTAGAAAGAAAAAGAAGTAAAAGATACCTATAACAGCTCTCCCCCAGCAGTTTGAACAGTCTGAATATAGGGTAATGCCTCAGAAAGAGGCCACAATTCATGACTCTCAGGTATTTAGATATTCTGTAACTGTACTATAACACTACTGAAAGATAAGTTCATCATCAGATATGTCAATGTTTCAAAATGTCAAGCAATGGTTTAGTTTAAGAATGAATTAGGTAGGTACCAAGGCCCAACCCTGGGACGTCCATTCATTATTGTCCTGTTTCTTCTAGCTCATAGACAACAAGATTTTGCTGTGAAACTTACAAAAATAACTTTGACTAATAAATTACGATAAACAGATCCAACACACTTTTTTTTCACAGGTTGTGTGATACTGAAGTTCCAGAGATTGACATAATTTTCTAGTTCAAAACATTGACTTCAGCAGTGTAAACACCATATTAAAAGGGAAATGACACTCTCTTTTTTACTACTTTTTTGATACTAATATTTTTGTATATTTGTCCCCTCCCTCTCTCTCTCTCAGGCCCCTGCTGTGCACTACAATGCAGAGTTTAACAAAAGGATCCCAGTTACAGGAATAGGTGGCTCCTTAGACCAAATTATTATTATTATTATTATTATTATTAATAATGGACAGCTTATTTCCAAAATGTGATAGAATAATTTGGGGGGTGGGGATGTTTATAGGATCTACAACATCCAGTCAGTAGAAACTGTTAAATATTGATCAGCCAGCATGTGTTGTTAGCTGTAAAACACATAACTTGATTTTGATTTTATGGATATTTCTTATATGATTACTATCTCATTTTGGAAAGACGCTTTTTCATACAGAGTGTGTTTTTTTTACATAGCTGGGAACCAGCTTCTCTGTCCCTTTTTTATCTTCATCAAATGTTGTCTTTTTCAGTGGAGAGAAGGGCATTACAGTTACTGTCTGCTTTCTCTTCTTCTTTTTGGACATCATGGCTTTTTTCTATCACGCATTTCTTCTTCTTCTCTTCTTCTTTTTTGGTTGGTTTCTCTTGCAGTTTTTAAACTAATCCATAATGGGGTCTGCCCCTTCTTTTGTTTTTTCCAAGAATAACTCACAAAGCTGATCTCTGAACGCCTCTGTATCAAAATGGAAACCTTCTTCATGTCTATCACGGTGTATATTTGTATTGAGACCTTGACTATCATTTGAAAAAAAGTAAGATGTTATTGGGAGAAACTCGTAAACTTTCAGTTTTTAGAGGCCCTTATTTTTCTCATGTTAATCTTTTTTGATTCATTGTACTGCTGCAGTTCAAAAAATGCCCCCGTCTTTTCTCCATCACCCTTTTGTCTGTATTGTCATGCACTAAATATTGTTTTTTCATATTATTCACCTCTTTTTTCACCATTCTCTCATATACATCCTCATCCTCCTCTTTTTAAAGAGCTTTATTAAAGTTTTAGTAAAATACAAATTATGAGGCTACATAGCAGAGAAAAAACAAACAAAAAAACAAAGCAAACATAAGTAATAACAATTTACAAGCAAATGTACTAGTGCAAAAAATGGGCAGGTAAAGTGCATCTAGTACAAAAATACCTTTTATAATAAAGTGCGATATCATAAAGTGCAGTAGATCACAGGGTCAAAGCTGTTTTGGTCTAGAGTTCTCCTTAGTTCAGTGAGCACTTGTTTGCACACGTCCCAAGCTTGTTAATAAACAGTCTGGTGAATGACCACAGCATCTAGTCTTCCATAAGTTGAAGCATACAATACATATGATTATTTGTATCAATTTATTGTGTTTCTCTAGTAGGATATCATCAATACTACAATATATTACAGGTTTATATGAAAGCTCAAAATGTACACCATACACTTTTATCTTGCCCCAGACTTTTTTTGCTCTATAACACTCCATTAAGAGATGCTGTTCTCATCATTCATTGGACATGTTTTAGTTTTTACATAGCAACTCCAAGACTCAACAGCTTTGACAGCAAGTCTGTTTACTCCTCCTCTCCCTTTTGTCTTTTCTGCATCTACCCACTCCTCCCACAATCTCCTCCAACGTTTCTCCTTTCCATTCCTGGCACGCTTGTTCAACCTCAAAAATAACTTCATGTTTAAACCCTTAATATTCAAAAATCATTTTATATCCTGATCCTAAAAAGACATTCCCTTTTTATTTGTGAAAAACAAATCACATCCTCACACCTACCCTAATTCATACTCACCCTGAACCATTCCTTCATCCATACCCGACCTCCCACCCATTGCCACAGATATGCGTATAAAGTCCAGGCAAAATAGCGTTCCCCCAAGCACTTCTGTCTTCTGCCACATGGCAAGCCAATCAAATGAATGCCAAGGTACTGGGAGGGATAGAGGTGAAGTTAAATGCTACAGTCTGGTCTCTACATTGAATAATCAGATTTAATTTATTAGTGACACAAAATATCCCTGCAGTACAGTATTTTTACGTTTTTATTACAGCTCTTAAAAAAAATGATTTGGTGTCTACAATATTAACGCTTTCCTTAGTCCAATATTTCCTCCCAGTATACTCTGCATTTTTCATTTTCATTTTCTTGAATCAATAACTCTAGCTCTCTCCTATGCATGTTTTACAGTGAAAGTTAACGGATAGTGGTGATGGACATGGGTTGGAAGATAGTGGACCAATTTCAGAAACCCTGCTCAATTTTGTCTTTATTGAAAGCACCACCGTTTTAATGTACTTTAAGTAGTTTAGGAATCTTTATATGGTCTAATCTTTGCCGGGTTAAATCTTGTTCTCTGCCTCAAAGTTTTTAGTTTTCTTGTTGCTTGTTTGTTTTTTATTTTGTTCCTGTGTTTCTACATTTGCATCTCATCTATCAGGTTCAAACATGCATCACAGCAGCAGCAGCTCGTCAATGACGGCAGAGGAAGTGACCCGCGGTGTGGCTGTGGAAAAACTAGAAACCGTGAAGAAGTGGGGTTTCAACACTTACAAGGTAATCATTCCGTCGAAGCACTGGCAGACACGAGGGGTTTTTTTCTTGCTACAGGTTTATTTGAAGCTTCTTTCGAAATCCACCATGAAAACTAAACACACAGTGTAACGAGAAAATAAAGACCACATTAGCTTAATATGAACAAACAATGACATGCGCAGCATGTAAAATAACATTCACCAAAGTAAAATACAGACAGAAAACAACCTACCTTGTTGGCTCCATGCTGTACACAAGGGAATAGAGGTTTCCTTAGATTGCTGACATCAGCTATCACAAGCTTCAAACTTTTATCGAGCATTACATTATCCATGCTTCGATTGCTGCAAGCTTGTACATTATGCGTTATTATAATATAATTGTGACAATTACACAAGGTATTTGAGGTCCTGTAAAGCGCCATGATAAAGAGCTACTTGGTGATTTGATTTCTGTGTGTGTGCCTGAGGATCCTCTGGAATTAGGGACCCCCTCCGCCTAATGTCCTTGTGTTATGATACAATCACAGGAGGGAGTTGCATGAAGGTTACTAATGTCTCTGTGTGTGTTCATTGTTTCAGTGTACAAAGCAAATGATCTCAGAGCGTTTTTCGGGGTTCCCGGACTGTGGACCTGGAGCTGGAGGCCCAGATTGAGGTGCTGAGAGACACTAAAAGAAATATGAGAGTGCTGCGATTGGCCAGAGCGCTGACCAACCACTTCTACAACATGGTGCAGACACAGCATGCGCTGGGTGACACCTTTGCTGACCTCAGTCAGAAATCTCCAGAGCTACGGGTAAGGCCTCAAAATTTGTTCACATAGTTTGTCTTAACTGTTATATTCTGATCTGCATCTTTGAAGTATAAACACCATTCATGTTCTATTGTGGGCATTGATGCCTTGTTTACAGGATGAGTTTGGCTACAATGCAGAGACTCAGAAGTTGCTGTGTAAGAACGGGGAGACTCTACTTGGTGCCATTAACTTTTTTGTGTCCAGCATCAATACACTGGTCAAAAAGACCATGGAGGACACCCTAATGACAATCAAGATGTATGAAAATGCCAGGTAAGGACACGCAGGTCATTAAGTATTCTTTTGATCTAAGAGACTGGATGGAAACCCATTTTAAAGGAGGACTAGCAAAGGGATATAGACCACTTAAATTGTTTTTTGTCATGATGCACCCTATAATACCATGAAATGAAATGCCTGTAGTGTCACCAAAAATCTTAATGCAGTAATCTGAAACTAAACCTTAGTTTATGAGGAGGATAACTTACATACAGTGCCCTTGAAAGTATTCGGCCCCCTTGAAGTTTTCAATCTTTTGACACATTTCAGGCTTCAAACATAAAGATATAAAAATTTTATTTTTTGTGAAGAATTACCAACAAGTGGGACACAATTGTGAAGTGGAACGAAATCTATTGGATATTTTATACTTTTTTAGCAAATAAAAAACTGAAAAGTGGTGCGTGCAAAATTATTGGGCCCCCTTGCGTTAATACTTTGTAGAGCCACCTTTTGCTGCGATTGGGGTATGTCTCTATCAGTGTTGCACATCGAGAGACTGAAATTCTTGCCCATTCTTCCTTGCAAAACAGCTCGAGCTCAGTGAGGTTGGATGGAGAGCGTTTGTGAACAGCAGTTTTCAGCTCTTTCCACAGATTCTTGATTGGATTCAGGTCTGGACTTTGACTTGGCCATTCTAACACCTGGATACGTTTATTTGTGAACCATTCCTTTGTGGATTTTGCTGTGTGTTTGGGATCATTGTCTTGTTGGAAGATACATCTCCGTCCCAGTTTCAGGTCTTTTGCAGACTCCAACAGGTTTTCATCCAGAATGGTCCTGTATTTGGCTGCATCCATCTTCCCCTCAATTTTAACCATCTTCCCTGTCCCTGCTGAAGAAAAGCAGGCCCAAACCATGATGCTGCCACCACCATGTTTGACAGTGGGGATGGTGTGTTGAGGGTGATGAGCTGTGTTGCTTTTTACGCCAAACATATCGTTTTGCATTGTGGCCAAAAAAGTTTGATTTTGGTTTCATCTGACCAGAGCACCTTCTTCCACATGTTTGGTGTGTCTCCCAGGTGGCTTTTGGCAAACTTTAGACCAGACTTTTTATGGATATCTTTGAGAAATGTCTTTCTTCTTGCCACTCTTCCATTAAGGCCAGATTTGTGCAGTGTACGACTGATTGTTGTCCTATGGACAGACTCTCCCACCTCAGCTGTAGTTCTCTGCAGTTCATCCAGAGTGATCATGGGCCTCTTGGCTGCATCTCTGATCAGTCTTCTCCTTGTCTGAGCTGAAAGTTTAGAGGGATGGCCAGGTCTTGGTAGATTTGCAGTGGTCTGATACTCCTTCCATTTCAAAATGATCGCTTGCACAGTGCTCCTTGGGATGTTTAAAGCTTGGGAAATCTTTTGTATCCAACCGGCTTTAAACTTCTCCATAACAGTATTACGGACCTGCCTGGTGTGTTCCTTGGTCTTCATGATGCTCTCTGCGCTTTCAACAGAACCCTGAGACTATCACAGAGCAGGTGCATTTATACAGAGACTTGATCACACACAGGTGAATTCTATATATCACCATCAGTCATTTAGGACAACATTGGATCATTCAGAGATCCTCGCTGAACTTCTGGAGTGAGTTTGCTGCACTGAAAGTAAAGGGGCCGGATAATTTTGCACGCACCACTTTTCAGTTTTTTATTTGCTAAAAAAGTTTAAAATATCCAATAGATTTCGTTCCACTTCACAATTGTGTCCCACTTGTTGGTGATTCTTCACAAAACATAAAAAATGTATATCTTTATGTTTGAAGCCTGAAATGTGTCAAAAGGTTGAAAACTTCAAGGGGGCCGAATACTTTCGCAAGGCACTGTACATATAGAATTTCTCCAACATATCTATTATCATTGTAAGAAACAGACAGATCGTGTTTAGTGGTGGTGCACTGTGTTTGTGCCAAGCCAATTAAACCCCACGCTGACCCAGTAAATATACTCATTGATTGACATGCGAGACAGGGACATTGTTCTATCTCTATAAGCTAAGATGATGTTTGGATGCTCTTTGTGAGTAGCTTTTATTATGACATTTAAAAAATTCATAATTCATGAAATATTGCCAAATCTTGACTGGAGCACAGAAACACAGCACACCAACATTCACAAATACAGTAATCTATCATGTGATATAGGCTATGTTGGATCCAATCTCTTAAAGTAAATAAACAAAGTTTGTAGGGCCTTTTTAAAACTTTGTATTTCCTCTCCCCCTTTTCTGAACAGACTGGAGTTTGATGCCTACCGGTCAGACCTAGAAGAACTCAGTCTGGGTCCGAGGGATGCTGTAGCCATGGCCCGCATAGATGCGGCTCAGCAACAGTACCAAGTCCAGAAGGACAAGTATGAACGCCTTCGCTCGGACGTCATCATTAAACTCAAGTTCCTGGAGGAGAATAAGGTTAGTTTGCAGAGCAGGCCTGCATCATCATCATCATCAGCCTTCAAAGTGAAAAGTCTTTCAGGCTTGACTCAGTATATTCGTTGTGATAATATGCACAAACCAATTTCCTATACTGCCTTTCTCTCACAGGTGAAGGTGATGCATAAGCAGCTCCTCCTCTTCCATAATGCCATTTCAGCATACTTTGCTGGCAACCAGCAGCAGCTGGAGCAGACGCTGAAGCAGTTCAACATTAAGTTGAGGCCTCCAGGGGCCGACAAGCCCTCCTGGTTAGAGGAGCAGTGAGAGGGTCTGCTGGACCTCCTGCAGCCTGCCTCTTGACCATCCCCACCTGTTAACAGTTGAAACCCCCAGCTTACAGAGGACCACAACAGATACAAATAATTGGATGGATGAAGGCGTGAGATGAGCGTGTGGCTGGATGATTGGACAGATGGATTGCAGGGTATTATTGATGAGTGGGCTAAATGCAGCAGGAAACTAAGTGGCCAGTTTCATGAACAGTCAGGGGGGCTCTTAGTGCCTCTTCTCAACTTCCTTATTTTCCGATCTAACCTTTTCTTTGTGCTTTATTCCCAGAGGACTTTGTCTCTCCCTCCATTCCCTCTCCCCTATTTGTCTTATCCCCCCTTATATCTCTACACTATTTTGCTGTGTGAGCTTGTGCTAGTCATGTTCATGGCCATTATTGTACTCCTCAAGTGCTCCCAGTGCTCTGGCGTTAAACTTCAACCCCACACCATCTTGGTAACAGAGACAAATGACTAAAGAAAATGATAAAACTGATAAAACACTCTCAGATGTAACCAAACACTACATCAAAAGACCTTATCACTCTGCTTGTGTGCCTCCATATATATGAGCTAGTGTACTTAATGAGCATGTGGCCTGCAGGAAGTAAATTAAGTTCAAAGATTTTAAACTACACATGAAGGGGATTTGTATTTAACACTGAAAAGAAATGGCCAGACATTTCAAATTAATGTATATGTCAAATGAAGTACTGTTTCACTTTTGAAATAAATAGGATATGATCGTTTGTAGCTCATAAAAACCACAATGATGTGTTTAGGTTTTGCTAAGTTTGACTGACATTTCTCTATTTTGTCATTATTTCAGTTCTAGTCAGCTTGTATGTCATATGCTTCAGAATGAAGGACAGCGTACAGTGTTCTAGTGATTTAGACTGTAAGTACTGCAGAACTTAATCTGTAAGGAGCAGAAATGCTTCGGATTTCAATTGTAACCTGAAAGTTCACCTCAAATATGCAACAATCATTTAAGGAACACTGCCACAATTTTCCAAAGTTATACTGATTGGGGTCTTTACTAATTGTATTTTTATTTTCCCAAAGAGATGTTTACTGGACCATGCTATGTTTTCATTGGTTGTTTAAGCAAAATTGATTGGTTCAGTCTCAATGTGAGTGACTGAGGAGGCATTGAGGGACAGTTGAACTATGTTAGATGGTATTTCAGTCAGTTATGATCTTGGAACAAACTTGGAATGGATTCACTCCATTATGTTATTGTTATCAGACTGTATTTGAAGGGAGTAGTAGTAGTAGTTTGTTTTCACATTGATACATTGAAATGTGTTTTTGTCTTATTTTTGTGTTTTAAAGTTAACAAGGACATGCCATTGACATCTAGGGTCATATATTTCAGCTCCTTAAAGGGAATATATTGGTCCATGGTTACCTTTCTTCACACTGAAGATTACTGTAGCTGTCTAACATTACTAATCCAGAATCCTGTAAATTGTAGTTGGGTAATATGATAACACTAATGATTCATCATTTTTTCATCTCCTTTAACCGAAACACTGTCTTAGTATAATGGTAGTAATACCACAAAATATAGGCATGGTACTACAGTATGTAATATTGAACTTTTATGCACCACTATATTTATTATGTTCATTGTATGTGTTAATCTGTATGAATCAACATATTGTTCCCTGAAACTTCTGGTCTGTGCAAATTACTCAATTTATGAGTGTATCGTTTTGCAGATGACACATGAAAAGAGGCTAACCAAATATCTTATTGATATACTTCAAACAATATTTCTAAACTAACTGATGAAAAGTGGTTTAGGTTCCCAGTGTCCAACCTCTGAAGACAAATGAAGATAATCTGGAATAACGAATGTTTTACCATGCTGAATTGAACTCCTGATCAGTTAACGGGTCAGTCGTCCAGGTTCTTGTCTCCTCTGTATTTGCATGGCAGACAGCGATCCAGAGTACAGGTGCAGATATGTGGGAATGCACTGATGCTCTGCTCTTGGCTTCCTGCGTGCCAGCTTGCATGAACTAGCATAACACCTCGATTACGGTTGTTGGTTTAAATTTTGAAATCCAAAATGTGGGTTTCCTTTTAATGCTGCACATTTGAGATTTGTGAAAGGAAGTGGATTGGATTTTTGGCTGAAAAGCAGGTTTCAAAAATTGATACTATGGTTTGTTTGACTTGTGTTTTCTGAGATCATATGTGTCAGTGTGTCAAATGGGTGTATTTTATTCTGGCTGAGAAAGACCTTGGCCCCACTTATGGCTAAAATCAGTTTCACTGGCCAGCTCCTGGTCTGTTTGACCATCACACAGCAATATTAAAAAAAATGTGACTCCTCTTTTCCAAACCTGCCTGTTTGTAACTCCTAACCCTATCACCAAAACAAATGGCAATAGGATATCTTTTGTTCCATAACCAAACCGCCAGTAAATTGAATAAGTGTGACAAGCATTTAAAAAGTCACTCTTACTAGCAGTCTTTAAGATCTTTGCCGAGAGAGAACCAAGATTTATAAAATAAGATATTTTCTTTGTACAATCAATATTTTCTAGGCTGAGCTGGTGTATTGTACTGTATGAACGATTGCACATAATGGTATTTAAGATGATAAATGAAGTTTCATGGATTGATGTGATACTCTGCTTTCATTCCTCACTCAGACCTGAATAGTCCCACCCCACTCAAAAGGGAACAAAATTAAAAGTACAAATTTTCAAATCCTCTGGCTGTAATTTCTGTTTTCTTTACTTATTTAATTTATGTTGCACTGTGGCTCAGTGTTCTTTCTGTTGCATTCAAACAGAAGCAGTTGTCTGGATTCAGTCAAATGTAACATTAGTCTTGTGAATTAATTCATACACAGGTAGACTATGAAGTAATTTTTATCAATCAACATTTAGCACTTTTATATCATGTAATTAAATTATCCTGTGTGGTTATTGATACAACTTGGACCTTAAAAGTCCACTTTTATTATAATGTCAATTTTAGGGTAACGCTTATTTTGTTTATTGTACAGGTGTGTTGTTAAATCTTACATCTATGGACAACCTACTTTTTCCTCTGCTTTTTTACAGCAAGAAATAGTATTAGAATACTTTAGTCAGCTTTTTTCAAAATTAAAAAGGTATGTAAAGCATTTTACTACATTATATTGATTTTTATCAATGTAATATGTATATATAATTATATTTCATTAATATTTTAAAGCAGTTAGACCCATGTTGATCACTAAGTGAAAGCGATTACCCATCACTTTACTTACTTTTCCGGAAAGGGCGTTCCCGTACCGGTAAACGAGCCTGAATGTGATTGGTGGAGGCGCGCCCTGCACCTGTGACTGCTGTTTGAGCCTCAGACAGACTGACTGTAGGAGCTAATCTGTCTGCATGAGCACGAGGCAAGATCACAGTTAGGATTTATGTGACAGCTACGTTTTAAAAGCACGGTGAGTAAAAAACATCTCTAACGGTTCTTTGGTGGAAGTTCAAAGTGTCATTAAAGCGCCACTGTGCGTTTTATTGTTTATGGTGGATGATTTGTTAAATGTAGAACATGTTCTCTGAGGATGTGAGTGTGAGCCCTTCATTGTATCATGCGAAGAACCGACAGCGAAACTGATAAGAAATTGTCAAATTAATGATGCCTTGTTTGTTGACAACACACAGACATGTTTTAACAAAATTTTAATCATCCGTCATACAAATATCCCACCGAATGTATGTTTCAGTATAATTTAATTTATTCTAGGTGGTTCGCCTCTTATTTTCAGCAGCTTCCATCCTCTGAGATGAGCAGCGGATATGGACAGCAAACCGGCGTAGAGCCAAATTGAAAGTAAAGTTTAAATGTTAAACTAAGCTTGGCATATATAATGTATGGCATATATGCCGAATCGGCTCTAATAAGTAGTATAATTCAAGTTATGTGAGGCGTTTACCTTTGCTGTGAAGAAGTATGCATTTAAGTGAGATTTTCTCAATGCTTCATGTAATATTTGCATATTGAGAACCATAATAAGGGGAGGAAATATGTATGAACTACATGTTATTGTACACTTCAAGGAAGATAGGTAGAAGGTAAACAATGAAAAAATGTATTTCTGTGATTGAGGAGGTGATGGCACGATGTTGACAAACTACAGTGTCTTTGGATAATATAGGCTAACCATTTCACTCCTTGATTAAATATTTAAATTGATGGATTATTAAAATGTTGCTAAATTGAGTGTTCCTTAGTAAGTATTCAACTTTTTTTTTTGTCTAAAAATACTGCAATTCTTATGGGTTTATATTTCGTTTGTCCTCAGATCTTAGTGGCTAACAGCAGGATAATTCCTTCTTGCATCATCTTTGGACTTGACCGATACAGATGGAGGAGTGCTGATTTTAAAATCTGCCTCTACTCCCAACTTTTCCTCTCTCATCTCTCCTCTTTCACCGGATGCTCAGAAGATTCAGATATCCCATCATCTTCTCCTGTGCCTCCCCCATGTGTGTTATGGCTGTACCACCACCACCTCCTCCTCCTCCTCTTCCCCCCCTCCCCCTCCTCCCCTCCTTTTGGCTCTTGATTAAATCCATGAAAAGCTGAACTGGGACACCATCCCCAAAATGCGTGTTCCTGGGAAATGAAGGACGTCTAAACGGCCTCAACTTTTTATCAGCATGGAGGAGTTGTTCAGTCATGGAGACAAGCATTTCCGTGCGTCCTCAAGGGTCCTGGGTCTGACCTGTGATGGCATGGAACTCTTTTCACAGGGAGCCTCAGGTAAATCTAGGTTGCACTCAGGCCATATTTGAAATTTTGTAAGACAAAACAAAGATGATTAATTTTCAGTAAGTGATGTTAACCATCCTAAGTTTTTATAGTCACATAAACTCACACAGAATGCATACTAGGGAAGTAATGAACATACAAATAGGAACTACTTCACACTAATCTTGTCATCAATGAGGAACTTTAAGGTTATACAATGTTTGGGAGTGTTTTTCTTCCTCAAAGATAATGTGATATATAATGTTATATAAATATATATTTGTCTTCTCAACTGAATATGGCTGTACAGTGGCAAAAGCTTTTTTTTTTTTTATAATTTTTTTTTTCTTCTTCTTAGGTCACAATCCTTGACTCTAAAAAAGAGTATGAATATTGGGATTTTCCTGAGACATTTTTAAGAGGTAAGGATTGCTGAAGTACAATCTATAAAAGAATGATATCAGTGAGAAGGAGTGTAGGATTTAGTGAATAAACCATCCGAAATGCAACATAACGAGAACCAAGTAGTGGTCAGAGCAGGGTGCCTTCATGCCAAACATCGAGTCAGAACAACTGCTCTTGACACGTCAGTCACTTCCACTGTGTGCTAATCATTACCCAGCCAGCTGGTTCTTTATCTGAGCCGACCATATTCAAATACATGGAAATGCCTTTTTAAACCTAATTCAAGAGCGTTCAGTATCAACATGGAGAACATTTATGACTCACGTTATTAATACTTAAATGATAGGTAAACAAAGAGCTGACCCAGCGGGTGACACTGAGCAGAGAGGACGGAAAAGAGGATACACCCAGCAGCCATCTTGGATTAATGTACCTGCTTCTTTTCATGTAGTTGTTTCCTTAAATACACTTCCTAGTGAGGCAACAGGGACGTGATTGCTTGTTAAGTCCCTGCTTACCCAAAAACACGGCCAATTGTGTTCATTGGGTCCCTAGGGTCAGTGATGGGCGAGTGTTTCCTTTACACCTCACTTTTACCCTCATGAGTTTTGTCTCTTAAATTAAGGCTGGATCATTTAAAATTAGGCGTCGGGTACCCAGAGTCTAATGATTTTGAATGTGGTAAATACCGAGAGATTTTGTGAATTGTTGTAAACGAACTGTGACAAGTAAATTTGAGCATTACCATTGTTTGCACTATGTATTGTTGGAAGTATTTAGGATCGGTTTGAGAATTAATCCAGAAGTTTTTGAATAGAAAATAATTACAAACTGATTGTTGCTATTTCTCTCACTATGACTCAGAGTCATGTAAATGCATTTATATCAACCTAGCAAATAATATAATATGATGTAATTTTTTATCATGAGTTTCATGATAATGGTTGTATACAATGGTCGTAAATTGCTGTTTTAGTAATGCATGCAATTTTAAAACCATAATTAGATCCCCTTGATAATTAATGTATTTATTTACCTAAAAAACCTTTGTGCTTTTGGGATGGATGTCCAAGTTGTTTAAACCTATCCTGTTTTTGACATCAAAATTGTAATACTGCAAAGTACAGTTAGCCTACATCTAATTGCTTTAACATGTAATCAGTTTCTGTGGTCTCCAGTTTCTGTGTCTGAACCTCATCAATATGATGTCACTTTTAGTCCAAGGATCATAAAGCTCTCACTGTGAATACCAAATGCACTTTCAATGTGTGTCAACAGCAAGGTACTGTAATCATGTCTGCTTTAGCATGTTAGTCAAATTCAAGTTCATCTGCTTCCATGTGTTGATGATACTGAAAACATTTGCTAGATATTGTAAAAATACCAGTGCAAACTTCTTTTGATGTAACGTGTGACGTGTTGCCTGAATATCTCAACAGGCATATATGTGTATCTCATTAGTAGAGATACCGCTATAGGTGATTTTGTAGTCATGGTGGCATCTGGTTTACTGGCATCTGGGAGTGTGTGGTAGAAGGAGAAGTAAAAGAGTGGCAATGATAAGCTTGAGCTTAGTACTGACTCTAGAGTCATAGTGAGAGAAACACAAAGTGTCTCCCTTGTGCTTTCTGACAAAGGTGAGACATATTTAGCAGGAAAAAGTTAAACCTTGTTATTGTGATTTTATTTTTTATTTTATTGAGAAAAACAACCAGGAAATGAGTTGGGAAAATGCAATGCTACCAAGCCCACGACCACGTCGCCCGCAACGTGTATTTACATTTAGGGCGTACGTCAGGCTACGGCGTGGGGTCCGCGAGACGCATAGGGGTCTGCGGGGGTACACCGTCGATTCTACACGGAAGCATTAACACCTTGGAGGCTTACTCAAATCAACCAGTAGTCTGCAACAGCAATGTACAGCAACATGAAATAGAAAGAAATAAAGCAAAGCGTAATGCTCATGTGATGGATAAACTGACTCAAGTCCTTTTTATGTTTCTGTAAATACTTTGATTAGCAAGACCAATCATGTTTGATAAGCCCTGTTAACTGTGGCAGGACACAAGCACCTTTCCATTACTGTTGTCTTTTGTCTCCCTCTGCAGGCCAGTGACAGAGGTGGTGCAGGACATTTGTGAAGGGAACTGGCTCAGATTTGGAGCAGGCAAACTAAAAGAGCTTTGTAAACTGCTACCAGAAGAAAGTGAGGTAACAACAGCTTCCACTTATATGCATCAAATGAGACTAATGAAGATTTAAGTGTGAAATAACTAATTCTTCATTTAAAAAAAACGGTTTGCGATCATTTTGAAAGTATGTATGTCCATTACTGCAAATTCTTTATAGTGGTCAACCTACCTGACCCGATAACTACATGCTTCTTGTGCACACCATTCCCTTATTTTCTCCAATTTAATCTTAATTCTTGTTAGAAGGAATGATAACAAAAATATCCTTGTTGAATCAATCTTGTTTGTATGCTCAGGTGAAGCAGCTGCTGTCGTTCAGTGGGAAGCTGTCAGTGTTACCCGAGGCTGACCAGTTTATGGTGCAGCTGGTCAAAGTGACGGGTGAGTCTGAGTCTTCCAATAAGCTTTTCAAAAACATTTATGAAATCTTTGATTGCATGTCAATTATAGAAATGTTAAGCAAACTAATGAATGAATTTGCTTAAGAGATAAGAGAAAACAATATTTGCTAAAATGTTTTTCTAAAATAATTCTATCATGTGTGCACCACAGACTTTACATGCAGCACATAAAAATGTGTGTTCATTGGTGAAACCTGTTCTATTATATTTGGGGATTTGTTGGAAACGTTGCCTCATCCATATATCTCCTGTAATAAAACTGATAATGCTGTAATTAGAAATTGTGTTGATATGTCTTGCCTTTAGCTACGAAGAACGCCTGAAAACTATGGTGCTGAGGGAGGAATTCTTTCCTCTTATGGAGGACGTGAATAACTCTGTTGCTGTCATGACCAAAGCAGCTAATGGTAACATTTCACATGCATACACCAAAGCTGCTAACAATCCCAACTTCATTATGTGTTTTACATCAGTCAGTTCACATTGGAGGTTTATATTAAGATTCTTTTCTTCTCTCCCCTTAGAGCTTTTGGACTGTGATGACCTCCACTCGGTCATTCGGCTGGTATTAAAAAGGGAATTACATGAACGCTGTTGGTATTTTTTCTTTTTAACAATTGTGTTTTTATTACTTATTGTGTAATATTTTTATCTGATGCATGTGAGCTGCCCTTTGCGCTGTTTACTTGGCATTTTATTAGACTGATGAATGGACCATTCAAATAATTTATTATTCAGGGTGGTTTCAGTGCCAATGCCATTGGCTTCAGGATGACCTCTCTACTCAAGCTAGCAGACACCAAAGCCAACAAGCCTGGCATGAACCTCATGCATTATGTTGCCAAGGTAAGGAGGAGCCCTGGGATAAGGGACAGTGGAAGAAAATGTTATATAACTGATTTATTCTCATGCCCATCTCTTTACTCACTATTGCTTTCCCTCCTTTACCTTTTAGCAGGCAGAGGACATCGATGCTGAGTTGCTGACTTTTCCCACCCAGCTTGAACACATTGGGATGGGATCAAGGTGGCTGACGTTTGGTGATATAAAGGACCAGTGTGTAGGATTTAGTGACATCTAGCGGTGAGGGTGCAGATTGCAACCAACTCAATACCCCTTCCCTCACCCCTTTCTTTTTCAGAAGTGTGTAGTAGAACCTACTGTGGTCTTTAGGTAATGTGTATATATTTGAAAGGCCCTCTGGAGCCAGTGTTTAGTGTGTCTGTTCTGGGCTGCTGTAGAAGAATGGCGGTGCAACATGGCGGGCTCTGTGGAAGTGAGCTTGCTCCCCTATGTAGATATGAAGGGCTCATTTTAAACTAACAAAACCACAATTCTTAGTTCTAGGTTGTCATACACTAATGAAAACGTGATTATGAATATTATATTCCATTTCTGCCAATAGATCACCCTAAATTCTGCATACTGGTCTTTTATTTGAACATTTGTTCACAAACCATAGTGTTTTTTTTTTTTTTCTTCTTCATAGATGTTAATCTGATATTGGATCTGGTTGGTATGATGCACAATTTTGTATTACCTGGAATCGTCATGTCAATGTGTAACTGTAAACTTGCCAACACAGAATTTGCAAAGAGGAGGTCATCGCAGACTTTGAGAGGGAAGCCAAGAAGGTCAAGGAAGTGAAATTGTTCAGCAGCAAACAGCCTAGCCTCTTACAACAAATGGAGACATTTTTCCAGGTAATATTTACCCTTTTATCATGCAAAAGCACCAACATGTATTAGCAAAATCACAAACTGATTAATTCAGTCAATCTACAGTCCAGATCCCTTTTGCTTTATATCCAGCTTTTATGTTTTCATTTCTCAGAGGGCTGAGGCCAAGCTGGCCGATGTGGAGTCCTCTCTTCAGGTGCTAAAGGCTCTGAGCGATGCTGTTGCCGTACTTCTGTGAAGACCCAGCTACCTTTAAACTGGAGGAGTGCTGCTCCATCTTTCATTCGTTTTGCAAGCGATTTGACACAGCTGTAAAGGTAAAAATAGAAAGAATTTACAATAATAATTAAATGTGCACGTTATAAACCACATCACAGGGGAAAAAGTGCACTATTGCTTTGTATTTAGGGGCACTATAAAGGAACCTTTTAATGGTTTAATGTTGAGCTGTCTCCTTCATCTGTCTGTCCTGTCTTTCTGTCATTAGTTTGCACTGAGTTGTATCTTACTTGAATATATTCTACCTTGACACGGCTGTAGGAGAACCGAGAGCGAGAGGCAGCTGAGCAGAGGCACAAGCGGAAGGAGAGCGTAGCAGCCAAACGCCGCCCCAGAGGGTCTTGCTCTATTCGGGACTCGTCAAGTTTGGAGTCCGCTTTGCACAGCATTCTCTCCAACGTTCCAGAAGGAATATCCAGATGCAGAAGGAACATACTGCCGCTATTGAAGGATCCCCTCTGAGCGAAGCTCTCGGACTGATCCATCAGTAGAAAAAACTAAGGCTACGCCCCATACTAGACAAGAAAGGAAGAAACAACCCAAACTGCAGTATGAGGATGAGGAAAAAGCAGAACTAGAAAACAAAGAAGCTGAGAAGATGCGAGACATAACTCAAAAGGTGCTTCGCTACCAAAACAACAAAAGCAGCCTTGATAGGGACAGAGTTTCAGACACTCGTCCTCCGTCGGAGAGAGCACAGGACACACCAGCTACCCCAAGCTCCCTCTGCCTAGAACCAGAGACTACTTCTTTGCCAACAATGGGATTTGGGCTCCCCATGGACTATCCTGAGCCCTCTTACTTGCTCCCAAAGAAACAGCTCCCCACCGTCGCAGACAATCACACCAACGCAGGCTATCCTCAACGCCAGGTTGCGATGACCTTGATGATGGCGTTTGGGAGAGTGACGAAGGCATTTATCTCCCCAATTCCTCCAATCGGGACAGTCTAACATCTCCGTCTGGGGTTCCACATCTCTTCCTGAATGCCCCAGTCAGAGGCTGTGTCACAGGGTCCAATCCTCAGGACCGTTTCCATGGATGAAACCAGGCGATCTCCAGCATCTGGCTTCCGGCTGGTAGACTTGTTCCAGAGAAGCATGTCTCAAGCGTCATACTCCTATGGATCTAGGACAGAAATCATGAGAGAAGAAGGAACAGGAGTGTCTTCACTGCTTGGCAGGAAGACAGGGAATCATATAGAGGGTCAAGTGAGCACCTCTGGGTTCATATCCTTTTTCAGACGCATCGGAGGCAGAAGTAAGACTGCTGATGGAGAAGAATAACACTTCTGAGAATCTAATACTTAATATTTTAATTTAATGACAAAGGCTAAGGTTTGTCTTTTTTATGTGTTTTAGATAAAAAAAACTGTTTGTCTTTTTTATTGTTATGGTTTTACCCTTCAGTGGATGCAAGGCAAATGGGGACTTGCTTTGAACTGTGAAGTTTTTGATTTTGTGGCAGTCAAACCATCTTACTTTCTTTTTTGTCTTTTTGTACACAATAAAGGGTGTCATTCTACCTTTTTTTTTCAATGTACTTGTATATGGATTATACACTCAACACCATTTATTATTTACTGCTTTTTAGGTTGAAATGTCTCACCTTCCACCCTTATCTTGAATTTCTTATAAGTCTGTCTGGTACTTACGTCCTCTTAGTGAAGGCTGCTCAGGTTCCAGTATTTGGCCTTTACTTCATCTATTATTTCTTCCCTCTGTCAGTCTGGTTGGACAGCAGTGGTCCAAGTTGCAAAAGGAGACTTTTAACATTTTTTTTAGGCTTTGTAGGATATGAACACAGAAAACCCCACACCCACGGACAAACAATTGGAAATTCAGACAATAGGTATATTTATTTAAATGTTTAACTCCTAGCTGATGCTGTCATAAGTGACAAAAGAAATCTGAAAAGAACACATTGTTGCTGATAAACCCACGCTGGTATTCATCCAGATGATTTGTCCCACCACCACTGTGCCACCCTGGTGTCTCTGCTCAGCAATAGCAATAGAGATTTTGGACAGAAAGAGACATTCACTTGTGTAACTTGGGCAACAGGGGTTTGTTTACAGCCATTTCATTTGAGTTCTCTCAGTGTACTAATACTCCCTTGAACAAACTGTTCAATACAGGCTCCTTTCTGACTGTGCTGTTGTCCTCCCACATCCATCCCTCCCACTGGCGAGCGCTCAATGGGGACATTTTCAGTCAACTGGCATTTCGAATCAAGGGGAATAGAATAGAATAAAACAGAATATATTCAGGCAGATTTTAAGGAACGTGACAATGAAAGAATAAATATTTTCCTGACCTATAAGCATGCAAGCTCTCCTTCAATGTCAGAAATCTTTATTAGTCAGACAAAAGCTCAAAGCATGCATGGCATTGTACACAAGCAGAGTAGTTGGTAGTTGGAGCTGAACGCTGTGTCAGCAGCAACTGACCTATTTGGTGTAAAATGAGAGCTGCAGAGTACAATCAGGACATTGTTATAAAAATGTTGGGTGGAAGGGCCATCTCATGTGAGTCAACTCCTGAGGACTTGAGAGTACCTGCTGTCTCTCAACCGAGCTTTGCTAAAAGTGTGTGTTTGTATGTGTGTGCACGTGTGCTTGCATACGTGTGTGCTGCAGTGAAAGATGAGAAAACAGCCAGGCATGAATAGAGAAGAGAAAGGAGGTGGGGGGCTTGGACTAAGTAATAGAGGGAGGGAGACTTGCAAGTTGTATTGTGAGGAAGCTTTTAAGCGAGGAGAGCATGTGAGGGAGAGAGAGGAAGCCAATGTCTTAAAGACAGAAAACACAAAAGGGAAAAGGAAAGAAGTAAGGTCGACTGGACTTCCAGATGAAAGGATAAGCCTGTATGGTGACAATCCTGGGTGTTTTTTATGTGGGAACTGTCCGATGGACTGAAAAGGTAGATTAATGCTGAACATTTTTCGAAAATGCATAATAACAGATCAGCTATGAAATGTTTTAAAAGTAAAAGCATTGCTCTAAGTTAAATGTTTGGTGGTGAAATTCTAATTTTGTGTAAGCCTAAAGCATTAAGCGCTGAAGCAATTTTTTTGTTTAAGAAATTAAATTTCCTGCTCTTTGGTAACATGACAGACGATCACGCTGTTTGGAAACTTAATCCACCATAACAGCTATGGGCATTGGACTGTTTACAAGTGTAATCAAATTTTAAACTGGAAAGGAAAACTGAAGAATCCACTCGTGATGCACTGAGATTTGTGTTCCTGAGTTGCATTTGTAATCACATTCGGGGTCGTAGATGACACTCTTTAAAAAAGGAGGCCACTCTAAAGTGAATCCCAAATCTCTGTACATCCAATGTGTGCATTTTTTAAATTATACTGTCCGGACTATTGACTTGAATTTACATTGATTGGGATTGATTTAGCATGGAAATATGTGAAACCGGTAGTAGAGAATCAGGTTACAACAAATTGTCCATTGCATATTGATGAAATTTTAACCGTATTTTAAAGAGATTGAGCAGCGGCCCGTTAATCAAATGCCTAATTCTAAGTCTCCGCAATATTCAATCTCAATAAGCGATCAAATAATTGACCCCGACGTGATTTGAACACGCAACCTTCTGATCTGGAGTCAGACGCGCTACCGTTGCGCCACGAGGTCATACAGTCCACATGTGGAGCTACTGAATTCATGTGGTGTGATTCACGTAGATGTCTACTCTGGTATGTCGTTCTGAATATTTGCGCAAAATGTTTGTCTTCTCCATCATGAGCTTTTACACACACCAAATATTTCTTTGTCTAAACACAAAGCAAAAGACAACTCATTGTGCATCTCGGATATATATAAAATGTAATTGTAAATGTTTAATTAGTTAGATTTAGATCTTTTTTAGATTCAGAGTTTTTTTGCTCTCAGGTGATATCACAGGGATACACTGTCATTTTATTGTATGCTATGAAAGTGTACGTGTTCCTATAGTTCCCCAGTAAAATATTAATAGTAAAATATCCCAGTCAGTCACTAGGTGGTGCAATTTAACAGAGGTTAGTTGGTAAAGGCTTTGGTACATCCCACATCCAGCACAGAGCCGCCATGAAGGTCCAGTCCAAAATAACAGTTAGTCCTTTAAAAGATGTAAACAGTAGGTAAGTGAAGCAACACGTTATTCAATGTGGGCTAAAGTAATAGCTTTAGGCCAACAACTTATAGCTTGACTTGAGGAATTTTTAGTCGTATTACTATGGCAGTGGCACTAGTGATTTCTTGGTCCTAAATATTCAAAATTTTGGGACAGAATTAGGCAAAACTGCATTTGAGTATTATGCTCCATATAAATGGAATAACCTGCCGTTTGTAATAAAATTGAACCGCCTGATTCCATTTAATCACTTTAAATATCTTCTTTATGAGATCATGTACTTTGAGTTGTTTATATTCTGCAACTGTGTTATGTATGTACTGTGTATTGCAACTGTATATTGTATTTTAATTACTATGTTCAGTAATTGTATATGTATTGTTATTTTATATGGCATGTAATCAGGGCATCATTGGAAATGAGCGCTTGCTCTCATTGGCCCTACCTAAAAAAAAAGGTACATATATATATATATATATATATATATATATATATATATATATATATATATATATATATATACAGTATATATATGGAATAACAAAATGTCTTGTTTTTTCCTTGCAGTGTCATAAATATGTGCTATTTTTCATATTTAAGATGCTTTCAGGTTTTCTGCTAATCTAAGCTGTTTTCTGCATAGGAAGGGAGAAGAGCATCTGGAGAATCTCGGACACTCACCAGCTCACCTTCACTAGTGACCAGCCTGTTAATAGCAGAATGGATGGGTAATTGCACACAAAAGATGTAAAATCTGTGTTTTTGTTTTTGTTTGCACACATTTAGCATCATCTATTGTTGGTCATTTATTATAAAATGATGATAATATGAAACTGCCTTCCATAACTTAAAATATTCTTTAGTTCTCTCACAGGGTTTTGCTGTCATCAATAAACCAGTAATATTCATTAGTCACCGGTTGGTCAGTGCTGCTATGTATGTCCTTTCTGCTCTGTAGCTGCTCTGATTAGGATGCATGCTGTTTTCTGTCTACACTGATGAGATGCCCTTAAACGTCAGGGAGTTAGATTAGTGCAGGGCACATTGATTAGCTGTGTTAATGTCAGATTGTTGCCAGCAAGGTGAATGAATGGTGATGCTGTCCAGATTTTTAATGTATTTACCATCCAATTGTTTTATATCACTGATTTTATACACTCCAGATTTCCTTTCTCTCAATCAAAAAAACTCAGCGTTATCTGGACAGAGAGATCGAAGCATGAGATTAAGTCTGAATTCTGCATGTCTCTCTTAGACTGTCTCTTTGCAGGAATAACCTAATTGGGTTTAAAGGGGCTAGAGTGTAATGTTTGTGGTGTCTCATCTGGGGTTGGTTTGGCTAAGTCAATTGTTTAATGTCATAGAAGCATAGCAGTACCAGTTTAAGCAGGAAGATGTGTGTGCATGTCAGTCTGCATTTGTTTTGTTACTGGATAACACACGAAAGACCAGGTTTACCAAGAGAATGTTCAAATGTTTGCTGAAGTTTTGTTGAGTTAACAACCACAATCTGTTAGTATTCAGTGTCTAATTTACTGAAACAGCAGTTTATCATGCAAATGTTAAATGAGTCACAGTTCTTCTTATACTGCATCCCCACATACACTGCTGCAGCAGCCCAAGCTCCATTACAGCCTGATTCTCAGGCTACTCTCCCCAACTAACACCTATCTGACCACATTCACAGGATTTAGCCCAATTTAAAAAATACATCTAAGATGTGATCTACCATGTAGCTGAAAGTCAAATCATACAGCTAATGAAAGATTGTTGAATTCAGATTTTGGGACAGAACTCATACTGCCAGTATGTTGCTACAATTTTATGATAGTCTGAAAGAACTGAAGTCAGCTTATTGTTTCTTAACATTACAACTGGGACCTATAGTTAAAGAACCATGCCAGTGGTTTGGCACATTTGAGCCAGTTTTCTGCAAATTATCAACCGACCATTTCCCCCAAAGCGTACCAAAGTGACATTATTACCCACCTTTTCCATTCATTTCAGTATGACAATCAACTCATGCAATCTTCCTTGAAACAAATTAACCATCACATTTAACATGCACTCTATATAATTTGTTTTGTCATAGTTAATTAAAAATATATGCTAAACTATTTTTTTCCTCTTGCAGTATTTGGCCTATTTTATTCAGTCAACAAATAAATGTTTGTATGCTTAGTCAAAAGCTTGTCTATACCTGGAGGGTAAACCTGTACAGAGACCAGCTTTTTATGATTTGCTGGTTAGGGATGAGGCGCTAACTGGACTTTTTCAGAGAAAGAGAGAGAGAGAGAGAGAGAGAGAGAGAGAAGCCATCTGTGTGTTCTGCTGCACTGGATGCAGTCTCCATGGCAACATGGTGCTCCCGCGGTAAAATCCTGGGAAGTTGGTATGGTCCCCACCCCCTTGCATGCACACAGGACCACTTGTAAGGAGGACAGTGCTCATGCCTCCTCTGCCTATAAACAAACAGAGATTTGAAACCCCATTATTACAATTTTCCTGTCCATACACTTCACTGTTACATCCCATATTTACCACTGTATTTTCTCCACTGCCCCCAGATCTAACAACATTGCAGGTTATCCTTTTGAAGAACTTCAACCCTGTGTCCCTAAACACCCATGTACTTTCCTTATTTGATGCACTCCCTTTCTTTCTCTCTCTCTTCTCTTACATAACTCAATCAGCTATTGTATCTCCCCTTTAAGCTGCACATTAATGTAAATGTAAAAGTGCTCTACTCAAAGCACTTTTAGATCATACAGGATATTTTTTACATCATACAGGATACATTCACCATTCACACACATTCATGCACTGTGGCCGAGGCTGCCGTACATGGTGCCACCAGATCATCATCAGATAAACACTCACACTCCGATGCACAGCATCGGGGGGCAACTCGGGGTTCAGTGTCTTGCCCAAGGACACTTCGACATGGGACTGCAGGGCCAGGGATTGAACCACCAACATTCCAATTGGCAGGCAACCGCTCTACCACTGAGCCACAGCCACCCCTTTATTTTCTTAGCTGTCAATTATACCAGTTTCCAGAAAGATTTTTGGAATGCATCTCTGTTGTTCCTCCTCAGCTACCATGCTACCATGCACCTACACTCTGTGTGTGTAGAGAGAAAGAGTGATAGACTGTTTATCAGACCCACATTCTCTCATGTTAAGCATCACCCATTTCTGTGAGACAGTTTAAGCTTTTCTTATTCTCGTTACATACAACAACAACAACAAAAAGACATAGATAGACAGGAGAAGTAAAGGAGAGAGAGGGCAGGCATTGAATAAATGTGATATCTCTTTGTTGCCATCTCTCCTTCACTCTGCTCATCTCTTACACTATTGGTCTATCCAGCCCCCTCCCATTTTCACACCAGCCAGTCAGCTTGTACAATCTCTCTGTATCTCTTGCCTCCCTAAGAGCCCCTCTTTCTCTCTCTCTCTCTCTCTCTCTTAGTCACTCTCCCTCCCGCTAGCACACACATACATGCGTTAAAGCTATATCCTGACCACACTCTTACACACATATACACAACCCCTACTGTGTGAGGTGCTTTTTCCTGCGGCGATGTCAGGCTTTGTGGAAGGATACCTTTCCCTGTGGAGGAGAGTGCGCTGAATATTCATTGTACCACTCCTTCATCTGTAAGGAACCTGCTGTAAGTAAATCTTCTGTCTTTCATGCCATCCCCACTGTGTGCCAGCACTCATTCCTTCATCTTCACCTCCACTATTTCCCTCTCACATCCTTCTCCCCTTGGCAGAGGGTACAAGCCTTTTCTCCTCTCAAGTCTCCCTCTCTCCGCTCTATCCCTCTCTCCTGTTGGACGATACACCCAATGTTGTCTGTATGCAACTAATGCCGCAGGCCATTTGCTGGCCTATGGGTTTTGTACTGTGCAGCAATATTTGCTGCTTGTATGTGAGACACTCTCTGTGAGGCTGACCAGACTGTGATTATAGGTGAGTGGGGAGAAAGATAGGCTGCAGTTATCTGTGCTGGACAGATGGTTTTGTGATTTTGTGATGTGACTGAACACTGGGGGAAAGTAATGATTTGTGGCTTGATGCAGTATGTTTTTAAAAAGCTTATAAAAAAAGCTCAAACTGCTATTAGAGATGAAATGGATGCACACAATGCAGTTTCCACAACCTGGCCCAGAACAACCTTTCAGAACTCCTTGGATAGTATCAATAATGTATTGACATCAAGCTTAAAGCAAGACTGTTTTACTTGGTAAAGTTTGCCTTTACTCTGTCAGTAAAATTGTTTTTAGGAGTTTTAAACCTAATCTTTCAAAAGCTTCAAACTTTGGTCTCATGCTGTAATCTGAAGATACCGTTGATGACGTTGTGAGCAGAAACCTTACTTTGTCATCAAGCATATGCTTTGAGTAGAACTCAAACAAGATAAGACACTGAAGGACTCAGTAGATGATGACAACAGAATATGCACTCCTGTAAATGAATGTGTGGAAGGAATGGGATATTGATCAAGGACATTTACAAAAAAAAGGTGAAATAGTGATCTAGGGACACCTCTGGTTGCTGTGGGGGGAAGTGGAGACTGGAATGTCCAGTTGGCATGGGAGGAATGTCACCGGAGCTGCATGGGAGGGATGAGAGTCAGACAAAGAGAGATGTAAACTTCCATTGAATGGTTAACTGAATGGTCGCCAATACTGTTACCTACAGGATTTTTTGCCCCTTTTGTGTCATAACTGCCATAGGTGTTGAAGTTGTCATTGTCACTATGCATGGATTATCAGTTTATTTGATGCACATGCTAAGTGGTCTAACCATTGCATTGCACTTTCGACGTTTCTGTGGATTTGACTTACTCTAAAACTTTAGAAACAGCCACGCAATTGCATTTTATTTTCAGATTTAAAATGCCACCTTACCAGCACTTGCTGCACTTCTTCCAACACACATGAGACCAGGATGCCTTACTACAGTAGGTCAGTCTCACAGGCACTTATTCCAGTTCCTCCATATAAAAACAACTTTGGTCAAAAAAATCTTTTTCTATACATACACCAAGATTTGGAACGACATTCCGCATCACATTCGAACACATATTTCAAAAAGGCATACAAACAGCTCCTTCTTAACAGTTACACTTGCACACATTTTGCTCATCTATTTCTCAAGCCTTGTTTGCACTGTCCGTATTTGTCTAGCCCAGCTGATGTCTTGTATAAATGTCTTTGTCCTTATTAATGTAACTGTTTTGTTGTTTTAGTTGTCCAAATCTGTCCTAGTCCATATTGCTGTCCCTGTACAAATGTCTGTCCCGACAGTTTGTTGTGACAATTGTATTCTCTAAGTGTGTGTGTGTGTGTGAGTGTGACAGTGTGCTACTCCTTCATACTCCTTGCAGAATTGGTCTGTCCTTGGGTGATTGTGTTGCCATGGTAATGGCAACAGAATTCCTCCTCTACCTGAACTGTCAAGCAAATGTTTGTGCAAGTCTATGTTTATCCTTCATGACAAATTTTGACTTTGTTACAGTGTCAAACAAGTACAGCTCAAACTAATTAATTTTAAGTTTCAACTTTGTGAAGTATAAGTAAAGCCTAAAAGCTACGGTAGAGGAGTTCCTCTGATAGATATAGAGTATATATAGAGATATATATATATATAGAGAGAGAGATATGTGTAACAGCTTTAGCTGAGGATTCTGTAAGAGAAAACCTGTGTCAAAGTGCCACAGGTTTTCTTTTATTGATGATTCTTTTATTTTACTGCATTTCATTTTTTTATAGATTTTTCAAAAACTTCCACCTCCAACGTTTCCAACACCATGCTAGTTTTAGATGCCAAAACTCAGAATACATCGTTAAAGTGGCCAATAAGAAAATTGGGTTTGGGTTAACAGCTAATTTATTCTATATTAAATAGGCCTCAAATTTGTTAATTTTTTGTGTGCATTGTATTTAGTGTCTTATTTTGCATACAGTTTTTATTTTATTCCTGTGCATTTATACTTCACTTGGTGGCAGATTTATATTATTTTCCTCTGGGACAAAAACCCCTGATGTTTAACCTTCTTTGGTTCTGCAGGCACAGTTTTTTTCTGACAGCAACATCACTTGTGGGATTTTGTCCCTTGTTTGGTTGTGAAATAAGTGCTTTTATTTGCGCAAATGTACAGTATTTATGTGTGAAATAAATATGAGTGCATGTGTGTGCTTTGGCTGTTGGCATGCAAATTTTCTAAAGCATATTCAACCATATTCACTTTGTATTGTGATGGAGAGAGCCATGTGGTAAAGGCTTAGTGACTGAGCTGAGAGATGCAGTCATGTTGGATATATTTAGATAGATCCCTCAGGGACGCTCAGTATTAGCACTGGCCATATTGTGCCATTTCTTGAGCATTTCATATAACATCAGGAATAAAGAAACTATTGTCCATTTATAAATTCAGTTTGTAAAAGGGAAATTGCTTTGGAGACCGATTTTACAGTTCAATTGGAATGCACTAAAAAGGTCATATGTATGTGGCATGTTTTCTTTGTTTGTTTTTTTGCCATTGTGGCCCTCTGTTGTTTTCAAATGAGTGTTTCAGAGAAATTCTAAGAAAGCATTTTGGTCATATAGAAACTGCTTTGTTGGTTGTTCTCCATCCATATTTGCAATTCTGGCCGTTAAAGTAATACAGAGATTTGTATTGATGCTTCATTCTTTTCTAAGCTCTGATCTAAAGATCCAGGAAGAAGATATTCAGCATCACAATTGGAATTATATAACACAAGCAGTTGACTGTGATACAGCAAATGTCAGGCTATTGTTCTACATAAATACAACTTAAGGACAGATTAGTTACACTCGCTGATCTGTACAATACAACAATGTACTATTGATGTTCACTGTCTTGATCGTAATCAGGGGGAAGCAGTCATGTGTTGGTTAATGTCTTCTTAAAGGGCACACACCGCCCTCTTATGCACTGTATGCATATCAAGCAGGCCTGTTTGGATCTCAGCATTTGCACTGAATGTTTGTTTCTGTTTGAATGAAAAATGATTGCCATAAACATAAAGAGTTCTCCTGTTTACCACTCTTTCCTAAGACTAGAAATGCAGTGAGGCAAACAAGAAATGCAACAGATTTGATATGCCCTCTGTCTAATTCTGTCAGTATTTGTGTGTGGGGAAATCGATTTTTTGTGTTCATTATTTGTTGTTGTGTACACCTGCTTGTATCTGTGTGTGTGTATGTTCACGTGTGCTTCTGTGCTGAAGTGTGAGCCGTGTGTTAATATGCTGATACAGGCAGTTCCTATGACACATTCCTGCCCAGCTTGGCTCAGATCAGGCGAGCTGATAATTTTAGCAGTGCTTATGTCAGTCAGTCCCTCTGTGTGTGTGGACAGCAAAGAGTAGGTACCACTCCTCGACATTTGTCATCCACTACATCATCCTTGCCAGAAGACTATACAGGATAAATGTGTGTCTTGTATTGTGTTAGTCAGCAGACAGGCCTCCATGTTTTCTGCTCTGCCAGCAGCAAGCTGGTGTTTCAAGCAGACTGACTAGAAGACAAGCAACATAGAATTTGAAATCACAAATGTGTGATCAGTATGTGATTTTCTTTTTTTAGATAGAAGAAGCACTTCCAGTGTAATACAGTCAAAAACACTACCTTTGAGAAGCTTTTAGTGTTCAGTTTGGGTCCAGATGGCATCAGAGAGGTATTGATTCAACTCTATGGTCATTTTAAGTAGTTTCTGTTATTTTGTCCACCAGGAGTGTTGTTCAGGCTATACTACCTACAGTAGTTCTCCTGGTTCATGTGCAGAGGTTAATAGAAGTGTGTATCACAAATTCGCTAGTCTATATCCTTGATGTTCCACTTCCGGGATTGCTCCGGTACCGCAGGAAATTCGCCGGATGCATGTATTTTCGCCGATGTCCGTTTCCTTCGCTTTCCTTTTTGTTGGAATTTAAACTCCGGTAGATTTCACGAGGACTATGGTTAACTGCTCCTCAGATCTCTGCATTGTAAACTGAGACATCTAGCTAGACTATCTGTTCAATCTGAGTTTTCTCTTGCACAACTATTTTACAGCGGCTCGTCCGGCACTTAGCACCGCCCATGACAATTGTGATTGGTTTAAAGAAATGCCAATAAACCAGAGCATTTTTTCTCCCATCCCATAATGCTGTGTGGAGTAGCCAGACCTTCCTCCGCTCCGCAGCGTGTGGAGAGTCTGGCAAAGTGAGACTACAAATCTAACTAACCTGTCTGCGAGGTGAACAAATGATGGAATTTCTAATCCCCTTAAGTAAATTAATTTCCACCCTGTTAGGAATCAAAGCCGTAATGCACATGTTTCAATGACAGGGTTTTACATGATGTCTTTTTGTAATGAGCAGCATAAAAAAAAACAAAAAAAAAAAACTCCACGTCATGTAACATACTTTTGTTTTTAAATCTTTGACCTTCACCATGTTTGATTTTGGTGCATGTGTGATGTAAAGGACATGTGGGCAAAGTGCTCATGGCTAAGTGCTTTTATTCTTCTGTTGTGATTGGTGTTCTGGATATTTGGCTGTTACATAAACTATATTTTGGATCTTTCTTTTCTATAAAAGCACCAATATGATGACAAACATCTAAACTTTCTACATACCTAGATTAATAAACACTAACACGATGACATGGGGCATCTTTGTCTTTACTTGAAACATCATTGTCGTTCGCCATGTGACAGAACTGGCTGTTTTTGTTATATGTTAAGATATGTTTAGCTCAGGGCGTCAGTTCCCTCAGTTATTTAAAGAAACAAATTATTTCATAAGCTCCTCTACCCTGTGGCACATGCTCCTCTTTCACTGACACACTTCTCTCTGCTGGGCTTGGTAGAGGGTTCAGCAAGATAAGAGGCTGAAGAATCTGTGCATCATGTAATATTCCCTTTGAAAGTATTTAACTTCAAAACATTGGAATATACACTTTGAAATGTGGATTATATTCTGTTTATGTTCAATGTTTATACTTTGGATTTACAGGCTGTTAACTGCCCATGCTAATTCTGTTCTGATTCTTGTCAACAATCCCTTGATGAAGTTCTGTTTGCAACATAGGGAATATGAGGGAAGATGAAATGGTTTAATGATTGCAGTGGTCACAGATTGTGTAGTTTATTTCAGAGGTGTAGGAAATTCAAATATAAGCTTGATTCAATTATTTCTGTTTTGTGAGACACTTTTACTTATAGCTTCGAACATCTTTCATCTACAAGATTTACTGTAAGGTTGTAGCTACTAAGTACTTTGCAGGTTTTACATGCAAAATGATGACTTCACAAAGTATAGCGGTTCAAACTGTAGGGCTGTGATTCCCCTTTGTCTTATACAAGGACCAGATGTAAATGTCTAATGATAAAAAATTATATAAACAAGAGTAGCATAGGAATGTTTTAGGGAATGATTTGTTGATTTTAATTTGATTATTTTAACTTCCTGTATTAAAGAATATTAGTGCTTTTTTCCTCTGCTGGTCTGTTTTGTATGGATGTAAAGTAAAGGATATTATTTGTGTGAAGTGAAGCACTCGGCACACAATTCATGCTCACACACACCTGCTTTCCCTGAGGCCAGCTGTGCTGTAAAGACAGCTGTGTAGCTGCCACAGCATTTGAAAGGAGGCATCTGTATTTTCTTTTCAATCTGTGATTTGCATGCACGATAGACCTGTGTGTTTACTATGAGCTGCCAAAAATACGCCTATTTTTTTTTACAATACTTTATGTAAAGCACTTTGAATTGACTTGTTGCTGAAATGTGCTATACAAATAAAGCTGCCTTGCCTTGCCTAGTGTGTGCATAGTCTCAAATCTCTAAATAGCCCTTTACTGTGTATGATGCATTTATGATGTATTTGCACATTTATCTACTTTTATCTTGTTTTTTTCATTCACATAATCACATATACTGGCAGCCATTAAAAACCCAGTACCCCTAAGGATAAGATGGCAATGCTCAGTTTGTTTGCTCAGATGTTATAAGTAAGCATACATGAAGGAGTGACATTTTGCACAAATAAATCTTAGATATGTAATATGTGGATTACATGTTTTGGACACATGAAAATGCATGTGAATCCCTCTTGAGGGTTTCTGAATCATTGCTTTGCTGGTCATCTAAAAATCCCTGCTCTTTTTTGCAGTGTGTGTGCAGCTCAGAGCACGTGCCTGCCAGTGGTGTGAAGGGGATGAGAACGATAGCTCTATATAGATGTATATGTAGCCGTGGAGGTTTAAGACTGGACAATGCAGGAGAATGGAGGCTTGCCACGCATAATAGCAACAGTCACACAGGCCGGTCCATGCACGCCATCTATTATCTCTGGGTGTGTATTACTGTGCCTCTGTGTTTGTGAGGACCAAATTAAAATTTAGACCCTAAGAGTGAGATTTGTGTGTTTTTGTATGTCATGTGTATAACTTGAGCAGCAGGCAAGGAAGGCAAAGAAAGGGGAGGTGGGCTATAGTATGAGATTGGACTGAAACAGCTGTGTGTGTGTGTGTGAGAGTGAGTGAGTGAGTGAGAGAGAGTGGATGGTGTCAAACAATACAATTTTTCCCGATTGTTAGATGACAGTAGGCACAACTGAAGTAACGTGCAAAACTCTAACTACAGTCTGCACAGCAGCACTTCATGTGGACCAAACTCTAGTTTGTTTTTTCATTGCTTGAACACAGTTTTTAAAACTCTACAGACTTATCCCATGACTTTAACCACAACCTGCACAACACTGTGGATTTACAGCACTTTGTTCAAAATGCTAACACATTGATGTCACAACTGTTAACTTCACACATTCAAAAACAGTTGAATGTCTAGTTTTGAACAGGGGGAGAGAGTCAATACTGCGAGGTCAGGTGGGAGTGAGTTCCAGAGCTGGGGGAGCAGAGTTGTTGTTCGGTCTGTTCCCCATGGTGGTGACAAGTCAAGCTGGGGGGTACAGTGAGGTGGATAGAGGAGGAGGATCTGAGGGAGCAGGAGGGGATTTGCGATGAAAGGAGTTCAGATAGATATGGAGGAGCAAGGTTATGGATGGCTTTGAAAGTATGCAGAAGGATTTTAAATTGTATTCTGAATTGAACTGGAAGCCAATGGAGCTGCTGAAGGACAGGGGTTATATGATGAAAAGAGGGGGTTCTGGTGATGACACAGCTGCTGATGAAATTGTAGTGAATCTTCTGATGGTCTGGATTGCAGGATACGCCTAGAATTTTAGACCAAACATCATGCCAGTTAAAAGTGATGCTTTTGGTCTGGGCAATCACGCCCCAGACCCTCTCAAATGTCCCTATTTTCTTATAGCAATTATTGATTAGTATAATTATTTAAACTGTAAAGATGAAAAATGAGTATGTTCTTTATTGGTGTTTGATGCTAGTGTTTCTACCTCAGTGTGTATAACTTGACAGTATGTTATCTTAGTGAGGATTGTTCATAGTGTTTGGCTGCACTGCTGAGCAGCACTGACAGTTGTGTTGCTTTGAAATGGCTTTTTTCAGATGATGTGAACTGTTCAGCTCAGGTGATTGTTGGTACTGTAGAATGTAGTTAAAGATGTGGCTTCAGTTGTGACCAGTGTGGTTTAGCAATCAAAAAAAAAAACACTCTTACAGAACCTTTCTTGTCATATTATTGTCTATAAGGCACTTTACAGAACAATACAAAATGTGAAGCCCAGAGTCCCTCAAAAAATCCCATACAACATGAAAAAATGTGATTCTGTGAAAATATATTATTTCTTATTTAGTTCATTTGTTTTTGCCTGAAGCGGGTGTGGATTTTTCACAACTGTTGTCACTATCACTATCATTACTGTTATTGTTCTGCCACTTACCAACCCTGGGGCACAACGGTTTCTTTTGGACTGTTGATATTGCACAAAGCACAGAGTTAAATTCTGCACTGGTTTTGTTTTCTACCTTTTAGCTTCCTGTCAAAGCATTATATGGACTTCCTGCTTATATAACTACATATAGTTGTAGCCTTGGGCCAAATTTTAAAAACACACACATAATTACATTTTATCTCAATTTATCTGCTAACACATCTATGATCTTTTGTTCAAACGGTACTCCCATTGTTATAATATTAATGCTGGCTTCCAGGGGCTGTTATTATTGTTGGTGCTGGGGTCTTGCTATCTAGTTTAACTGCAGGAGTTTATATTGCTTGATAAGGCTATTTGGCTATTTCCAGAAACCACAAACGCTAAATATTAATGTTGCTGTGGAGTCCTCCTGCAGGGTTGACAACTTGATCTTTTCCTTCTGCCAAGCAGAGTGCTGCATTACGTTATATTAGTTATAGCCAGATACCCTCTCTCTAATTTGCCTGTAGGCGTGATAACCAGACATCCTATTTAGTTCTTCTATCAACTGGCGTAAGCCCGTGACTGGGGTAAAAAGGACTAGTATCAGTGTTAGATGAGAGGCCAAAAGATGCTAGAATGAATATGGATGTAGGGAGGCCCAGAAATTCTCTGGGAGGGCCCAGGGTACCTGTGCTATGCCCCTGTCAAGCTTGCACATACTATCAAGTTAAACATGTGAAACAATGCCACAAGTACTGTGTACATGTCATTTTCTGAGTGGTATGTTCATCCTCTTATCCCCTACTTCCTGTTACACTAACCACAGCTGTCTGGCCTGGGTTTAGGGATGATTGCGTTTTGGAAAAGGTGTGTGGGCGTGGAGGAAGCAGAGCCGGAAGCGAGGGAGGAGGGTTGACTGACTCAACGCACAGATTAACTGTAGATTGATGTTTGTTCCCAGAGAATTGTCACCTCCTGCACCAGATTAAACTTTGTCCACTTCATAAAAATTGGCGTTTAAGGGATCGGGTAAAATAATCCTGTGACAACATATATTATACTTGAAATTCAAAATGATAATCCCCTTTACCATATTAAGGATCGTTTCTTAATCCCTGCATGTGTAAATTTGATACTATAATGATAGGTGGAGAGTATATGTCTCAAATTCATATTTTGAAGAGTTTTTTTTCAAAGGTGACATCATGGCTTATGTAACTCAATGTTTTATTTGGCTGCCCTGTGTGTGTGAGAGCATGTGTGTTTAGGCTGGCTAAGTAATGATTCATTTTTTTTCATAACTGTAACTGGAGGCCAGATGATTGTCACCTGGCAGCTTTCCGTCCTTATTAGGATCAAGCTGCATTCAAGAACTGAGCCTGATTCTGTGCCTAATCATCATAGTTTTAAACGCACATTCACAAATAAATTAATTACAAAGCAGATTAAGACTTTATATGGAATATATTACTGATTCCAGATTGTTGTGTTTCCAGCCTTGACTGTTGAACTTTTCTTCTTCTTGTCTGTTTCAATCTTTGCTTCACCCCTGTGGCCAGCACGAATTGTTGGTTTGGATGCAATCCCTCCCCTCCTAGTATAAGTTTCAGCCAATCAGATCGCTGAAGTAGGAGGGTATCCAGTCATTTCATGCTTGTAAACAACACTGGCAGTAGGAGGGACTTTCAATTCACAGTCCCACCCACTGTTGTCATCACTGTTCAGCCTTTTTCAGTGCCTGTGTTAGGTGGGAAAAGGAAAAGCTACAGAAGGAAAAGGCAAAAGGAAGAGTGGTCAGGCAGGGCCAAGGGAGAGAAGAGGGGTGGGCGTGCATGTGGGAGTCAGGGCGTGTGCTGATTGTTCAATGTTAACACAGGGCTGCCATGGAGTCTTCTAGACTGATCTACTCCACACTACTGACAGTAGGTATTGTTTTTGTCAACTCTGTGTGTTTGTCCTCATCTACATGTACTGTATGTGTGCATTTTATCATCAGCTCAGCTACTACCAGAGAGAAGTGTGTGAGTTTGTATGTTCGTCCAAGCTGTCAGCACATATTCATTGGTGCTGCACAGGTGCGTGACAGTGAGCAGAAGGGCTGACACTTTAACTATATTCTCTGTACTCCTTTCCTTCAAAACTGTCTGTCTCTCTGTCCCTTTTCCTGTCCTCTTGATGAACTTGAAAGAAGATGTTAAATTTCCTGTCTTGCCCCCCCCACATTTTTCATTTACGTGTGTGTTATAAGAGATACACATGAGCTGTGGGAGGATCTATTGTACAGTAAAGCAACAGCAGAGGTTTCAGTGCTGAACAAGAAAGAAAACTGTTACATTTGTATTCAATAAATCCAGCAGTGAATAGACTCACTGTGTGTTAACTCTGCGGGTGTTAGTTTGTTGTCACACACACACACACACACACAGACACACACACACACACACACACACTTAGTTACACATGTAAAAACAGTAATCCTGAGAATCTGAGGAATTAGTCAGGCTAAGGCCACCAGCAACAATACTGCTGTTTTAACTGCACATACAGTATAATGGCCAGAAAAATGATCTCTCAGCAGGATGTGTCCTCTCATGCATCATTTTTAAGCTTCCTGAAGTCCTGCCTGGGCTTGGATTTATCCAGCCCTGCTGCCAGTAACTACAAAGTCTTGAATATGCATGTCTTCACTCAGTTTTTTGTTTTACTTCCAAGACCTGTGAGTTAAAGGTGGCATTTTTTTTAAACATTAATCAGTTCCCCCAGCCTGCCTATGATCCCCCAGTGACTAGAAATGGCGATAGGTGTAAACCGAGTCCTGGGTATCCTGCTCTGCCTTTTGAGAAAATGAAAGCTCAGATGGGCTGATCTGGAATCTTGCTCCTTATGAGGTCATAGGGGGTAAGGTTACCTCCCCTTTCTCTGCTTTGCCTGCCCAGAAACTTTGGCCCACCAATGAGAAAGAGAGAGACATCATGGCTTTTAAACAAGCAAAGTGGCAGTTGGTCAAGGCCACACCCCACCCTCCACCTTTACAGTAAAACTGGGACACACAAGAGCTTTGTTAAAGGACCATGCCTTTTAAATGCATTCACTAAACTGTAAATTAAAAGGAAAATAAGGTTTTACATTCTCTATGATTGACTCTGAACAGATTTAGCATTGATTTAGCATTTGTGCTACATTTTTCATCCAAATGTTTTGAGACAGAATTATCATTTGGGATTTATTAGACTCCAGATTCCTCCTTTGCTTTGGTCTACCCAACTGTGTTATATATACAGAATAACCAACAGTAAACCAGCCACTTCACTCTCCAGAAATCCTAAGACCCCAGGTTTTATTTTAGTTTCACCGTCATTGCTTCAAAGCCAATCCACTAATACATGTATCTAAATTTAGAGAGACGTCATTAAATTACTATCAGTATGTTCTAGCACAGAAAAGAGAATGACAGATAAGTGTGAGAACTGCACTGAAGTACATAGTACATCCTGTGGTTGATCCCTCTTGAATTCTATGTTCTATTGAGAAACTTTGTTTCACAGAATCAAACTGAGGCAACTGGATACTATTGAAGTGTCAGTTTAAATCAAAGGGTTTATAGAGAACAATGCATATTTAGAGTTAGACAAAACATAAGCTACTTTACCAATAATCATTTCCATCCAACACCCTGCCTGTACCCAACCTAGAGTTTTGACAGGACATGTTGTTCTCTTGACAGCTTAAGAAGTGACCTTTATCCTCAACAACTGACAATGAGACAGGATGGTACATTGGGGATTGAGTGCTGTATTAGATCCAGCAGCAACAGATAGGGAAGATTCTGGTGAGGACATGATGGTTACCAGTGCATTTTGTGTATTTCTTTGTGTGTGTGTCCTTGTCATTGACTGTTATGTTAATAACTATTGTATATCTTAAGGCCAGGGAGGATGTTTATTTTTAGACACATGCTGAGACACTGTGTCTGATACATTAACAATACACATGTTGACCCACTGAGAAAATGTGGCAGTACAAATGGAGCCAGTTAGCAACACAGAAAGAAAATGGTATGCAGAGTCAAAGGTGGTAATTTTAAGTCAAAGGTCAAGTCAGGTGAATCCTTTTTTCTAAGAAGTACATGTTTTCGTGGACTCCTATATTGTAAATGGCGTGTGTACTTATTATCATTCAGATAAATAGAATTAATTTATTACATTTTTTTCCACACTGGATTTTACCACTTCATTTACAATCTAGGTGCATATCTAGGTGCATATCAATGCAGTAGTAGGGGTGGGGGGAAAAATCATTACAGCATATTATTGCGATATTTTTAGTGGCAATACTGTACCAATGCACAGGCGCCAAGTATCGATCTTTTATTATAAATGTGTTGGTCAGTTTGTCTGCTCGACAATCCCATTTTGCAGCAATAAAATTGGAGTGATATACTGTAAACAAACACCTAGCAACAGAGAAATTTATCTTTTTAGATGAAACAGATGTTGACAAATTTTCCTTTTGGCGGCATCATTTGAAATTGGGAAAAATAGAAGTTGGAAAAAGGTTATAAATTGTAATATATTGCAGAATATTGCAATATGTTTAAAATTTCACTAATATGGTATCGTGGCCTAAGTATCATGATGATATTGTATCGGGAGGCATCTGGTGATTCCCACCCCTATGCAGTAGCACCTTTTAACATACCAATATAATTATTCTGCCATATGTGTTGGGGCTTGCACTGATGAATGTAAAAATGTTGCCAAGTTGGAGACAGCACTAGTTTGTGTTGCTAGGCAGATATTTTTCAAATTTAAGCAAAATGGTGCCTAGCCACCAAAATCCAAAATACAATAACAGAATTATGACTTGCTATCACACAAAATTGATAGGCAGCTCCTTTAATACACACTAAATAGAAACACATCACTAATTTGTTAACAGGCCAACATATGTGAAGCACATTACAGTTCTCTGTAAATCTATTGTTTTTATTTGATTATATTCATATTTCATTGTGTATGCTATACAGCATAGGGTTTTATCTAGAGTGACTATGGAAGTAGTAGATTACAGTATGAACCAAACAAACTTTAGCAGTAGTGAGACCTTACTAGTGACTTGTAAATATAGACAGACATAGACACTACTGAGCACTGGGCATGGGAGGGTTACCGGTTTCAAGGTATATTGCGGTTTGAAAAAGTAACGGTTTCAAAACCACTACAATTTTCTGTTTTACCGTTCCTAAGGTATGATCTGTTTTTATAAATGGTCAAGGAGAGAAACTGCAGTTTAGTAATCCCTCTCCCTGCCAGTGGGTTCAATGGAGGAAATTGTTTTTGTTTTTACATTTAAAAAATAATACATTTTAAAGCTGTAATTGCAATACCACAATACCATTAAACCGTGATATTTTTTATCATCAGAATCTTATATAAGCCCATGCCTACTCAGCACATTCTGTTTTCAGTTGTGTGAATTTGTAGTATCTTTTGGGTTACATGTGTGGCTGTAGTGTTGTGTATTTGTAATAAAAGGCTCATAATAAAAGGTTCATCTTTAACCACAGATTGCACTTATTGTTTTGTTACAAAATATCTAATTTCCTGTTATGTTCCTGTTTTGGCGTTATCTGATATGTTAATCAAAAGCTAGGTACATCATGGCCTTACTGGTTTGACATCTGCTGCTGTCAGGACTGGTGCATGTTTCACACAGTTCTCTTTCAGCTGGCTTTTTGTCTGGTATTGACCTAGAAATAACACCATAACAATGGAAATGTGTTTCTACTAATCAAGGAATTAAGGAGCTTTGTTAACTTTGGTTCCTGGTACATCCTTTGCTAAGTTTGCTGAGCATTAGCAACCCTGAAAGTGGCGCTGTCTAGAAAAGCTTTTATAGGCAATATAGGCAAATGTTCATCTTTTTTCTCTCTGCAGATTAACTACTGTCATTGTCCGTGGCTTTAAATTTCCTCTGCCATGGAAAAGCGTGAGGCTGGGAGCACCAGCCCTGTGGTGCGTCAGATAGACAAGCAGTTTCTGGTCTGCAGCATCTGTCTGGATCACTACAGGAACCCCAAGGTCCTGCCCTGTCTGCACACCTTCTGTGAAAGGTAACTAACATTTGTGCCTTGTGTTTCACTGACAACTGGCAACAGTCCTAATTACCTACACTTCCCTCAAGCTAAACCTGACACAAACCCAGTCTCTGCTTACACCACATGTAGCTTTTGCTGGCCATGCAAAGAAGATGCTACAACACTAGCTTTTCCTCTACCAGTACTTACCCTCCCATTCTATAACTGAAGATTTCCTTTCATATTTACATGTCTCCTAATAGTGGTACCTCATCTATTGCAAATCCCTGGCCACCATTAAACAGCTCACAGCACTTACTAACTCCATGGGGATAAGTGCATTCCTCAGCATCGGGACTGGCAACGTCTGAGAAAAATGCTCATTGTTGTGAGACTCAATTACAATTCCTTAATCTACAGTTCCTCAGAAAAATGACACCCCCTCAGGTGATACTTATTGGGGCCTTTTCGTGCCAAGCAGAGGGGGCTATTAGAAAAGCCTGTTTTGGGTCAGGGTGGGAGGATGGAGCAGGGGGTAGTTTGTTATTTACACATGATAACCGGGATTTTCTTTCAATATCTAAACCTATGATAACAAATATTTGTGGAATAGTTTTGAATAGCCACACAGAATATGGAATAAATCCTTTTTCCAGACAGTGTGAGGGACAGTTGCCCACCGCAGGGCAAGTTTAATCCACGGTTTAACTGGATGGCATGTGATCTGGAGCCCTGCTGAGGTGAAGAGACTTTTTGTCTGGAGCTATACATGATGTTGCCAGACAGATGTTTTAATACTGCATGGGTTGATGTAGTTTTAGGGGTTTTAGGGTTAAGCTGGCAAACCCACGCTGGGCCTAGTCTTTTTGGTGTAATTCTGCTCCCTTTTACGCTTTCTGTGATTATCCAAGTTATGTGCTCGTTATTCAGAGATCAGGATCATGACTTTGCCATGGGATGTGCAACTGTTTCAAATTATGCCAAAATAAATGACATCGTTCTACAATTGAGGCATGTGGCTACTTGTCCTCCTACTTTTGATTGCAACTGGATATTAAAAAGCATAGATGAGTGTGGCACAAGTGCTAAAACAGTTGACAGAAAATGAATCAACAACAGTTCTGTTTATTAATTCAATGTTTATTCTAGTTTATTGGCTGCTTATTTTCTTTTTTGACATTGTATACAAAAAGCAGTTGAATAATCACAAATTGGCATTTTATTCCACAATGAAAGGTATCATTAGTTGTGGCCCCATCACAGACATTTTCACCCCATAACTGTTGTGGTCCCAGCTGATTATATGTCTGACAAAGCAACCGTCATCTATCCAGGCTACAGAGCATTACAGTGGTGTTGACATAGCGGTAGATAGACTTTTGTTAAAGCTCTCCGTTGTTCTCAAAAGCTAACAACTGCAGTTTACCAAGGCTTGGTTGATACGAGCCAGTCTGGTTAAAACAGAATGGTGTTAGCATGCAGCCCAAGCAGCTGCCAGACATCCTGGAGTACAACAGACTTATCCTTTACACTTAGATTTCTTGCACTATCAACTGCCAATTAAGTGATAATAAAAGCTGAAAAAAAACAACTGTACATCACATGCTGGACAACAGCCAGGCTGCAGGCCAGGAGTGTGGTTTAATCTGCATATTGCAACTAAAGATTGCTGGCTGTGGGTTTGGTTTTGGCTCAAAGGTTGTCTAATGTTAAATAGATTGCCTACTAAGGGCAAATCAACCTGCACAACATCTCATCCTTCAGGGGCCGGTGGAATAGATGTGTGGCTGCTGCCAGGATGAGGCCAGAATCCAAAACACACACACACACACACACACACACACACACACACACACACACACACTGATTGATTTGCCAGAGATTCACTTACTAAAAGAGGAAGTGTGTGGCTTCTCTTGAGACTGTGGGCTGTGAATCGACTCAGAGTCACACTTATTCCCAATTTGTTGTGACAGCAGCACTATTTAAGCACTGTCTCTTATTCAATTATTTATAAAGTGACTTCTCTCTCTAGTGTCTTCCTCCTCTCCTTCTATCTCTGCTTTATTGGTAAATTAATTTTTACTTATAATTATACTCAGAATTATTGCGAAGAATCAATCAGTTAGGTGTTATATTCTAATTCTTGCTTTTCTTTATTTGTTGACTCCCTCCCTCCAGTTGTCTCCAGAACTACATTCCCCCAGAGTCTCTTACGCTCTCGTGTCCAGTGTGTCGTCAGACGTCCATCCTGCCAGAGAAAGGAGTGTGTGCTCTACAGAACAACTTCTTCATCACTAATCTAATGGAGGTTTGACTCTTATTCTCTTTTCAAATTCAAGTCGGATACATATGTGTTTGCCAAAAAGTGTGGGACATGAACAAAAGACAAAACGCAGATGATATTTATTATGAGTTTAACAACAATCCAAAGATTATTAAAAAAATGCAAATTAATTAAATTCATGCAAAATGAAGTCATAGTATGGTATTGTGAAAATTGTCATAGTATAGTATGTTGAAAAAAGTCATAAATAAGTCATAGTATAGTATAGTATGGCAAAAAAGTCATACAAAAGTCATAGTATTGAATGTTGAAAAAAAACTTCATGAAAAGGGCCTGCCCAGACTAGGAATTGAACCTGGGTCAGAGTTACAGTGACTACTTGATGGTTCCTTGTTGTAGCATTGCTAACTACTGAGGCACTGTGCCATAATAAAACAGTCAAGGAATAGTACTTTGAAAATAAAACATTAAAAAGTCATAGTGTTGTATATCGAAAAGGTTTCAAGGTATTAAATTAAAAGCCTTAGTATAGTATGTTGAAAAAAGCCATAGTGTGGGACACTTTGACATTGATTCCTTGACCCTGACTTTATGGGACAACCATTCTACCTCCCAGCCACCCAGTATGATATATGGAAAAAGGAATAGTATAATATGTCAATTTTCTTTTTATAAAAAGCCATAGGATAGTATGCCAAAAAAAGTCATAGTATAGTATGTCAAAAAAAGTGATGAAAAAAGCCATAGTAAAGTTTTTTAAAAAAATGTAAAAGTCATAGTATAGTATGTTGAAAACATTATACAGTGTCATAGCTGAATAGTCTTTTTTATAATAGCTAAACTAGTTTTAAGTTTCAATGACATCTGAAGGTGAAAGTATGTGGGAGGGGTTGCTTTTAGAAGAGGAAGAAGCCTGTTTCCTGTCACCTCTCAATTGTCCATTGCCAAATAAGGGGAAAATACCCCTTACTTACTAATAAAGAAAAGAACAAATCCCACAACAGTGAATATAAGTGTTTTGAAATGATTGAAAAGTTGCTGATGAAGTTTAAAATGTTTTCGTCCAGGTTCTTCAACGGGACCCTGGGTGCTCACGGCCGGAGGCCTGCAGTGTCCTGGAGTCAGTTAGTGCCGCAGCTGCAGGGAAGCCCCTCTGCTGCCCAAACCATGACGGAAAGGTGGGAATTCCCATTTGTGATCACCTCATCAAACTTTCTCAAAGTCAAATTATCTTTATTAGTCTCCCTAAGGAGAAATTTGTTTTGGACACTGAGAAATTGCTGCAATAGTTACAACAGACACACACAACAAGCACAGGATTACAACATTTAAAAGACAAATGCACATTGAACATTTCTCAACCTCAACCTTGTTGGTTTTAGCAATTATAAATGCAAAAGAAACTGAATCTTAAATGATTTACTTACTGCAAAGCCCAGCAATAGTGAGTTTTCTTTTTACTCAGTTTGTCTCCCTCTGCAGGTGATGGAGTTCTACTGCGAGTCGTGTGAGACAGCCATGTGTCTGGACTGTACAGAGGGTGAGCACCGAGAGCACGTGACTGTTCCTCTGCGGGACGTTGTGGAGCAGCACAAGGCTGCGCTGAAGACACAGCTGGATGCCATACTAAGCAGGTGAGGACTTGATAAAGCTTTCAGAATATTTCCTTCACTGCAGGTGCTTTAAGCATTTGGCCCAGGTTTGGCATCTGCCATCAAAGATCACCTATACCATGCTGTGCTTGGAATGTCAAAACATGGTAGCCTACTGGGTAAAAGTGGCATTTTCATTAAAGAATAGTTTAGCTTTTGTAGTTTTATAGCTAGTTCTTCTTCAGATATTTTTTTTTCTTTTCAAAATTTCAAAATCCCATTGTGACATCTTGCAGGCTCCCACAGCTAACAACATCCATTGAGCTGGTGAGTGAGATCTCCCGCCAGCTGAATGAAGGGAAGAACAAGGCGGTGGCAGAGATTACCAGTACGTTTGAAGAGCTGGAACGGGCGCTGCATCAGCGCAAGACGGCCCTCATCACAGACCTGGAGAACATCTGCAGCACAAAGCAGAAGGTTAGTTAGGTTTCAGACATTCACATATATAGTCCATGCACTTACCAAAGACTTGCATCTTTGCACGCTCATTGTTAGAAGCACAAACACACACAGGCATTTTACAAAATAAGTTGAGCATGATTTGCTACATCTCTCACATTCCTGTCAACATACTGTACTTTGTTTTCACTCTTCGTCTCTCCTCTTTTTCTTACTCTTTTGTGTCCCTTTTTTCCTTATCTTCCATGTACCTGAGTTCAGGTCCTGCAGGCCCAGCTTTCATCTCTTCTCCAGGGGAAGGAACACATCCAGAGCAGTTGCAGCTTTACTGAGCAGGCTCTTAGCCATGGGAGTGCTACTGAGGTGAGCTGGCAGATTGTAATTTGTACAAGCAGGCTAACAAACAGGTTTGTGAAGATCCAGGATTGAGCCAAATAATTTGAACATTGACAACTTCTCAGTCCCTGCCCCCTTTTCTGCTAAAGCCCAAAAGGTCTCCTAAACCATTCCCCCCACGTGGGAGAATGAATCTGTGTCTGTGTGTGCCTGAGCAGTGATTGACTCGCAAGTTAGTTAGTTTTAAAAGTCTTACCTACTGCATCTTTAAGATACACAAAAAGACTGAATACAATATGTGTATCTTGCAAATATAGGTGCTGCTAGTTCAGAAGCAGATGAGTGAGCGGGTAACAGCGTTGGCAAGACACGACTTCCCAGAGAGACCACATCAGAATGCACACCTGGATTGTCAGGTATTGTTTATTCAGTTTATACAGTTTTTCTGTTCTTAATTTTCATTACGATGGTCTGACTGACATTACCACAGTTTTCTCTACCTACCTATTTATTTTTTTTCCACTGAAAAAGGTTGTGGGAGGTTTTGGCATGTTGACACAATCTCAAGTTAAAATGTGAGGTTTGTTTTTCATATGTATAAATTTAAATCCTTTCTCCCTTTATCTGGGATTGATCTCTATAAGGAAAAAGATTACTTCAGAACAAACTATTTTGACAATTTCTATTCCATAAGAAACTCACAAAGCCTTAATGTTCTATTAGCTTGTGGCTTCTGGCCACCAACAATGAAAATGTATTTTCTTCTAGCAGTTAGGGATTCTTCAGTGAAAAGTATTTAAATCTTGTGTGCTCTTTGCTTCAGGTGGAGACTGAAGGTCTGCGGCGCTCCATCCAGAACCTGGGAGTTTCTCCTCACCACATCCGCTGTGGCTCACACCTCCTGGTCGCCACAGGAGAGGGCCTCCCGCCACGCAACAACTGGACAGATGCAAACAATTACTGTGACAACAAAAGACAAAGTACTGTCTTTATTTTTTAGCCTGACTGACATTTTCTACACGTGCAGAGTGAAAGCATAGTAGCTTTTTACATTTTATTGTTACTTGAATCGGTTGACCAACCTATTTATTTGCTCAACTCACATATTTCAATTTAGTTTTTCATTTGAATTCCAAATGTCATGCTTTTTCTCTTGTTCTCTTACAAGAAGTCATTTACTTTATGATGGCCAGTTAATAGGATTATTATGATCAAAAACAAATCTGGTTGTGATGTGTCTGTAGAAAGTGCTGCCTTGAGGCTGCAACCATGTGCGTATTGCTTGAACAATAGATTTTCTTTTGTTCTGACATTGAATCAATGATCTCTCTCTGCAGGATGGGGAGTTGGTGCGGACAGGAAATGCTGTTTTAAAAAAGCGGAGATCACATCTGCTGACAGGAGCCGTGTTGCCGAGACGGAGATAACGGACAATAAGAATGGGACATATGAGGTGGGCTACACACGTTACGCACTGAGGGAGAGTACACTTTCTCTCTGTTGCTGTATGGCCAACCGTTACGTGGTAGCCCGTTCGCCTGCGGGCGATCAAGCCCTCAGATGTGCCACAATCTCCAGATGACGTGGAAGAGGAGGGTGAAGTCTCCCAGCGGGACAGGGGGCCACATACGGCAGAAAGCAGTGCGACGGCCTTCCAGCATGTACAGCACCACCAAGAAAAAGGAGAACCCCATTGAGGGATGAGCTCATCTACAGAGTGGGTAAGACAGATGACCCATCCAGGGAGAGAAAGTCGCAGACTGTACGTGCCAAACCAAACACCATGTAGACATTAGACTTATCAGCACTGCAAACTCATTTCTAGGCCATACAACATACCCCCTCTAGGCAGCTTCTGTTTTCACTTCATGCCAGTAGACCACACAGGGTTAATGATAATCAACTTGCTTGACATGATAGACAAGATGACATCCAGAACAAAAACACTGCATACAGTATTTTGTCGGAAGATGAAACGTAGAAAACAAATATGGTTGTTATGAAAAGGTAAATGGGAAGATTTGGTGTACTGAGTGTGTTATTATTTATTTGTCAGGTTCGAGGTAGAGAAAAAAGGGGAGTTCACAAATCTGCAGGGAATCTCAGCCTCTTGCAGCGGCAGAGTGGTGGTGGCTGATGTAGCAACAACCAGTGTATACAGGTGAGACTGACTCAGAGAGAGGAAAATGCATGTAAGTGCAACCATGTATGCCTTTTACTATTGTAGTACTGTGACCATGACACAATTCACTCAAAAGGGGCTGATTACAGGTATTCTCCAATGATGGCCAGTTCAAGATGCGCTTTGGGGTCAGAGGTCGGTCTCCGGGGCAACTGCAGAGACCAACTGGTGTCACTGTGGACATGAACGGGGACATTGTGGTGGCCGACTATGACAATCGATGGGTCAGCATCTTCTCCTCTGATGGGAAGTTTAAGGTGAGATCTCATAGTTTATTTGGTCAGTGCACCTGACAACAGTACTGAAGATACAGCATGCCTAACGTAAGGTTCATTTGTTTCCTTATTGAAAAACAATTTCAAAGTTTTTCTTCCCCTCCTAAAATCCTTTGCCTTCCTCTCTCACAGAATAAGATCGGTGCAGGCCGGCTTATGGGTCCTAAGGGTGTTGCTGTTGATAAGAATGGACACATCATCACAGTGGACAACAAGGCCTGCTGTGTCTTCATCTTTCAATCCAATGGGAAGTTGGTGACTAAATTTGGAGGCAGAGGGACCTCTGACAGACAGTTTGCAGGTGAGACGGAGGCCTCAATATGTAACAAAAGACCACTTTTGAACTCAGCTCCCAAAGACTAACGCTGTCAGTGAGGCAGTAGTGTCTACAAGCTTTTAAAGGAAATTCATCATAATATTTATCAATAATATAATATTTACAACACAAAATACCACATGGATACTATCTGTATTATTTTGAAAAAAATAAATACAGTCAATACAACTAGTGAGGATAAAACAATAATCAATCTACAGTATGTAGTTTTGTTTACTTTACTGCCAGTAATGTACCTCTGTGCTCTCATTATATGTCTGAATATAGACCAATACATACATTCTGTTTAAAAATGTAAGCCTGTGTACATATACTTGTAGGCAAAGTCCTAGGCAATGCAAAGGCCCCCTGCTTCTCCTACAAAGTGTGTGGATCACCCTACTCTTTTTTTTCTTCTTTGCTTATGCTTTCTCTCTGACTACCTATTTTGCTTTATTTCTGTTCTTCCTCTTGTTTTTTCAATCCAGAAAAACTTGGCCCAAACTTTAATAAATCTGGCTCAGTTTTCAGTAAGTACTAAGTGTGGCCTTGCTGCAACCTTAATCCCACAGTGCAGTGCCCTCTGTCTAACCCGACTCTCTGATCATGTGTCCCCCTGAGAAATCAGATTGTTGACAAATGGAAGCTGTGCCTGTACAATATTAACCCATAAACAAGTACATGCGATTGTAATAATCCCTTACTATTACAATAACAAACATTTTGTCATGTGTATTGTTTTTTTTTGTGTCAATGGATATGAAAAGATTAGTGTCAATGATTTGCACTGCTGACCCATTGCTATTAAACTAACTGGTGTTCCCTGTTTGCTACAAGACAATCAGTGTTGGGGGCTACAGAGCTCATTAGTGGGTAACTCAACCAATAGCTTCACATGAAAAGCTACCCATGATATAATAGCCTTGAGCCTTTCTATATAATCTAATTTAGAGTTTTTAGTATTGTTTGATATTCTAAAAAATACAGGAAAACTATTTTAACTCATGTTAAAGCATTTAATGTATGAAAAGATTGCCATCAAATCAGAAAAAAAATCTGATTAAACTAGGTCTTGTAATTGCAGCTTTAGGCACAATTAGCTGAAAATTTGGGTTTTAATGGGCTTTTGACAGTAAATGGAATGGCGCAAACTGCAGGGATCAGTTTAAATTCCAAGTACAGCTAATTCCACATTAACGCGCCTCTCTCTCCCCTTATCCAGGTCCACACTTTGTTGCAGTGAACAACAAGAATGAAATTATTGTGACCGATTTTCACAATCACTCCGTAAAGGTAAAGGCATAGTTTGTCCTATATAGAGATAATATGTATGTATGATAATATGTATCAAAGTACTTTGTGTGTACTTTTGTGCACTTACTCACTCGTGTTACAAAATGTGTGTGTTTTGCTGACTTCCTGCCCCAGGTGTACAGTGCAGATGGAGAGTTTTGTTCAAATTTGGTTCTCATGGTGAAGGCAATGGCCAGTTCAATGCTCCCACTGGTGTGGCTGTGGACGCCAACGGGGAACATCATCGTAGCGGACTGGGGTAACAGCAGAATACAGGTAAGACTACACAGGCTATATTAACTTCACAACTTTGAAATTTGTGTATATTGCAAAATAGTTTTGTTTTTTAGCAAATGAAAAGGGGTCATATTTAAGTTACAAAGAAAAAGTGACATTAAGTCATAAAATGCTATGGGAAAGGATAACCTTTTTTATAAAAAAGCTAAATAAGATCTTGAGTATTTTGTTAAGGCTAACACTGAAAACTCTAACTTTTGTTTTTCTATTTCAGGTGTTTGACAGCACAGGCTCCTTCTTATCTTACATTAACACCTCAGCAGACCCGCTGTCACGGCCCCAGGGCCTCGCCCTCACCTCAGATGGACATGTTGCTGTTGCCGACTCTGGGAACCACTGCTTTAAGGTTTACAGATATCTGCAGTAGGCTGAGGGGGAAGGATGCGCCTACTGCTTGGGACATAGAGCTGCAACATGCCTGCACATTTCACAGGTGACCCCAGGTTCCACAAATTAATTTCATTTTCAATTTGTTTGTACATACTTTAGAATATCTACTATTCAGAGCTAAAGACAAAGACATGTTTTTGCATGAAAAACTACCCAAATTTAAATCTAATTAGAATGTTATAAAGACAAAATAAAACTAGTCATCCCAAAATGTATTGCAAGAAGTTATATTAATTTCATCTGAGAAAAAAAAAATTTCAAGAGACTATCCTAGTGAAATAAAGGTTAAAAAAAAAAGAAATAAAATGCAACTGAGGAATAAAACAATCTGTAATTAAAATAGTTCCCTATATGATCTCTCATGGTCATGGTCTGTGTTTTTAACCAACTCATGTGAACGTGAAAGTAACTAGGTGGAACAAGGTGTTGCAGCTGTATGTCTCATAAGTGTGACCTCACCAGTAGCTAGACTCTTGGATTGGAGTTGGTGATACATAGACAGGAAAATAAAGCGGAGCAAAGTTTTTCTTGATGATGCTTTGTAATTTAAATAGCGCTCAGGCCTTTCAGCCAGACACTGTTTCATCTGTGCTCAAAAGTATCCCTATCGTCACTGCTGATTTCCTCATCAGTAAACACAACAGAACAATACATGTAGACAGGAATGTGATGTTTAAAAGAACATGTTTTGCATTCTCATTTTGCCTTCTCACTCCCTGAGAATCCCTACACAGATATAGATTTTTTTTGTTATCTTTTAAGTCATAAGATGGGCTTTACCTATAGCAAAGATTTTTTTTTTTGTAGCCAACGAGCAGCAAGAAGCACAACAGTTCATAAAATAACAAGGTCTTTGAACACAACATCTAGCTAGTCTTTCTTCTTTAAACTAAAAACAGACAGAAATCTGACCTCCCCAATAGTTTCTTGCACTTGTGTACCTAAATGTAGTTATACATAGGGTGGTGCCTTGCATAGTTAAGGTGTATACTGTATGGATTGGGTGTCATGTTCTTTCATCACTATATAGCCTACTCTATTACAGCGCCAATGAGTCAACATTGAAACTTTAATTATATTAATACAGTAGGTCATACCAAGTAGCCACAATTAATAACTTCTATAACATCAATGGAACAAAGTTATATACACATTATTTGCTGTACTTTTTTTTTTTTCAAAAGGACTTAATTTCTTTCTACATAATTTGTTCTTACCTAATTATTTTGTAATTGGTGCATTTGAACTGTCTCCTCTTTTGCAAAAACATATTTTGACACAGGCCTTGTAACTTGAAAGCCATTCCCTCTTTAGCCTCTCCCAGAGCTTATATCCATTTAACAGTCCTTTTTTGAAAACACATCATTATAAGTTGTTGTCTAACATTGCACAAAATACAAATAAGAGTTATATTGTTTGCCAAGAGTAATATATGCCTCTGTGTATAGTTATAATTTTAACATAATCAAAGTGCACTGTATAATTACAATCCGTTCTTCTTGTCACCAAGCACCTTTTTTATCATGGGTTTTTCTAGTATTCATTTGCTTGGTTGTTGTTGACCAGCTAACACCAGGTTTTCCACCTGTATTTTTATGGATAAACCGTCTCTGATAATTGATCTATAATCCATTACCTTTCCAACTGCATTTCCCATTTAATGGAAAATTTGGACTTTCTATAAATCAGACCCATGTGCTGCTGTTTTGTTTCTCTCACCTGTGACTGTCCCACTTAACGTCTGCGGTGAAATAAAGGAAGCACATATGAAACAGTTAAACCATCTTGTGTAGCCACAAGAGCCTGCAGTGTACTACAAGAGACCAGTCTTGCCAGAGGTAATCCCTAAAGAATTTATGTAATATGGCAAAGGTATGATCCGCTTTGTTAAATAAAGAATTTTGTACACTATGAACTACTGTGCAAGGCTTTGTTAACAAACAATGCAGTAATTTTTGTACAAGGGTTATGATATATTATTGAAAATGAGGTGGATGTTAAATGCTGCTTTTGGCATAATTTATTCTAAATTTTTTTTGCTGAAGTACAATAGTCACATATTTTTAAATCCATTTTTTGTTAAATGCCCTTACTCTAGTGGCTATTTGATCAAATGTCAAATTGGTGTCAAATATGATCCATTTCATGCTGTAGAAATTGGAAAAAAGTAATGACAACTTGACTGAATTGGTTCTCCCTAAAACTCAAGATGAGTCTACATATAATCTTATCTTTTGGTAGTAATGCATTTGTTAGGCCTTAATTTTTCTTTATAAAAACGGTCTTATTTTGAAAGATACTCTTTGCACATTCACCACAAATATTAATTTAAATATAATATGGCAAAAGTATTACATTTGGCGTCTTCATTTGGAAAACCATCATCTATCTTTAGAGACTTGCCTGTAACCCAAATGAGTTATAAAAGAAAAAGACTGACAATCAAATCGTAGAGCCAAACCCCTAAAAAGACAGTTTTAAAATCTGTCTAAAAGGAGAAAGACAAAAAGTCAGCAAGTCATTACCAGCACAGGAGGGAGAGACTCTATTTCCCTTCTCAACCAAATGTTCTGCCAGTGCAGAAGCTAGATCAAACTGTCTCAGAGGAGTTACATGAGGAATATTGGACCAGAATAGGCTTCAGACAACAACCCATAGGCAGCCTCCAGTTTAGGCAGCAGTCTGATCTTTTCTATAGGTTATTTCCTTTGCTTGAATTCACAGCAAGTATAGTGTAGTGATGTAAAGCCACAAAGCAACCCACTGAAGACACATATCAAATTTGCTCACATATAAACATCAAACCATCTTATTCAGTAGTTTTGCAGAGCAATTGTAGGTAACGAATGATTTTAAACCAAACAGGCCAGTTATACATTTTCAACCACTAACTAATATATTTATTATTCTCTCTGCCCATAGACTAACTTCTTGCCACGTTTTACTTGTGAGTAATAGTAATACTGGGCTACTAGGGTACACAGAGTGGATAATGAGGCTTTAAAAAGAAAGGCCCTTAAAACAATCATTTGTCCGTTTTATTCTTATAAAGTCTGAAAGGCACTAAAGCTGATTTACCTGTAGAAGAGACGTAAAACAGGACAATAAGTTATTTGTCACACTAGGGACACAGCTCAAACGCAAAGCTGAATACATGGACAAAACTCAACTGTTAGCGTGTAGGTTTAAATGAGGTATAGCATCTTAGACAAAACATTATGTAGATACTCAAGCTAAACAGTGCAAGGTTTTGCAGTCTAACACCTTGGAAGCGTGTAGACATTAACTTAAGGGCAGTTTAAAATTGCCTGGAGGAATGGCCCCGATGTCAAATAAACAATTAACTGTTTAAAATCTAGGT